>BGNK01000321.1:158719-265702 GCA_003297005.1 Symbiodinium sp. clade A Y106 | reverse complement strand
ATGGGTCCTGAAGCACCGCTCGGACTATCACGGGTATGTGATGTTATTGTTCGTGGTGGTGTGGCGTGTGTGCCTTGCAACACTGCGGGTACCTGCACCACCTCAGTGCGCGCTACACGAAAAAAATCCCCAACTCTCGTCATGAGCTGGAGCCCTGAACTAGGAAAGCCCTCAACCATCTCGGATATGGTTGGCAATCCCTGCTGTGATCGTGGGGTCACAAACCTCTCCGCGGAAGCACCAGCGACTACTCTACCCCCTGGCTCTGCATCACCACTCGCGGTACCTAACATGCCAGTGCTGGCCTTTAGCCCTGGGCTCCCGCCCGGCGCAACATTGCCGGGTATCGGCACAACCGTCTGTACCTCATCACCGCNCCTGGCTCTGCATCACCACTCGCGGTACCTAACATGCCAGTGCTGGCCTTTAGCCCTGGGCTCCCGCCCGGCGCAACATTGCCGGGTATCGGCACAACCGTCTGTACCTCATCACCGCCCTCAATAGCGGTCGACACCTGTGGCATTCCCACTGAGTCTGCGCAAACCCCAGTCTGGTCTATGCCTCCAAGTGCCCCTCCCGTAGCCATAGGTTCAAAACCCATTCCTCCTGCAAGTGTTGGCGTTGAACCTGACTGAATACCATCCCTCCCGGGAGGTGGGGATGGATGTGTGGTGGTGCCATAGCCCTGCCCAAGCGTTGGGCTCATAACCTGCTGATGGGAACCACCAGCAGGTTGTGTAGAAACAAGTGGAATTGCAAGCTCCCCTGTCTCGAACAACCCTGCCATGGCTCACACAGCGGACGGAGGTTTTTTACACGCAAGCGAAGAAGACGAAACAAGACAAGTTTGTGTTACTTGCTAGGGCTTGGCACCTAGTGTGTGAAATGCTATACAAATTTGTAAAAGCATGCTCAAGACCTACTGTGCTTGGCCTACGAGCAAAAAACGGAAAACAGACATGTACACATGGCATGAGCTGCAAACGAGGCATGCACTTCAGCAGTTTTCATTATGGGGAAGCAGAACAAAACAATTGGTTGGTGAAGGGCTTCGAGACTTCAGACTTACTGACCTCGGTGCAGCCCCATAACTTGGCCAAAGCAGCCTTGGATAGTGTAGGGGTTTGGTGGTTTGGGCTTGATGCTCTCAGAGAGCCCGATGCGCCTTGATTAAAAAGCCCTATGCTACATTGCGAGTCTTGCCCTTCAACACTAAACCTGAGCCGAAACCCCGAGACCGTGAGCGCCG
Source organism: Symbiodinium sp. clade A Y106 (assembly GCA_003297005.1). NCBI lineage: Eukaryota > Dinophyceae > Suessiales > Symbiodiniaceae > Symbiodinium > Symbiodinium sp. clade A. Next base: position 264,453 of record BGNK01000321.1, on the reverse strand, counting down.
AACCCAAAGCTCACATCTCAAGCTCGGACCCCAATCCAGCACCTCTCGTGTACGGCGTGTGTGTGTGTGTGTATCATGTATGTATGTATGTATGCGTGGGTGTTTGAGTAAGTGTATATTGTATATATATATATATATATATGTATGTATATGTATATGTATGTATATGTATGTACGTATGCAAGCATATAAATATGTATATATATATATATTCATATGTACATGCATATCAGAGCCCAAAAATATGCTACTACCAGCTACCCTAAACCTCTCAAGCCTAAGCGCTCTCTTTCGCTTGTCTCGTCGGAGCACTTCGGTACTTGCTGCATTGCGGGCCGGCGAGGAACCGCCTCTGGGGGGCGAGGAACTGACCCTTGGGGCTTTGGTAGCGCTTGATCTGGATGTTTGGGGGGGTCTTGCATAGGAGCTTCAGGGCTCATCATACCATAAGCACGTTCTGAGCAAGCTGAGCTGCGGCTTGCGTTGACAGAAGTGCGAGAGAGTATTCATGAATTTGCACATACAGACGTTACAGCATCGTCGGATGCACAGTCGGTTTGTTGCGGGATGAGGCGGTGGTTGAGCTTCAGTCCTCGCTGCCCTCCAGAGCCATGTGCGAGTCGAAAGTTGTTCCAAAAAGCAAGGTGACATTTGAGTCATTTCGCCTACCAATGAGCGCAGGTAGCTGCGTGAGTCCCTTGTGCAACTGATACTGCAAGTGGACTTGCCTACGTTTAGGGTTTGTTGTTGTTCTAATTTCGGCTCGTCGGCAATGACAGTGCTGGGTTGTAGGTTTGTGATGTATCTTATGTCCTGGGTAACAATTGCGGTGGGTCAAGGGGGAAGCCACAGCTAAAGATTATAAGGAGCACGTCCTCTACCAGTCACAAAGTTCTTCTAAACCCTCAGGTCTAGAGCAAAACTGTAAAAGCCCCAAAGCCCCAAAAGCTCACAAGAAACCGCCCTACCTAAACGATGAAAGCCCGGAGCCTCGAATACGACGCATTGCCGGCACAATGCAATCAATGCCGCAGCCATTCCGGCTCGTGGGCACGAAGCAGAACCAATGCTGAACAGGACGGTTTCCGATATCGAGTAGTTGTTCTCTTTGCTTGCGGGCAGGGGTTCTGGGAAAGTTCGTTGTTGGGGGTTTCAGACTTCTGATTCCAGGTTTTGCTGTTAGGAAAACACCTTCACAGTGCAGCCCGATTCGTGGCTTTTGGGAGCTGTGGTGACTTGCTTTCAGGACAGTGGCTGCTGCTGGAAAACAATGAGCTTCCGAGAGAAGGGGGTCCCAATAGTATTTTCAAACAGACGGGTGTGCATGAAAATGTATGGACGGGATGTGTCCACGCATGAGCGAGGAACCGTTCGTCTCTTGTAGATTGTAAAGGTGGTGGGCAACTAGCAGAGCTCCGTAGGCTTCGTCAGCTCAGCAGGTGTGCTCCTGTTGAAACATTCCCGCTTCCAGAATTTTCCAACGGGCAGATTTCAACTGCTGCCACGCACAGAAGTTAAACCTTCCAAGCAGCGACCAATAAGTTACCGAAGCAGTCCATTAATGACGCGTGTAAAGCTGTCTTTGTCGTGGAACAGGCCAGGATGTATGGTCTCTCCCTGGGCGAGACGGACGACGACGAGGACAGTGGCAAACCTTATACAGGGGATTTATAAAAGCTTGGATTCTGTTTCAGGGTCCTTGTGATGAGGACTGAAGGACCCGACTGTTTACTTAGCTGCTGGACCTCCCAAAGATTAATCTCCGGAGCCCTAAAGAACAACCCATCTTGAACGCTTGCTAAAACACCAGAAGCCGCACAAAAGCATCAACTCCACAGGATTTCTCTGCTGATTCCGGCTGGATACCGTGGCATCTCGTCCTGGAAGTCGTCAGGTTTGGGGGGGTTGCAGGAATGAGGGCTGCTGGCTATTCCAAACGTCACTCCCCAGCCGGCTCTTGTCTGAGCAAAGACGGCCATGCTTGCTTAGTGCAAATGCGAAACCTGCAGAGAAGCCCTAGACCCTTCTGGTTGTAGCGTTTGTCGTGCCATTTTTTGCCGACAGTTGTAGATCTTAGGGTTAGGGTTTAGGGTTGAGCATGAATTTACAACCTTCTCTTCAAAGTGGTTCCACTCCCCTCTTCTTCCTGGTTCACATCTTGCTATGATCCTGACAACGTGCCAGTGTTCACGGCTTTTAGGCCAAACCGATTCTACACCAAAGTCCAGAGCCCCGAACCGTACGCCGACGCAATCGCGAAAGTCAGGCATTAAACCCCAAACCCCAAGCCCTGAAACCAAAAACCCTCAACCGTTGATCCTAACTAGCAAATCCTAAGCCCTCAACTATTTCTGAAATCCTACACTCCCGGACCCTTGAAGTCAATAGCCCCAAGCGACGCAAGGTTCTGTGGATTGAAAGGCCACGAGCTTTTCGCCGAGGTCGAGGAGGAGTATGCTGTGCCCTCAGTTGGCGGTTAAAGCCTCAGGGCTTAGTGTTCAGGCAGCCTGGAACTTCTTTCTCTCGGGGTACCACGGATGCTTCAAGCAGTAGCCTTTGGGCACCGGTTTCGGACCCGGCAATTGGTAATTCCGTTCTTCTTTGTGGGGTTTGGGGTGGTAGCGCTGGGCGGGTGGGTGCACGCTGGAAACTAGTGTGCCGAACGAGTACATATCAGGGAGATGTGGTGTGGTGCACGGCGCTTTGTGGACCCATTCCTGCCTGCGAGGATGGCCCAGGTGATGCTGTCAGAGATAGCCCACTTCTTCCAGCGAATGACTTCGACTACGTTCCGGAAGCCATATTTTCCCAGACCCCCACCCTCCACTAAGCGGGTAAGCTTCAGCTGCCGAACATGCGCAGCTTCGTGTTTGCATCCGAGCACACAGGCTTCTTGAATCGAGAGTTCCGAACGCTAAGGGAGTTTAGGGTTCAACATTGTTTTCGTTTCGGGCTTGTCGACGGCAACAATGGATGCTTGTCTACGCCCTGGATCGTAGCCTTAGGCTCGGAAGGAAATTCCCGAGTGGCATGTGCAACCCGAAGCAAGAAAATCTTCAACCCTTAGATGCACTGTAGAAACCTTAGCCTGAAGGACAGATGTACAGCACACAAATACCGCATCCAATATAGAAGCCTGGAGAAGTAGCAATGCTATTGATGCCCAGGGTCTTCATGTGTCGTTCCGGCTAGTTTTAGGAACTGCAGGGTACCTGCAATCACATCACGGGTTCAGAAACCTGTATATTGGAACCTGATCAAAACTTCCTGCACTGTGAAAGGCGCTAAAGCCCGCTTCTGCTTCTTCAACTCATTGTTGTCTCGGGCGCCCCATCCCCGAACCTCAACCCCAAAGCCTCCGTCCGACAAGAACTACGTGCTTTACCCAAAAGGTCCGTGACAACTTCAATCTCTACGGACTCAGACAGTGCTCGGCCTTGGAGAGCCTGGGGTTCAGGGACGAGCGTCTGGGTTTGGATCTGGGGCTTAAATGTGCAAGAACCGGAATGTAGCAGTATATCGATTTTTGGCTTCATATGCCGTGTACATCAGCTACTCCTGTTCCCTGGACTAGGGCTCACGTGCTAGTGTGCCGACATTCATTATTTTTTTCAGCATCAAGCCCTCCCCCTAAACTCGCCTGGTGGTCCTAAACCCCGACAAACTTGGGCACTTCCATCATGCTCCACCAAAGCCTCAGACTCCCAAACTGACCCTGTCGACCTTGCAGTGGATGCGGCCCTGCATGCCTTGTATTCTCACGTACTTTCCATGCTTCTACGTTGAGCGAGATGTTATACGTACACCTCGTGGTGACCACAGAGCTCCCAAAAAGTGCATTCTGAGAGAGCTCTGGTGCTTCGTTCTTCAAGAGCTTAAGATCTGTAGCGGTTTGGTTTTGAGATCTGTTTTCAGGCTTGTCGAGCAGGTTTACTCTAGTGAGTCTGGAGCGACGGCCACGAGTCTGGGAGTTAGTCAAGCAATCTGAAACCCGAAGCCCTGGTTGGTGGTCTTTTTGGGCCTTACTTGCGAAAGTCTCGGGTTTAGGGCGCTAGTGCTATGCCTCCCTTTGGTTGTTCGCTCCACCCTGATGAGCCCTAGTCTCAACGGGTTAAGGTTTCTCTTAGGAGCTCTGACCACTTGGTCTCTTCTTTCATGGTGGCCGCATCAGGAACCGACAGATTCCACAGATTCCGGAGATGGCTAAGTTTAGAGGCCCTGCCAGAGGTCTATGTGCCGACAGCCCCGGGCTCACTTGGTTCAAGTCTTACGACAGACAGGAGCTCCCCAAACGAGCAAGACTCCACTGGTAACCTGAAGCAATCCCACAGCTCGAAGAGCTTAGCCTCTCAAAACCAAGCCTAAAACGCAAGAAGCCCTTTCAATCCTAAACCCTAAACGCAACCTACTCGAAACTGATCTCTGAAATGCTGCCAACACTCCTGCCTAGGCGATTTCAATTCTATGACCATGCTCTTGAGATGATTCTCTCTTCTGAGGCCCTCCGACTCCCGAACACTCCGCGCTTTTCGGGGGTTTAGAGGTTCAAATCCCATAATGTAGACCCAGACCGCTGATGAATAACCCTCAAAAAACCCTAAAATGCAGGAGCCTTATTGTTCAAGACGTACCTTTCTGGATTTGCTTGGACCCGTTAGGCTTGGGTTGCCAAGTGCATGCATGAGTTTGTGGGTTTGGATTTCGAGACACTGGCGTTGTATTTCGGATCTTCGGCATTGGGAGAGCCCCCAGCGACGAACCAAGCCTTCGTGCCCTGAATGAGAGAATAAGGGACCCCTATTGAGGGATCCCCCAGTTTTGAATGTTCTGAAAAAGGAGCAGAGAGCCCCAAATATAGCCCACTGCACCCTGCACCCTAATTTTCAAACCCAAAAGCCCCGGCCCCTTCAGGGTTTAGGATTTGGGGGTTCCTTTAAGGGGAATCCCGTTATAACACCCTATCGCCTATAGCACCCTTTAAGGGGAGCCTTCTCTGAAGGCTCCTGAAGATGACGACCTGGCGGACACTGAGTTCCTGGAGATCTACAGGAAAAGCCAAGGGCAAATTAAAGCTTGGCGAGTTGATCCATTGAATTTACGGTAAGAAGGGTGTAGGTGCATGTGCTTTAGGGTTTTGGGAGAGGGTTTCTCATTCAGGTTTCACAGGGTTTCCTGGAAAGCTTTGTAGAAAAGGCTTTTCGGGGCTTGCTTGGCACAGCCGGGATATATATAGAGGTTCTGTTTGGCTTTGCACTGTTGCCTGTTGCAACTATGAAGGTGCTGTGTAGGTGGTGATGGTGTCTTTTGTAGGATGTTGCTGGGGCTTGCAGGTTCTTTCCAAGGGATTGGGTATTCTTACACGGATAAGTGGTATTGTTACAGGGATTACAACAGACTGCATTGATCTGTGCTTTTCCGTAGTCTACTTGTGAAACGGTTCTTGGAGAGTTCATCGGTATGTTGTGAGGGAGTTTGTGCTGCACTTTGGTGCTGCTTCATAGGGTTCTATCACTTGATAAGGTTGTGATGGAGGTTTTGAGTGGCGTTGCCCTGGCTGTCTGTTTCTGAAAAAAGAGCAGGGCTCGGAAATGTCAAAGCATGGATGATAGCAGTAAACTCCAGACCAATAAACGCGTTCGGATCTGGAGTCTGGTGCTCTGTCATGGTGTAGCTGCATGTGCTTGTTTCAGCCAGCTTATGCTCTCAGTCGTTCATCGATCGTATGGGTGCCCATGTCAATCTGAGCGCCCAAATGTTTAGGGTCGTATGCACAAGGAGTTCCATTCGTCTGTCCAGAAGCAGATCCCGCCATGCTCTGACATGCTCTGCCTCTAGACGCCCTTGCAGGCTTAGAGGTATATAATGTTTACGGTTTTGGCCCAGCAGCTTATGCTTCACAGTTCGGGGTTCCTTGTCGATCCAGCGCCTGTCCCCACACCCTAAACTCAGTCCCTAGCAACCCATGGGAACCCAGAACCCTGAATCCCGAATCCTGAGCGATAAGTTTGTTAAAACAAGCCTGTTGAAAGAACCTACTTTGAAAAGAAAGAAACAAACAAACCCAAGCTCTTCAAGCACAGGGATGCGGCCGACCTTTACGGCCTCGCGCCTACGCCTCCTGAGGTTGAGGGGTTTTTGAAGCTTTAGGGCTTTGAGGGCTTGTTGGTGCTTGGGATTTTTTTGACTTTGTGGTTGGGGGTGTTGAGTTAGCATAAGGGCAGCAAGTGTTTAGTTTTGGGGTTCGCGATGTAGGCGATGTAGGGCCTGTTGTTTCAAGCCCCAGCGACTTAAAAGCCCCGCGCCGTAGTTGTACATCTGCCCGCCCTATCAAGTATATAAGTATGTGCATGAACATATATGTGTGCGCACGTATGTGTTGGTAGTTAGACAGACAGCAAGATGCAGAGAGAGAGAGAGAGAGACGGAGACAGGCAGCTACACAGAAGAGTGTATGTATGTCATGTTTGTGTACATTATGCACATTCTAACACTATCTATATACATATATATATATCTTATACATATGTATATGTATGTGTATAGCCTATTATATACATACATACATGTTACATACTTATACATGCGACGCAGACATTAGCATTCATACATACATCTGTCTAGGATTTACGGGTCCTTTGTCGTGAAGGGTTTGTGTAGGGTCGTCTTGCGATGAGCTACGAGATAGACCAGGTGTGTTTCGTGTCAAGCTGCAGAGCGACAGCACATCAAGAATTTGTCCTGGCTAAGGGTACAGAGTTGAGGTCTAGGTTCATGTTCTGGGTGTATTGTTCCTTCTTCGGTTATTGGCTTTGCGGGTTGATGGTTTCCTGAATAGCATGTTCAATATGCACGGTCTCGATTGGTAGGAAGCAACATGTTGAATGTCAGTACATTCTATCTTTTGATTCTCCGGGAAATCAGAAATACTCTAACCTCTCAAGTCCCGAACGTTAGCCATGGCTTCTCATCTCTAAAGCTAACAACCCAGAGCTACTAAGCCTGAACCCCAACCCTCAAGCCAGCCGTATTTGCTGTCGCTGAGGCCTAATTCATGCCCGCTACATCGCCTCTCCGAGGGGACTGCAGGCTCACTGATTTCTGCCTGAGGGCCATGGTAGTGATGACAATGCTCATCCTGGAAGTGGCGATGGTTGTGATGACACTAGCTATACTACTGACGACTGCCAAGTGAGTTGCTGCAAAGCTTACACCGCCTTCCACCCGAGTATCTGTGGGATATTGGGCTTCATGTCACTCAAGCTTTCGGATCCTACTTAGACCCAAGTTTAGGTTGCAGGTGGTATTCGGCTGCCTGGGTGTTGTTGCAAACCAATCGAACGCGCAAACCACCCCTGATCCTCGAAGAGGCCTCTCTCGCCTCGGTTTGTCTTGATGTTGGGCATTTTTTGGGAAGGGTGTGGTTCCTCTGTTCATGGATCCTACTATGTTGGGGAGGGGGGGGGGGGCAAGCTGGAGCTTTCAAAATACCGTTTCTTGGATTGCTTCGAAGCTTCGGACTTAAGCGGCTGGAGATTAAGATGCCTTTGCCTTTGTCGAAGGGCCCATCCCGAGGCCCTAACTCGTGCAGGCTATAGGGGAGTTTCCGAAAATAGCGGACCCCAATATAGTACCCTAAATTCCTAAATAATAGGATCCTTCTTATCAGGACCCCAAAATAAGGTACCCCTCATTTTCGGAAACTCCCATAGCACTTTGGACATTTAGGGCTTGAAGCGTTAAGGGTCTGGGGTTCGCTGTCAGGTAATGCGAGACAAGTACCTGAAAGCGGTTTTCGGTACATGTCCACGGGTGCTTTGTGACCGTGTCGATCTCAGCAGAACGGCTGGTTCGGAGTTAAAGCAGAGGATCTACAAGCTAGACCCCTTTGAGAACCTCTAAACCGGCGCTATCTTGATCCGCCAGGAATACCTCTTTGGGATGTGTGGCTTCGGATGTAGACAACCGACACCCTGCAATACTTAGTCTTGGACATCCGGTTTTATGATTAAGATCCCATTTTCTGCAAATAATGTTTTCTCCAAGAGAGCTGGCCGAGGTAATCAAAAAGTCCAAAAGATTTCTCACAAAGCGAACTTGCTTCTGGTCTGAAGGTCTTCGCCCAATGGCCCTAAGCTGAAACCCTCAATCGTGAGCAGCCCGAAGCCCGACTGGGAAAGACATTCCAGAACTCGGAAATTGTGTGTAAGAAGCTTTTTGCTTAGGAGGTTAGAGCCTAAGCTGAAGCTGTCTCCGTGGCATCAACACTATTGTGTCAGTTATTGAAGAAGAAGACTAAGGAGCAGGAAAACGCAATTCTCCTGAACCTAAGCACTATACAGACACAAAGCTGCTACAGTCGTTAAGCGCGTCAAAGCCGAGAACAGTATAGCATATAGGCCTTTCCGAGAGTCGGGTGCCTTCAGTGTCTTACACAAGCACCACACATGGGTCCCTCTAGAAAGCAGATGCTAACACATCTTTACGTACTACCCTGACCAATCGCCCCACAACATGTGGCCCAGGTCAGCACACTCTGCCCATGGGTCTCTCAGAGGATCTACGAGCGGCACAGGTACGTACCCAGCTGTGTACCGGCTTGCAACCCTTGCCATTAACCCATGTGGTCTTGAGTATTTCGTCCTTTTGCCTTGTGTTGTCAGGATGACTGTTCATAAACGGCTGCTGGGCTTAGCGCCAGGGTTTCCAGCCATTTTAAACCTACTGCTCGACTCCCGTACACTATAGGAGAGGCCAAAAGGTGCATGGGGCAGATCGAGGTTTACACCCCTCGAATCGACTTTGGGCCGGGCTAATCAGAGGTTTGGACTTTGGTTTGAGCAGGTTTGGGCTTTCGGTGGTTTCTGTTAAGTAATCTAAACTGGTACTTAGATTGGTTTATCGACAGTGTGGATACCATAGTAACCAAGTGGCCTTGTTTGAGTGCCTCTTTCAGCCAAGCGGTCGATGAGCATCCTTTGTCGTATCTTGGTTACATCCTGAAAGATGTAAGGCTCTCAAACCCTGTGGATGTCCATCACCTTCGCGAAAGCCCCCGAAGATGTCCAAAGTTACTTCCCAAAAGCCAACTCCTGAACAGGCCCTGGTTTACAAACAAGTCAAAAACTTCCTTGTTTGTGAACACTCCCTGGCTGATCAAGAATTTGCTTTCACGGAGGGAAGGTCCAGAAGAAAGATACTCGAAAACACAATGCTTCAGAAACACAGGCCCCAAAGCAATATCGTCACAATCCAAAACTCTTCTCTGAGCTCCTATCCTTGGTATCAGGTGAAGATGTTCTGCCCCAGGTGCGAACAGGCCTCGTTACTGTCGCACTGATTTTTTTCATGGTATATGTATCCCGAAGCCGACTGCTTTGGATTGTAGGGCTTAGGATTTAGCTTTCAACTGGTTCGGTTTTGAACCCCACACACGTCGTCCTGATTGAAAACGGTCGTCTTTAGCGGGCCTATTCCTGGCAACTGTTTGTCTTTGGTGGTTCAGGGTTTAACGGTTTATGTTTTAGGGGTTCGGGTTCAGGACGAACCCTTCTCCAACCTAATCCCTGGGCCCTAAACCCGGGACCAGACTTCCCAAACCCTCCCTGCTAATTCTGGGTTCTTGTCAAAGAACTTAGTTCAGGTTCAATTCCGCAAGCAACCCAAAGTGCCAAGCTCTCAACAAGAACCTGAGTTGTAAACACCGAGCTGCGAATCCAAAGCTTTCACGCCGAAGTCGGCTTTCACGGGTCTTCGTGGCGGTGTCGCTCCGTAAAGCATAAAAAGCAGTGCAGAAAGCCTGAACAGGGGTCTTTGCTCAGTCTCAGCACCGTTTGGAACAAAGCCGAGCGGCCAATCTTGGAGCCGTCCAGGTCTACTCTGCAAAGAGTAAGTACAGAGAGGTCGATGGCGCCTGCTTCGGGATGCCTTCCCAGCATGCTTCCTGGGGTCTTAATGGGTGTAAGCCGACGGCCCGAAACCGGAGCCCCAAAGAGTGGTCAGTTGCTTTTGTGTGACTCGTTGGGGGCCTTGGACTTGCTTGTGCTCTTCGCCCGCAGGCCTTCTTGAGCCCTTCACCCCTGCAAAACCTACAACCTCGAGGGCCTCAAAAAAGAGAAAGGTAGGTGGGATCTACTGTCCAATATACAAGAACACAGAGCCTCCGAAACCTATCAATTTCAATGGTGTTCATCAATACGGTTTAAAGAGTCGCTTCCCAAACTACGGGGCTTCGGATCCCCAAGAAGCCAGCTTTGGAGCCCTGTGCGGAACCTGGCCAGGTCTTTCCCTCAAATCTTTCTGCAGACCTACCCGTCCCTGATGCCTTTGGACATCCCGAGGCTGCTGTTCGGGGAGTTCTTAAACTTGCCATTTCTCGTGTTGGTCGTGGCTGGAGTGCGTTGTTCATGAGGGTGTTCTCGAACTTACCGTGCCTGTTTTATTCAAAAAGGAACATGTGCAGAAGAAGTATCTTCTTAATCAGGGTCTACATATCGTGGTCAACGTGTTTGTGAACTACAATAGGGTTGACACGCCGTCGGTGTGGAGGTTTGCTTTTACTGGGCTTCCTGGTTTTGGGAAGCCAATACTTGGAGTTTAGGATTCAGGGTTGCGGGCATCAGGGAGCATCGAGTTGTGGTCGCTGAGAACGAGGTCTCAGATACCTACCTTCGGCTCCTCGAGCTTCCTGCTCGACGTCTTGTGGGTTTGCAGGAATGGCTGCGTGCAGCAATGTTGGGTCTTGGTTGAGGGCTTACCCCGTGCGTTTATGCTTTTCGAGAAGATATTTGGGAAACGTCTAGAAATATTCCTTATTGAACAACTGCGACTGCAGGTTGAGTCTTTTGGGCTTCTATGAGCCGCAAGCTACTAGAACTCACCTTTGCGTCATGAAGCTCAGGCCTTCGACACAGGCTGTCAAGTTCATAGTCTTTGTGGGTTTAAGGCTTACGGCAATGGTATGTGACGTGTCGAGTTTAGAGGTTAGGGTTCAGGACAAAGAAACAGACACAGCCAACAGCAAGGACGCTGATTCGAGGTTCCCTAGGGAACAGATGTTTTGGGATGTCGGTGCTATGGTGTAGAGATTGCAAGCGTCTGGATGCCGGAACTCGGCGCACCTCGGTAGCTCGCTTGTGTGCGCAGGCCGTTCCAACCTAGAGTATTCGGCCTCGCCCTTGGACGTGTTGGAGATGAAGTTTGGAGTTTGGATAGCACCTGAAACCCTGACGCCTCGGAATATAGCGTGGAGTGGCTACTTAGGGCTTAGGATCTCGCACCGTCTTGGCTGTTGGGAATTTTTGGGTGGGGTTCAATCGATTTAACAGAATCGGTTCAAGGTCTTCCGAGGGTTACAAAACAGTTACATACCAAACCCCACCCAGTCCTAGCCTCCCAGAGCATGAAGTCTAAGCACTATACGCCCAAAACGCTAAAAGCCTGAACCCCTAGAACGCAAAGCCATGCCCCCTAAGCCCCGAAGCATACATGCAGTCGTCACAGCATGCAAATCGACGTGAATTCGACCCTTACAACCACAAGGCTAAAATCACCACCAGAACCCATGTCGTTCGCTTGAATGGAGTTGCTCAGGTTCACGCCCTGAGTCAGCAATATAGCTACAGCCCTAAGCCTCAGATGTTAAACAGGCCCGGTAAAGAACCTTTTTGAAGATTTTAAGGGCCCCGAAATCAGTGAGCGCCGACAACGTAGAATACCGAAGCCAAACATCGCTTTAATAGCAGTACAAGGCCTATATAGGTTCCTCAATTCCTGGTTTTTCGTGCTGTGCCATTTTGGATCGGCATTGGGCCTCCTATCGTGAGATACAGGGTTGTGGGTTCTTTGGGAGCAGCCATACCCTTACACCTTGCCGCCACGCCCTTCATGTTGTGAACCGGCAGCCCAAGTCTACAACCCTGCGCCTCAACGATGCATTTGGACCCAATGATCCTGAACCCGAAACCCAAAGCCGTATGAGCCAAGAAACCCTACAGCCCTCAACCCTATACTTTAAGCCCTTTCACCCGCAGCCCTTAAGCTGAGTTCTGACGGCCTCGTCGTATCCGGAGGTTTCAAGCTTCATAAGCAGAGATCTCTGATCTCCTACAAGAATGAGCAGGATGGTGCAGGGTTTAGGGTTTACGGCGTGAGCGATTCGGTCCTACAAGCTGGAGTGCAGGCTCCGGGGCGATCTTCAGTTGTGAGTCGGGACGGAGATTTCTCCACTTCTTAAGCAGTCCTCATGGTTTGCACAATGTAGGCCGCCAGAGCGAGTTGCTTTTGCAACGGTGAGACAGAGACCTTCAAAGGTCAGCTTACACTCTATCCTTCCTTCCCAACACTTGCATGACTCAACAGTCCAAACATCTAAACCCTTAAACCCTACGAAGTTCAGGGCATCCCTGATGGCCCATGCCTCGAAATGCCGGTTTCCAAAGATGTACTAAGCCCAAAGCCTCAACGCGACACCCTTGAGGCAAGCTTAGAGAGCCTTTAAACGAAAGCTTGACCAATGCTCAGGGTCATCCCACGATCTGTTTTGATCTCCAACTCAGAAGTGTCCCAACACCTCATAATCGAGCAGTCCAGAACTCACACCCTGAACTTGGGATTTGGAGTTGAGGGTTCAGGGTACAGGTATACAAACGTTTTGACATCCTTCCCCGCATCCGCCTACTCCTCAAACTGAACTCTGTAATTCTACCAGTCCCTGCATCCTACGTAACCCCTACCGAACATAACGGCCAAAGCAGGAAATCCAGAATGCAATCAACACAACAACAGCAGGAATAGTGACCACACCAGCAGCAGCACCCATTGCAAACGCTACGCATCATCGTCGTCATCAAGATCATCCAGAGCACATCATCACCATCCTTGCTGCTGTCGCTCTTGCAATCGCATTCATCATTAATATACATCATTTGTCATTGTCATCTTCGTTGTCATAGTCGCCATCGGAATCATACATCCGAAGCCCTTGCCCGATTCAAGAACCCCAAACTCCTGTTCCTCCACCCTTGCCGGATGACTGCACGCAGGATCGGACCCCTGTGCGCGAAAGTGGCCCCGATCCCAGTTCTGACACCGAAGATGACTCTCTCGTTCCTTGGGGGTGAGCAGGGTTGGATTTGGGGATTTTTGAAGTTCAGGATGTGTCTGGTGCATAAGTGCAGGTCGCTCAATCGAGTTCGATTTAGAGATTGTCTGGGCCTGGAGGACAGGGCTTTGGTTCCTGGCTTCGGCCGAAAACGCTAAGCCCAGTCACCAAGACACAGCTCGTAAACCCTCGTGTGGAGTGGCTTTGCAAGTTGACCAGGTAGGGTTTGTTCCTGATCTGAATACTACTCATACAGTCGCCCCCTTGTGCAAAAAATCCCACAGCTGTATACTGGAGTCTGGTACGCCCTGGCGGTGTGTATTTGCGCGGAATACGATCATTTCTCGAGTCTTTGCATGCTGGGTTTTGGTGTCATCTTTCCTCTGAACAACACTAGCCGGGCGTACTATTCTGATGAAGATGATCAAGGCCTTATCATCAGGCTAATAGGGTTCAGTGATCATCTGCACAAACGCTGCCACAGGGGGCTACAACGAGACAGAGGAGGTGGGCGGCAGGGTGTCTGTGCGCGAGCTGTAGTTTCATCATGCAACAGTGACAACAGATCCTACGAATGGAGAGCTTCCCAGAGATTCCAAAAGGTTTCTGGATACAGCGTGCTAAGTTGCGATTCTTGATCCTGGAGGAGGGTCCGGGTGCATGGTTTACGGCTGAGGTTTCGGAGCTAGGACTCGCAGACAACGGAAGTTCAAGGCTTACGTGTCAGATCGAGAGTCTAGCGCAGGGTTTTGAACCGACGAAGTTGGGCGTCCATATCAGCCATCTCTACGTCAAAAGACTGAGATTCCAAGGTCGAACAGCAGGCGCTCCTGTTTCAAAGCACCTACGTCATCAACCTCGAAACTCCACAACCGTACATCCGCAAGAGACTTCAATCCCACTAGCCGTAGGTCTTTAGAAGGGTAAGAGCCCAGAAGCCTCAAGAAATCCGGGGTTTCGAGCGAATGCTGGCTGCCAGGCTCAGCGATGAGCCTCTGAACAGGCAGTAGGACCGCTTTGGGGAAGTTGGCTCAGGGTTTACTTGGGTTTCGGGGGTTTTGGGTGTGGGGTTGGTGCTTCCGCCTTGCCGGCTTCCGGGTTTCAGAAATGGCTTAGGCTTGAGGATCCTCCCAAGGCCTACCTAAACCCCAACCCCTGCAATAAGATACTGGAAGAAGAGGCTCCGTAGAGGGCTGTACATTCTGAGATGAAGGCTTGGGGTTTCTGGCAGAATCTGAGGTGCTCAAACTGACTTTTTTTGCGATGTACATAGAGCTTGAGTTTTAACAGCAAGATCTCATCATAAGCTACAAATACAGGGCCGACGAAGATATGCCAGGAAGGTCGTCCCAAAAGCTTCTTTGTTGCTTGCCTACTTTTGCCGGTGTGGGGAAATTCAGACGACCTGCTTCGGCCTAAGCTGCCGAAGGTCTACCGGTTAGCTTCTTGGGCCTCACGGATTCGTTTGTTGGTTAGGGTGTACTTTTCATGAGGGCCTGGGAGTGTGGTCTGGGTGGGAAAACTCTGTTGGCTAGTATTGTTTAGAAACCACGTCTAAGCAGTATGGGGCTTGCATTCCTCAACGCCTGCCTTGCGCCGAGATCCTATCTTCGTAGCCAGAGCAGAACACTACTCAGCGGCATATTTCAGCGGTGGGAGCTAGAAAGACTTGCTTCATCATCTTAAACTGTTGTTGGCTCAGGATTTCCGAGGGTAGGTTTGATGGATTTGCTACTTCATATACCTGCGTGTTGGGAAAGGATTCGGGCGTACAGTTCCAGGTTCAGGGCGTGTAGTGAGTTCGGGAGAGCACGGGCTCAAGGTCTTGGGGTTGAATTGTTTGGGTCGTAGGGCTTTGGGTTTAGGGGGTTTAGGTTTAGGATAAACTGCACCACGAAGCCGCTTGTCAGGCATCGAGACCTACTCCTTCGAAAATGCGACAGCGCTGAGTTAAGCAGTAGGGGCTCAGATCTTGCTGAAAACTGGCAACATGTGAGATGGATTGCAGTTCACAATATCACTCACTATACCACATCAACAGAGCCCCGATGGCTGTGAGCCAAGTTCGTCACTCTTCACTGGACACGGTTAGCAGAAAGCTGGCCGCTGTACTTTAGGCCTCCGCATCCTTCGTACGGCTGCATTGAGGAGTGATGCTGGAAAAGAGGCTGGCTTCGATTCAAGCAAGTTTCATGTTGTGCGCCTCCCTACTAAGTATGAGAACAGAGGAGCAGAGGAGAAAGAACCACGCTCAATAATATTCACAGCAGCAGCACCACAAAGCATAGCAGCCGAAGTCCCAATTATCCCCGAAAGAGGGGCCACCCACCGCAGCTTTGTCGGAAGATGTTTCCACATCAGAGAGGCCCCGTAGCATCGACGACCAGACCTCAGATCACTCGGAGGTCTTAGGCAAAAGTCAGCGACACTTCAGAGACCAAATAAACATGCAGCATACTCCCAACCCAGAACCAAACCCCAAACCCCACCTCTGAGCCACGCAATGCCGAACTCTGACCAAATGAGGCCTCTTAAAAGCAACAACGAGGTTTTGGAGTGTTTACGGAGCGTCAGAGCAAGGATCCTCGTCCTTTAGGGCCTGGCTTGCCAGATCTTCCTTTTACCGTGCAGAACTAGCTAAGGGTGCACACGAGAAAAGAGCAGCAGCAGTGGCTTGGGCAATTGTGGGCTTCGAACAGCAGAAAACCCTAACCCAAAAACGTTGCCTCCTCAACCCGAACGCTTTTCTTGCTGCATCTTGTCAATCAAGAACCCCCGTTATACCATCAAGACACTCGCAGTACCTGCTTCCGCTGACGCAGCTGTTTAAAGCGGCGCTCAAGCTTGGAAATGCATCTACCGACTCTGCCAGCTTCATTTTAGAAAAGTCGTGGCATGTCCGAAAGCTGGTTTCCCGAACAGATGAAGGCTGCAAAAAATTAGGGCTTAGGGTTTTGGATTCAAGTAGCCGTTCTCCATTCTGGTTCAGCTACACCACTGAAGGCCAAGCCCCAGCCAGCACAACGCCGTGGCCACAGCTTCGTGCAAACCTCAACTCCACCAACTTCTACTCCACGAAGCCCGAACCCTAACACCCAAAATCCCTCAAAGCCCCAACCTGATTGCTTCGTAGACTCCAAAGCCAGCCTCCCTTCCACAGCGGGCAGGGACCCAAACCCGAAAGCCTTGAACCTCAAAAGAAAGAGCAATCGCTGAGCCCAGCTTTAATCTTCCACGCAACCCGGCGTCATTGTTTGCCGTCCCCGAGTTTCGAAGCCATGGCTCCGAAAGCGCTACCGAGTCGATCGGCGGCTCACTCAGGGGCCGCTTTGCTTGCTGCAGTCAAGCCTAAACCCCCTGAACTCTTAACCGTGACCGTAAACCAACCCCTTTGCCTACAGCAGCAAACCAATGTAGAGCCCTTGCCTGAAATCCCAGACCTGCTGACCGATCTATCTCTCTCTGTCTCTCTCTCTCTCTCTCACGCTCCCTCTTTCACGTCTGGGATGCTCGATGTTGGCTGCGGGAGCAGATCTACCGCTCCTTCACGGCCTTTCGACGCCTTTGCAGGTTTGGGGTGATATAGAACCTGAATAGTGGAATCCTAGGTTTCGGGTGTTTTGCAATTGGGGCTTCTTGGTGGCTGAGAACACTGGCACTCACCCAGTCGCAACACTTGCTGCCGCAGCAACAAAAAAAGGAAAGCCATTACAAACAATGCAAACAACAATGGCAACAACAGCAGCTTACCACCACCACCACCACCACCACCACCACCAATAACAACAACAACAAGGCAGCGTCGGTTTCTGCGACCACAACACAACATGCTGGCAGGAAGAGCAGCTACAACAATGGCAGCAGCAACAGCAAGAGCGACGACAACGAGCACAATATCGGCGACAACTGCATCTGCAACAAACACGACAATGCCGAAGTTAAGGACAAGATGAGGTACAGCGTGGCTACCAGTGCCATGCCCATGACAACGACAGTCAAACTAACAATGACTGTAAACACGTATCTCCCTTCAGATCAAACAGCATGGACGTATTCTGTTTGTGAGTTTCCTTCACGACCCGAACGTTCCAGCTATACCTTCGTTAAGCAGCCAGCTTATTCCTTCCTGCGTCCTCCCATTGGAGAAGGCAGGCATAGACGGGTTCAGGCACAATAAATAATTCACACATAGATGCGGATGGAGCTGGGGTTGCAGATTGCATGCACGGTTCGCAGCGAGGTGCCTTCTGCCGTCATGAAAATGATGGTGCCTCGTGTCGCGGGACTGGCATGTCTTATCTCTCCAGGTTCGCGTTGTGATTCGAGCAGGATCCTAAACGAGAAAGCACTGCATAGGCACCTAAACAACTAGAAATGGTCTGGCATTTTTGTTACTATGGTACTATGGTATAGCTGCTTGTTTGTACTGTACTCCCCAAACACAAATTCTAGGACGAGTTCACGTTCCCGAAACTGCTGCGTAAACACGTCCTGTGCATACTGCGCAGATGTGCAAGGATGACCACCTGAGAGCCCAAAATTCATAGCACCAGTCTTGATTCACTGCGGCAAGAACTTTGGGTTTGGCGTTTCAAGACCAGGGTTAAGGGGTTTCAATCCTGAAGCCCAAACCCTCCAGCCGGCCTGTTTTGCATGCACAAGAGGCGACAGGTAGTCTATCCGACAGAAATTCGAGATTGTATGGAGCCGGCCTGGCTCCTAAGGATATAAGAGTCAGGTCCCCTGACTAGTTAGGGATGTTGCTTCGGTAGTTTAACGGTTGCAGTTAAGTTGAGCGCTGTTGTGAAGGATGTGGTGTTCTTCGGTTCGAATCTTGGGTCTAGTAGGTTCGGGTATTGCAGAGGAGTTAGGGCAAGTAGGGGGTCGAGGGTGGGTCGTGGCAGGTTTTGAGAAGATAGAGTTTTGTGTTTGGGATGTTCTACACCGTGGAGTTGAAGGTAAGCTCTAAAATGACACAAGTCTGAAGCAGATCGCATGGGGCTCTTCTAACCCAGGGTCCCATCGCAGTGTCCATACGACTATCCGCTTGTAGTCCCGATATAGGTTTACTGTGGTACGCCTCCACACCCTTGTCTACTTATGAAATGTGCCCCAGATAGTAACAAACAAACAGGCCATACGGTGCATGCGCAGTCCCTGAAAAGCCCTGACCTCTTGAAGCTGGAAGCCTTGAAGTCTGCTCAGCCCCTTTACGAGGGGGCTGTTCAGGAGGCTTCTTTAGTGGCATTTGGTTATACGAGCTCATTATCGCAAGGATGTTGCACTCGAAGCTGGATGCAGAAATCACGTCACCTCGACCCTCAAAGTTGAATTTCAAGCCGGAAACTTGTTTCTAGTGTCCTGAAGCCCCTGCATCCTCACCTCAAACCCTCAAACCCTTAAACCTTCAAATCCCTCGCGCAAGCCTCCAAACCACAAGCACAGAAGCCAAAATTTGTTCGGGAATCCTTAATCCTTGAGGTCGCGAAAGCAAAGCCTGGTGCGGCCAAAGCGGCACCCGCTGCAGCGGTGGCCACAGCCGCGCCGTCAGCCCTGATACATACTTACGTCATCATGGCTTCGGAGACCGTGATAGTGATGCGTCTTTCAAGCAGTACAGCATCGTTGGAAAGTCTCAATGTTGGAGTGTAGCATCAAACCTGAAATTACTCGGTAATCTCCCTGCTGGCAATTTTGTTGTGTGCTTGAGGTTGCCACTCAGCCCAGTGGGGTTGGTTTTTCTCATGAACTTACGGTGTGTTCATTATTTCAGGTTTGCAAACAGCGACACGGTCAATACGATATTGGGAAAGCGGAGATGCTGTAACGTGATGGGCCAAGAGAATCAAACAGAAACTGTTTCGGGAAGCATGCTGACGAGAAGATACAGAATTCAGGAAATCTTGTGCCAAGAAAGCTCTGTGCAGATCTTGCTTGGGCAGCTTGGACCGTCTTGACCGGAAGATGCGAGGTTCTGGGCTTTCGTGCGATGACTTGCAGCACCCTAAACCCTGAACATTTGGACCCTGTAAATTTGTAATCCTTAGCCCTTCTCCTAAACTTTCTGAACCCTAAGCCTCTTACATGCGCAAGCATTACAAGCGGAACCCCTCACCCCAACTTAATCCCAGCTCCTCATCAGTCTCGGATCTTCTGGACAAAACCCTCCGAAACGTAGTTAGGGGATTAGGGCGGCGGCTGTAGAAACCTGGTTTCCATCTGCCGGATGGCTTTGCTGATGTTCTGTTGAGGGTTGACAACTTCGAGCCCAGAAACACTGAACTCTCTAAGGCCTTGTATGCGGCATCAGCTTTGGACATGGTGCTGGAGCCCAAGTCTTCACGTTTTCGGGTGTTCTAGCCAACAACTCATATTTGGAGTTTTGTGTTGGGCTGCCTCCCAAATGAGTTATTGCAGTAGTCCTGTGCCTGCGCTGCATACGGCGCTATGCAATGTAAACCGGACGTAGACCCTTCAAACATAAAACCGCTCAATGCTATTGCTTCGCACATGAGGGCGTCTTGCTATCATTTTTAACACAGCTGGGGTCTAAGGCTACATCGGCTTACACCTTCAGGGTGTAAGGCTTACAACAATCATGTCTTCGGTGCAAGCACCACGTGTAGCTACACAATGAATGGTGGTGTTCAGAATGACGACAAGGTGAATACACCAGCAACACAACAATCCTTGACGATCATGATAAGTCCAAGAATAGTGGCATACTTGTGATGTGGTGACAGTACGGGTAGACGTGACGACAGTTGTGAACACATGACGAGCATTTTACGGGAAGTACGCACCCAAACTGCGGATTGCTGCATGTCCAGCGCGCTGCGACGTCTTGCCACTCATCCCGAACCCGAAGATCCTAATTCGCAAGAGATCTTCAAAAAGTACAGCAACATGGCCAAAACGTACAAAAAGGGCTAACCTCTTCTTCTCATTCCCCGAAGGCCGTGTGACTTCCCAATCACGGTGGAGGTGAAATTCGCTGGCGGGCCAGACCCTTATCCCGGGCTATTTACGCTTTGGAGTTAGAGCTTCGAGGGGTTTGGGTCAACAGCCTTGAAGCTTCAGCCATAAACCTGTAAACGCAAGCCTCAAACTCAAGCCATCAACCTTGAAACATGAAGCCGCGACCTGGTCCAAACCCGCAGCCCTTCAACCCTTCAAGCCCCAAAAACTGCGTCTGAAGCCCACTTCAGCCCAAAGTTCCCCTAAATCTCATCAGACCCGGGTTTAAAGCATCCTAAATCCGGTAAAGTTCCCCAAAAACTCTCATCCCAAAGAGCCCAGGTTCGGTGCGGAGCTGCAGGCCGAGTCTTCGGCACTCCGCGTCATCGCCGTCACCGCCGGAGCCTTGCAGGAGTGGCCGGGAGCCCAGCAATCGGGCCCTGAGCGGTTTAGGGGTTTGGGATTTTGGGGTTAGGGGTTTGGGGGGTTTTGGAGTTTAGAGCTTAGGGGTTTGGGATTTTAGGGTTTGGGGGGTTTGGGGTTTATGGGCTTCGAGTGAAGGAGTTTTTGGTAGGGTTTGAGGTTGGTAAGTCTCGCAGAGCTCTTCGTGGAACTCGCATGGAACCCGTCTAGAGTCCACATACAGTCTTAACCAAACACCAGGCGTTAGGAGCATGTCCAAACACCTAAATCCTGAGCCAAAACCCCAACCTCGAAAGCCTTCCACCCAAAGGGTGAACCCAAAAGGCCTACATCCCACATTGATGAAGCCTTCTAGAATGAAAGCTCTCTCAACCGAGGAACCGTCTCCACCCTCTCTTGGCGGTCCAGCGAGGCGACCGCATCACGGCAGCGACCCGGCGCAACGATGGCTTCAGGGCTTAGAGTGCTTAGGGTCACAACAAGGGGTAATCGGTATCGGGGTTCGGGGTTTTGGGGGTTGGGGTGTGGGGGGACTGGGACTGGGGATCTTGAGGTTTTTGGAGTGCATGTTTGTGTATCGGGTTTGGGTTGATTTTTCGGGCCCCAGGCCCTAGGCAATACGAGCGATTAAGTTCAGGGCAGCGGCGCCAGTCTTTGAGTCCTGGTAGTTGAAGCGATCCACCATTCGATGGTGAAGATCCGTCCGTTCATGACAAGACTGACCATGACAGTAATTATCATAGTCATGGCGAGAGCAGAAATTGAAACGTCGAGCTACAGCTACAGCTTCTACAGCTTCAAGAAACCTTTGCAAGTTGGTCTTTTGAAGCTTCAGGACCCGAAAGTCCGAACCGAAGCGCATCTGCTTTAGAGCTCTAAACCCTGACGTTCAATCCTTAAACATTGTGCCGTTAGAAGTAGCGACGAACGCTTCCAACTCCCAGGTGAACCATCGCAGCGGTGACACGCAGGCCTGGCAAAGGGGATCCCCAAAATCGCCCTAAAGCTTCCTTTTGGGCGGTTGGGCGCAGGGCCAAAAGCTTTGGGGCCCTCCCCAGCTTTGTGGGCTTTAGGGCCTTTGGGGTAAACCGAGGTTTTAGGATGTTTCATGTTTAAGTTCAGGGTACAGATCTGTATGAAGCAACACCGGATTCCAAGTAGTTTGCTTGATGTGGCAAGGTGTTTTGGAAACCAAGAAGCACAGAGGCGATATGCATGTGTGCAAAATACAAGCCTCCAGGAATCTGAGAAAGATGAGAAAGAGAGATCTTCATCAGACGGTCTTCCTGCTTCACAGATGCTCGGGTCTTCCGCGGACCTGTTGTGTTGTATACGTGGACAAGTGGACAGCAGACGATGCAAGAGCGGGGCTGCAAGAGCCTTTCAAAAGCTCTTCCATAATCGTCAGACTCAGACAGTTTGAAAAGATCTGTCTCCGCTTCGCGTCATGTGGCACGCTTGCTGGGTGTTGCGAACTTGTCCGACAGCATGGGACGTGCGCAGCACAGCAGGGCCCCATGGTGCTCTGCTTGCTCCCAGTGCCGACCCTCGACGGAGTCTCGTTGGAGACTGGCAATTCTTCTGATTCTGAGCTTTGAACTACGTTCCACTCATTTGCTGGCTCCCGGCGGCTCTCTGGGTGCTGAAGAGAACTTATTCGGACTTGCTGACTTCCGTCTTGCTTGGGCGAATGAATGAATCGCTGTGAAGAGCTGAATATCTCAGCTTGGCAGCGACGACTGACACAGCGTCCTGAGCATCTATGCCGTGGGACAAAGGCTGACCTGGCACCCCTGAACAAATCAGTACGGCTGGAAGCAGAAGTGGACAGAGGGATGTGGAGGTCGCACAAGACCTGAATTGAAAGACAAGTGGGCACGCCTTGCACATCAAACGCTCAAGTCACTCAAAGGCGCATTCTTGACATATTGCAATTCGTTGAACACATACGATGATTGAAGAATAGATGTCGCCGTCGTTCTGGAATGATTTGCTTCCATGGAAAGCAGGCATACCATCCAGAATCTTTCGTCAGCACCCTCTATGGTAGTTTCCAGCTTTCTCTCGGATTCGGAAACCTTGGTCTCTGGCCGGAAAGCCTTAACCCATTACTCAAAGAGAGATCAGCAGAAACTGTGAAAGAGGGATGCCAACCTCTGGAATCCATCCGGTGCAGCTGTCTCACACAGAGATCTTCTGCACCTTGCTGGCCCAAAACGGCACTGCAGAGCGCACAGGTTGCGTGGGGATTTGAGGGTTCTGTTTTTGCAGGCTAAAGGGTTGAGTGCCAAGAACCTGCTTTGCATGCTCCCAACCCTCAGATCTAAACCGTTTCCTGTGTCAGCCAATTATTCGCACGGGAGTTTCATAGTATAAGGGGACACTCGTATACATCCGAAATGGCCGTAGGGAACCCTAGAAGGAACCCGGCTGTTCAAGAACCCCGACACGAAGTCAATCACTTTAGTCCTGAAGTGACATTTGGGGTAAGAGAGTGGCTCTGCGCATAGCTCAGTGTCTGGTGTTTTTGGGCCAACATACTGTAATATCTCGAGTCTGTGCAATTGTTTGGAACCCTTAAAAAAGAGATTGCTGACAAGAGAGTTGTTGGGGGGCTGGGTTTCGAGACGAGGTATGAATGAAGCTGTAGGGCGCCAGCAGATGGCCTCATATAACCCTATAAACCATCCCCCAAACCCTTAGACCCCAATACCCTAAAACTTAAATGCATCTGCCTGTGTGACTTGCAGCACGGCTGTGTTGACCAGTCCAGCGTCAGGTTTCGGCTGCATTAAGTTTGTGGAATCCGCTGCTCGGATCGACGACCTGTACATCTTGCGTGCAGCACTGCACTTTCTCTCGGTTGCTGTCAGGGGACGCCTCTAGATCCGAATCAATTCCCCCTACATATGACGAGAGGTTTGCTAGGGTATATTCAGAAATATGAGAGACGAATGTCAAAGTCGCCTGACAGCACGCAAGCTTTCGGCAGTCCCCTCTCGATCCAGTACTTCAGTCGAGCTTGGAGCATCCTAAGGCAATGCTGCTGGAGATCCAAGCCGCGCGCCCGGTCGGATTGAGGATGTCAAGTCGGTCCAGTTTTGGGGTTCCTCAGCAATACCAGAGCTCGTTTCAGACCCACAGAGATACACAGCTCTCAAGGCACCTTGGATTGAAACGGTGCCATGGAGAGACATATACAAGCAAAGCCCCAAGCCTTACACCTGGCAGCCCTGGACCCGCAGGAAAACCTGGTGAATTAAATCCTTGACCGCGATGTAAGCCGGAAATCCTTCACCCCATGCCAGTCCCTTAGACCCATTTATCCTAGGAGCCAAGTGTCCAACACCCAGATTTCGATCTTCCAGGGCATCAACGGCGTTCGCGTGCGTTTTGTTCAACTTTACATGATTTTGTAGGTGAAGAATTACATGGCAACGGAGGGATCCAGCTGCGTGTGACACGCTGCTGTTTAGGTCTATTCGGGCAATGCCACAAATAGAAGGTCCCCGTTGATAGGTTTTTTCTATAGTTTGGGCTCTTGGACCCTTGGGGTCAGAGGCATGGCTTTCCAAAGCTTCTGTGGCGAAACTTCCTCATAACACTGGCTTAAGATGCTTGATTTAAGGAGCACAGGTTGAAGAATCCCAGCTCAGCTACAAGCTGGGTATGCATTGTTGCCGTCTTGAGGCTTAGCAGCTCATGGACCAATCAAGACAGCGCATTTCTGACCCGAGGCCGGCGGCGTGCTTCGGATGATGGTCAGGAGCTCCTGAACCCTCCATCCTAAAGCATTCCGGCCGGGTGTAGGATCAAACAACTCCCAGGTATTGCGACTCATCGCGTTTCGGGGCTGATGCTGATACTGTTGAGAGGATCCAAGGGTTCTGGAGGCCTTTCGGATTTAGGGTTGAGTTCCTTGATTCGGGGGATTTTAAGATGTTGTGCTGTGTTCGGAACGGGATGTTTACAGCTTGAAACCTTAAGCTCACAAGCCACTTGCTTCCGCTAGAACAAGCTTTATTCCTAACCCTGCTTCCGAAGCGCTGAGAAGCCTGAAGGGTTCATCCCCCTCGCATCTCGAAGCGATAGCCTAGAACCCCACACCCTTGAAGTCCTGTTCTAGCTCAAACCAGCCTCAGCCTCAGCCTTTGCCATCCTAGATTCGGGACACTCTGTGATCACGGGTAGGGGGCGGCAATCGGCTTGCGTCAGTGCTCTCTGTGATCTCAGAGTGCGATGCCTTTATTCGGCTTATGTATGCTGTGCTCAGGGCTGACGTCGAGGAGTACTCCGTCTTCTTGGGGTCCAGAGAGATGCGAGAAACCTGATAAGGCCTTAAAGCATCCTTACAAAGGCCTCGTAAAGATCCCTGTAAGACCTCGAGGTGCCTACCCTTCACGCTCATCGAAGCTCTCGGAGCCCAAAACTTGCGATTCTAAATAGGCTGCGGCGTTTTGTTGGTTGGGATTCAGCGTTTCGGGTGGGTGATTTAGAGTTCATTGCATTGGGTTTAAGCTGCACTGACGGATCGAAGGCAAGACTTGCACCTAAAGCTACTCCAGACATCAGCACTTCACTGAGGAGATGTCTTGGATCGGCAGCACTCAGCTACTGAAACCCGCACGCTCGACGAAGCAAACCTCTGACTGGCTCGTGAATAGATCTTGTCTAACGAGCAATAGTATTGCCACTTCGAGATGTCCCCTCACGGCTCCAGCCTGAAGCGGCCAGTCCTCGACCCCTAGACCCTGAAAGCCCTAAACCAGTAGGAAGAAGGTTGAGGATTCAGGGTTCAAGTCCACCCGAGCCCTAACCGCCCTAACCCCAAACCCTGAACCTCTCAAAGTCCAAAGGAGCTTGCGCCGCGCCTCAGATACGGCCTTGTTGGGAGCGCTTCCCGTGGCGCGGGGCAGCTCAGAGGATTCTCAGGGCTCAGCAGTTTGTCTTGGGAGTTAGGGTTAGGGTTTGAGGGCACGGGGATAAGATCCCATGACTTCTGCGATTTGAAGAATCACGCACCGCGGTGGGCTGCGGGGCATAGAGCATGTTCATGATCATTGCTTTTGTGTCGAAACTGTTTTGGGGTGTACTTTATACATGTACATACAACAATTCCAGCGTCCCTGCAGCTAGCACTCCTGCTAAGGCTGCTTTACATCGATGGCTGGCGAAGCCCTAAACGCAAAGCCTAAACTCACGATCTAGGATTTGGCTCAGCAAGTATCTGTAACTTTCTTCTAGTGCCAACATGCCAATACCATGGCCTTGTGCAGTAAAACAAGATCCGAAAAACTCGAAGCCCCAAATCCTAAACCCTAAACCCAGGGTTTCCCAGAGTGCTTTGAGCCTCCACGGTCCTCCCAAAGTTCCCTACGCCCGCTACAGGGCTCCAGGGGTTTCAGGCTCTTCTAGGCTTTTGGGGATTAGGCGGTCCAAGTTAGCCACAAGCTTCTGAGCTCTAAGCCCTGCACCCTGAACCGCATAACCAGCCCCGAAAATCATGAACACCAAACACGAAAACTGAAACTCTAAGCCGCAAACACCCCACACCAAGAAAGACGCGAGGTCAATGAAAATGCCCCCTGCCGAGGACAAGAAGAGGTGGCACGAAACCAATAAAGGGGCTTAGAGATGAGTACAGAGTTTATACGGGTTTTATTGTGTTCAATGAGTTTAGACAGTATAGACAGTATAGGGCTAGGGCTATACGGGTTTGTTTGGAGGGGGGGGTTGTTGTAAGGCGGGGTTCATGGATTTATTTTGACTCGGGGTGTGGACATGCATTCTACATGAGATCTAACGGTTTCGAGCTTTTGGGGTTTAGTGTTTAGCAATTGGGATTTTCGAGCTTACCGGTTTATGACATATGAGGTATCTTCATCTGCCATCTTATGGCTTAGGGTTCAGCGTGTATCATATGGAACCCCGCTAGTGCAAATCAAAGCATAAAGGTATTCTTGGTACACGCTTGACTTACTAATGGATGCCACTATAGCGTTCCATTTCTTTTGCCCTCTCGTCCTCATCCTGCCTATGAAGTTGCAAGGTTGCGTGTCGTAGGCCGAGGAGCACTTGGGTTCAATATGCGGGCCGGAACTGTAACGTACCGATACCTGCCTAGCAAATCAACAATGCCACAATATCATATCGAGGATTGGGCGTTGGGAAGTTTTTCTGTGAGTTCTTTGAGAGTCACCACCATTAGGCCAATGCTCGGAAAGCCTTCAAAGCACAGGCACACACATTTCACCCTGCACCTCAAGACCTAATCCCTGGATGTGTAACGAATCAGAAACCAAAGCCCTAACACTGAAGTCGTCAGCCTTACAAGTAAGTTCCCAAAGCCTTCAACCCCAGATTCTTCAACCCTAGAACCGCGACTCCAGAATCATGCTGAAACCATGGGTCCTACATCCTGAATCCGCTATGCCGCTATGCATCTCGCAGACCCTGACTTCAGCCTGAACCCTTAGGCCTCAGCAATGGGAGGAGAAGTACAAGGTCAGCATTGCCCCGAAAATGAAACCTCTCGGATCCTGAAGCCTACACTCATGAAGATGCCGCTTCAGACCATTGGATGACGATGGGAACTCCCTGTACGCCGGCATGCCTGCGCCGCCCACCTCAGATCTTGGGCACATTGCGACGTTGAGGGGTTTCTGGGCGCGTCGGAACCTCAACAGGCTGCTGGCTTTCATGTTTTACCTTAAACAGTGGTATGCATTGACTTTTCAATAGGGCAACAGCTGCGAGCTGGAGCCGCAGGCAATGCTTGAGACTTAGTTCAGAAGCTTCCGGTTCTGCGGCATAGCATTCGGTTCCAGACCGAGCCCAAACGGCGGCCAATCACAAGCGGAGTCTCGACTGATAGAGTCAGGGGTTGAAATTAGCAGAAATCTACAGCGAACAGAACTGTTGTGGGGTAGAGTTTTGAAAGTTTACCCTTTTCCCGACATTGTGACTGGGGTGTTGTGTACATGCCTGGCTTTCAAGATCGAAATCCGGGGCCAAGATTGGAAAGGCAGAAACCTCTAGGCAAGAGTGAAGAAAGAAAAGCCATGCAAAATGAAGAAAGCAAATGCGGAAAAGCCATAAAAAGCGAAGTGAGAAAAAATATCGATGCGAAACGATAGCAAAGGCCAGCCATACACTGTGCACCCGCACCCACTGCTACGGCGACTATTGCTCGAGCTGAGGCCTGATCCCGTGAAGGAAAAGAACGCGAAGACCCAGACGAAGGAATCGGCCAACTTCTTCGCCAGAGTTGAGGGGTTTTGGCTTTAGGACTTTAGGTACGTTCTCAGTGTTGCGTTTGATTTTGGGGTTGCATTGACGATGTAAGTTTTAGTGAACATCCTGCGTCTCCAGTGCAGGGTTCCTGCACGAAGAGCGCGTGTGCATCACTTGCATACTTACTGTTGCACTCCGCCACACCTCCGGTCAGGAACAAAAACGCGACAAACCGTTTTTGTAGTGATAATGAGTCGCAACAGACCTTCTTGCTCGATCTACCGGGCTAAGCCCTCAACCATAGCACTGATTCGTGCAGCATCAGCAGCAGCAGAGATTGTTAGCAGTAGTAGTCCCGAAGCCTGAAGCCCGAAGTCGTGGAGCAGCAGTCGTCGTCGTCGTCGTCTTCGCCCGTGGCAGTTCTGCTTGTAAAGAAAAAGCCGCCGAAACGGGTCTTTTCATGGCTTTGAAGCCGAGATGCCCTAAGTACAAGACCCAAACTCCTAGACTGTAGTTCGTAAGAATTGTAGCACGTCCAGGGATTTTGTCTGATAACAGTCTTTCTCGTTCTGACAGAAGTTTCAAACTTGATGTCAGGATGTCTTCGCAGACCCGGCCGCCGCGGAGGACATGGTCTGATAGCGCGGGTATGGCTTCTGGTTTTGAGGTTTAGGCCCGAGGGTTTGCTTGAAGGTAGAGGAGGGGGTGTAAGTCCTGCCGAGGACTTCGGAGCTGCTCGAACACTACTTTAAACTGTCTTCTTTCGGGATCCCTTGCGGCATAACAAGGACATGGAAGGTCCGGTTATAGATCAAACGGCAAGAGCCCTTCGACTGCTGAAGCAACGGCACCTCCAAGCCCCCAAGACGAAGCCTGCAACGGATCCACTTTGAGGGTTGCCTAGTGCCGTGGTTAAGGGTTGAGGGTTCGCAGTTCATAGTTTAGCGCCTCTACGGTCGAAGGCTGTCGGTCTCTAGGCTTAGTTTGACAAAGTTGGGGGAGTTTCGTTGGAGAGCATTCAGTAAGGATTGAACGTCAGTCTCCCAAAACGTTTTCCCTGCTAAGGAGCCTGAACCTTGGCATCTTGAAACAAGTATTTGGACATGCCTTTGGCGTGACAAGTAGGGTGTTACCAAGATGGTTTCTGGAAATCTTCATGCTTATGACGGATACCAACTATGCTCGCTACTACCCCCCCATTCCGATCCGTGCCTGCCCTAGATCGGGGGCTTGGCGCAACACTTTGGGTTCCGCGGCAGGACCCAACATCCGTCGTCTTCCTCGACATCGACGGTGTTCTGCGGAGGCTCCACATGGTAGTTGGGGGCACAGGAGATGAGATAAGGCCCCTAAACCAATCGTGCAATACTGCAAGGATCCAAGGAATGCACACCCAAGAGAAGCAACAGATTAGACGACCATCCTGCGGTCGACACTCGACGCCTCTACGAGCTGCAATACTACTCTTGCGCCCATTGCAGCGACAGCTCACAGCAAAGATTCTCCAACAACTCTCAAACATGAATCCTTAGAGGTTAATTTCTTCAGCCGTCTTCGAAGCAATCAGATTCGGAATCTTGAATCATCCTTTGAGACAACTAGATTCTAGATGGCACTTTCGTATGGTTGTCGATGTACTCTTGTATGCTGTTCATTACTATGTCGCCCTTGAACCGCAACGCAGCACCGCCAAAGAACAATCGGTTTGTTGAATTGCCAAATCCGAAAGCCTACAGGACCCTATGCCTCCTACTTAACTCAATCCAGAAATGCCCTAGCCCCAGACAGGACATGTACATCACCCTCCCAAGCTAGGTCTGTCTGCAAGACCCGAACGGGCCTAACACGATCCAGGCTGGAAAGCGTGCCAGTGATCACCGTCGAGGGTGGCGTGCTGCCCTTGAACTTGCAGGGGCCCCGGCCTGGGCCAAGTGCCTCCTACCAGTAGAAAGGAAACGGCCTTTTTGGGCTCAGGGCATGTAGGGTGATTGGGGCTTTGGTGGTTCGAGAGCTGCATTGAGGTTCTTTGTACTGGAGCTGGGGCATGAGGGCAATGATGTTGCAAGTTTCTGATGTCTGATGCACTGCAGCTGAGATATATTGTGTCTTCAGCTAACACCTGCACTACACCGAGGCTCAAAGGGCTCATAGACTCAGACGTTTGCGCTCACAGACCCGAACATAGTGCGTCTTTGGGTTCTTTGTGGGCCTTGTTTGGTTCCTGGTTCGGCCCCCAGTGCGACGGCTCACACATCTGAAGGACGAAAAAGAGAGATTTCTTCAGAGTTTGTTGCGGCTTTAGGTTATACAGCTTTGAAGATGTAGAGTACCACTGCGTTGGAGCTTTGGGATTCGAGTTGTTCGGCTAAGGGCACAGAGTGTGCAGAGCTGCTGAGCCGAGATGCTCGCTCATACAGAAAGGACATGACCCATGCCACAAATCTTAAATTTCACCGACACCCGACACCCAAAAAACTGTAACCCTTTCCAAACCCAACACGTTGTAGAGGCAGACCAGCACTCCTCCGATTTCGTTTCACTCTGATCCACGGCTAATGTCTGCAATGTAAATCTGGGCAGTTTAGGGTCTGGGGCTTCAGGGTCTGAGGGCTTGGGGCCCCTTGGCGCCCCTTAAGGCTTCAGGGTTCGTAGGGTATTGGGTTATCGGTTTACGGCACAATTTGACGCGACCTCCGTGCCGAGGCTCGAACCCGCTTCTTGGAACTAGCCGCAGCCTTGCATACCCCAAATCCCAAAGCTGCAAAACAAACCCAAGGGGACATCGACCACTTCTCCCAGACGCTCTGCGAGCGCTGAAGTGCACTTGCCAGCATGCAGGTTTCAGGTTCGGGCTTAAGAGCCATAGACTCTGATGCTACATGCTTAGGGTTTGCTTGACTGTGGGCCTTTGCTGATTGCAGGCTCACTCAGCGCCGCAACTAGGGGCTGAGCCTAAATGCGAAGCAAACACCATAAACCTTGAGGCCCTAAACCGGACACGATCCGCAGGTACATTGTGCACAAGACTGGCGCAGGCCGCAGCGATTAGGAGCGTAGGATTCATTCATGGGGTTTTGGGAGTTTAATTAAGACTCTGTGCCGAGAGGGAGCTGTCATTCGGTTCTCTTTCGGCCGCCGTGCTTTCGCAGTTGAGGTGTGGGTCTTGGCTGGATTCGCATCCAGTTTGGAGCATGGCTTTGAAAGCCAAAGTATGAACTACGCCTAGCCACTGGAACCAGCAAAGAACTCACCGAGGAGAAGGGAGCTC
The DNA here is from genome assembly GCA_003297005.1 of Symbiodinium sp. clade A Y106. Taxonomy (NCBI): domain Eukaryota; class Dinophyceae; order Suessiales; family Symbiodiniaceae; genus Symbiodinium; species Symbiodinium sp. clade A. The sequence continues at coordinate 233,473 of BGNK01000321.1, read as the reverse complement.
CAAAGACCTTCCGATTTGCAGTTTTTCATGTGCAATTCCAGGAATCGACTCTTTTGCTTCACTTGCCCTGGCTCGGCTTCCCTAGACGTTTCGAGTTTCGATCCGTTCTACAAGATCAATGCTGCTAGCTCAGGTCGTGGAAGGTATATAAAGAACAAGGCTTTTGGGTTTGGTGTTTTGGGTTCGGGGCTCAGCGAGATGCAGATGTTTGTGGGCATCCCGACAAGTGATTTCTTCGGTTGGTGGGTCGCTTGAGGGTTTTGTCACGTGGGAGCGCATGGGTGTCATTCAAAGCTGCAAGAACGTGCTGATTAGTCCCTCAACGTAAAGCCCCTAGATTCGCGGCAATCAATGTGGCTTGCAGAGGGGTTTGGAGACGGAGGATTTGGGGCTCGAGTGTACGTACAGGAAGATACTGAAAGCTTTCTTTGCGACAGATGCCCCGGAAGTCGCACACACCCTTGTTATTCACGCTTGACGGCACGTTAGCCCAGAGTCCCAAGTCCTGCCCAACACCTACAGGTCGTACGATCCTACGGCACCCAAGGTTTTTGATTCAACTTATGCGACCGAAGACCTGTGCAAAAAAACACTGACGAGTTCGCACCGTACACTCGGAGCCGCCCAACTCTCCACTGCCCCCAAGACCTCATTTCATTGGAATGTGTTGTCAAGAAGCCTCCACAGACTGCGCACTAAACCCCTAAAGCCCTCAAGCCTGAAACCCTCGACCCGTATGTCAAGCCCCGAACCCTGCACCATCAAAGTCGAATGCTTTTTCTGTACCAGGTGTGGTGATATCGTCCGAGTGGCGGCGGAGCCCATCGCTCCTAGAAGAGGCCGGGACGGCACAGGACCCTAAAGCTCCAAATCCCTCTCATAGGAAAAAGGCCTTTAAGGGTTTACGTGGTTGGGTCTCGGGGTTGAGCTTTTGGAGATTCGGATCTTAAGTTTATTGGGGCTTCCTGTGTCGGTGAGAAGCTCCCGGTTTGATAGTATGACAGACAGTTCGTTGCGCAGTAGAGTGAGGGTTTTGGGGGGTGTAGGGTTGAGTGTAGGGTGAGGGTTTAGGCTGAGTCATCCAAGCTCCCAGGCTAAACACCCAACAGCATAAGATCCCACGTCTTCGGGTTTGGGATCTCGGGTCTAGGGCCTAGGGCACCGTCATCCCAAGATCCGCAACCAACATCGCCATGGCCTCACGGATTCCGGGTTTGAGTTTGGGCCCCAATCACTCAGCCTTTCACACAGAAGGAGTTTTATGATCATCATCGAGCCCTACTTCCCAAAGCCGTTCTGCCCGAAGCACGTAGTTTTCACGTCTGTGTCCGGCAGACGACCTGGCACCCTCACGGCTCAACACCCCGACATGTTCCAAGAGCAGGCCACCAGCTTCTGTGCACCGAATCCCCTAAGCCCTAAACTCTTGGGTTTTGTAAAGGAGACCTGCTTGAACACCGAATGTCCAGGCACAAACTGCTCTTCGCGCCCTTGGCATGCCGGGGAACTTGGTGCTCCAAGTTCTGGGGCATAGAGCTTAGGGCTCAGGCGCCTAAGTTTCTGGTTTGAGTGATTCCGATCCGGCCACTCTGAATAGACATCTTCAAGACAAGCATTGCGCACAACCCGAACATCTTAAACCCGTGCCAAGTTTGGTGCAGAAGCTTCGGATGGTTATGTGGCTTGTGACCATACCCTGAACGAACCCTGCTGCAATAAGCCCGAATCCCCCACAAGTCCCAACACCCTCACCTTTTCAAACTACCGGTGTGGGCTAAGGAGAGCTTTCGGATGCATTGCATCAACAAATCCTCAGGAATCTCAAAGCATCTTTATGCATTCGGCTGATGGACTTTGAGAAGTCTAGTATAAGAAGCAAAACGAGACAAGCACATCAAGTGAGCGTTGGTTGCTCTGGGCTCGGCTTCCCTAGGCATGAGATGAAGCGAATATGCCGTATGGTATGCAAGCATGAGACTCGCATGTGACTTGAACGAAACAAGATGCCAATGCGAATGTCGGCATGTAGGGTGTTCTCTACAATCTTACAGTGGCCACTGCAACGAGCACTTCCACATGGAAGCCAGAAAGCTAGAACATCACTATTGTTCATGCCCTTTGTATAAACTAACACAGGAGAGTTCAGGGATGCAATGCAGGCTACGGGGAACCCCTGGCCCTGGACGCAGACAAACACCCGTCGAATCTGCACTCTTGTTTCAGCTCCTCTGCTGAGCCTTCCAGTCACCCTTTTGCCCTTTCGCCTTGCAGAGCACAGTTCCTGGGTTGGCATACTCTTGAAATACTTTGTGGCGTCGTTCTTTGCATCTAGTTTTGAGCTGCGCTCAACCCAGCGGTAGCTCCCCTGTCAGCCCGGGAATCTTCTGACCTCAGGACGCTTCACAATCGCCATCCTGTCAACGAAATAGGACCTTTCAAGAACTGGATCGCTTGCCTTCGCCTCGACTCCTCCCTCAACAATTCTCCCTTCCTGAATGAAATCATGAGCATTGCCGCTATCAGCATTGCCTTTGTTATGAAAAGTACAGCCCCACCAAGGCGCACAAGAGGCTGGACACCAGTCTTGCGCCCTAGAGAGGCTCGCACACCTTCTCTAGTGGCACGCACTTGCAATAAGGATTTGTTCATCTACGGCCCATACCAGGGTCCCAAACCCTAAGCCGCTTGCAGCTTAAGCCGTTGAGCACAGTTCAACAATGCGGCCCTCTAGGGCGTTAAGGTTTGAGGTTCGGGAGTTCAGGCTCTGAGGCCTGCCTGGAAATTTGTATTCAGCTCAAAGTTTAGGGGCTTAGGACTGTTGTGATGTCTGTGTCTGCATAATAGCTGTCGCGAGCGTATTCAGCCCTGACTCTGCCGGAGTTTCAGGGTCCAGATCCGCAAAAGTCTTACACCCCGCCTTGGCCTGGGAGTGAACGGTGGCTTCAGAAAACAAAAGATCATAGCCCTTTACAAACCTCAAGGACCCCTGATCTTCGGCCCTCGCAACTCTTTCGCTACTAAACTAAACCCTTCAACCTCAGACAGGGGGTAGGGCTCCTCTAAGAAGGATGGTATGCCTTATTTCGGGGTACTGAAAGGGCTCCCACCATTTGGGTTCTGTACTACCTGTTTTCTGTTTTCTGAACCTGCAGTGATTCAAAACCCTGAATTGTGAGGGTACGAGAAACCCAGGGGGACGGGGTCAGGTTTGGGGTTCACAGGGTAGCGGCACCTGCCTGAACCCCGAAAGCCTAAGCCCTGTAGCTTTAGAATGAGACTGCTGCTTTGAAACGTGGGATGCTTCTGCAACAGTTCTCCCGCCTTGCTACGGTGAAGCCTTCCGCAGCCAGCTCACGGAATCCTAAGCCTTGTTGCCCTGAATCCTGAAGCATAAAGTCCAAAGGGGCAGTCGATGAGAACGTCAGGTCAAGCTGCAGAGCAGCTTTGCGTTGTGTGCTAAGTTGCATAGGGGCACTAAAGGGCCGTAGCAATCAGAATAACGTTTACCTGTTCCTGAATTTGTCTAATCATAATGGTACCGCACCTTTAACCCCAACAACCCTCTACGTCCAAGTCGCGCAGGCCCCCTCTTGCTAGGCAAGGGCAGTCAGCATTGATGCATTTGGCTGTCCCATGGATCGAAGACCCGAAACCAGCAATTCTTTTCATCATCGAACACTCGGAAAACTTATCCCAAAGTTTGAAACCCCCAAACTCTGACCTCAGGAGCTGGTAGTCGGAACCAGAATCGATCCAGATAAGGAGGTGCTGTGCGTCATTGACCTTGCTTGGTGTAGGGCATATAAAGTCTTCGAGTTCGGGGTTCGGGTGGGGTTTTTGGGTTCGGCTGGCAGGCTCCGCTAAGTGCCGGATTGGAGGGCTTCGGAAGGATTGGCCCTTGAAACGCGAGCGTTCTTGAAGAAGTCTTACTCGATGTCAATGTCAGTGGGGTCACGTTGAACCCCATGTACCCTAAACCCTGAACTCTTGAACTCTTGCTTGGCGTTGAAAGATCGGCTTTGCGGGTGTTGGTGACATTTCAGAGATAGGCGTCAAGATTTGGCATGCGAGTGTTCAGCCGCGCGAGACCAAAAGTCGGAACCTCAACGTGTGCCCGAAACCTCCAAACCCACAGAACTGAATCCAAACTCTTGCGACCAGAGCTTCCGGCTCCTTTCCTGCGTTTGCTCAAGACTTGCTGGTAAGGCTGCTTACCGCGGCGGTTTCAGAGTTTACAAAAGTTTGGTAAAGGGCTGTTTGGGGCCCGACAGAGCTTGGCGGGCTCTATATCTGGTTCTGGGTGATTGAGCTCGTATGCTTCAGGGTTTGGGTAGTTGGTTTTGGAGGTTTCGGCGCCTTGATTTTCAATTGTCGCGTGTTGCCAGGATGCTGGGTCATTTTTGGTCTGGCAAGCCCGCATTCCAGAATTTAGAAGCTAACACTGTCCGCGACGCACATGCCTACAATTCCTTGCACAATACACCCTGAACCTTGAACCATAACCCCTGCAACCTCAGTCCTATACCCCCAAACCCTACAACCCGAAACCCTACGAACCCGCAGAACCTTCAACGCTAGACCCTTACAGAAGCCTTAGAGAAAGCCCAAAGCCCTAAGGGAACTGAATTCCACCCCCTCAGTTCGAGGCCACACTGCGGCTCCGCTGGGCAGAAAGACGAGCCAGGGAGCGACAAACTTGCTGCGCTTTTGGCTTTGCCTGAGTTTGGGGTTTAGGACTCGGAGGTTCAAAGGATTCAGGGCTTGGGCTCGTCTGCTAGGGCTTTGGGGGGTTTTGCCTCTTGGGCTTGCAGGGTCTCGATCTCATGGTTTCTTGGACTTGGAAGTGCTGGGGCCGACCTTTGAGACGGGCTTCGTGGGTTTATGGGTTCCTGCTTTGATCGCCCCAATTTCTTGTGGCTGAGCCAGGACCAGGAGTGGAAGCGGTATCCAGAGTCACATCAATGGTGCTCCAAGAGCGGGAACAAGGTAGGTGCGGGAATCCTAAGCAAGAGTCCAAGGCATCCTTCATCCCAAGGCCCTCCTTGAGCACAGTACTTCTTGGAATGCTCTTGAAGCATGTGGTTCAGCTTGCGCCCTACCTCCTAAATGCTCGTCCTACGCACGTGAACTCCAGCCATCAAACCATAAACCCTTTGTCCCTAAACCTGGCACGCTTGGCGCGGCCGGTTTTGGTCGCAGCTCTTCTTACGACTGCGCCGACCAGTATGATTGGACCACAACGACACTGAGCACCTTCAACCCCGAACCTCGAGTTCGCTTAACTTTACTTAGGCGTGTGGGATCTGGGCCACTGGGGCTTTGGGTGTAGAGTGGCCTCCTGAGGCTCCTGCTCTTTGAAGGCTTCAGTGGGATCGCAAAAGCTCTTAGTGCAATCAACTTCTCAGACAACGCTGGCTCCCCTTGCAGGGTTCTAAACCCTGGTCCCCACTGCTTTGGTCACATGGGATAGGGATGATACAGTGTGAGAGACTGCGGATAGAGTCAGAGCTTCGGCATTGGTCCTTTCTTGGGGTTGGTGGTTTGGGTGCTTGTTGTTTAGAGTCTTGGGCTTTGGGCTTTGGGCTAGGGTTTTGGGGCTCCTTCCCATTTCTACAGGAGATAACCACCTGGCTCGAGGACCATCCGGAGGCCCTTGGTGGCAGCTGGAGGATTAGGGTTGTAGGATTTGAGGTTCGGAGCTTTGCCGAAGCCCTTGGGTTTGGTAGCGTCGAATACATGTGGGAGTACGGGTTCTGAGGGGCGCTGTCTTTGAACTTATCAGTCGAGCGTCCATTCTTGGGGTTCCGAGTCGTGGTATGTTTAGGCCAGTCGCTAACATGGAACCTGAAAAGGAGCCCAGCCTTGGACGACTACTATAGAGGTTCGAGTATTCATGATATCCTCGATCTCGATAGTCTTTACATAACTATTATACAAAAATATACCCCGAAGCCATTTCGATATCGTTGCAGCCTATATCTTGTTGGCCACGTTCGTTTAGATAAATGTGCGGAGATTGTCTTGTTTTCAGGCCTCAACGCTTTCGGCTTCTTTGGCCACTCGCAGATCTTTGGGTTAAGCTGTAGCCCAAGTAACAATATAATGTATAGTTCAGGGTGCATTTTTGTGATTTCCTGCGCTGTATGTCAAGTAATTATCGGCAGAGTAACAGATTTAAAGAGTGGTATGTGCATATCTTTTTTTTGCCCTTGAGTTTTGGTCAGGAGGGCTGAGACCCTGAAGTCTAGACCCCGTTTGAGCATGCATGACGGACTGCGCCCCATAATGCAACACTGCCAAAGAAAAATTGAAGACATTCCACGCGTACATTGGCCAGCCCGTGAATCCGAACCCGAAAGCATAAGGGGAGAAGGCCCCCGAACAAACCCTACACGACGAAATGCAATCACCAAAGAGCTTGAATACAACAAGACGAAAGAATCTGACCATGGATAAAGACTTTAGCTTTAGCTGTTAGTGTGCGCCAGGGCCGCCTCTGGAGGCTTGGAGTTTTCAGGTTGAATTGCTGGATTCTACATGATTCCATGATTCTCGTATCAGCCATAGGGTTCCCCTTCCCCGCAAAGCGAAGACCCAAAACTCTGTCTAAACGTGCGCTCAACCCCGCATTTTCCGAATGATGGAAAGGTCAAGCGCTGGCTCGCCTTGGATGACCTCGACCTCGCCCTTGCAGACGATGTAAGGCTGCAGGGCTTATCAGGTTTTGGAACTCCTCAGCTTTACATTTTCTCGAGTTCGGGCGGCAGTGTCGTTCAGTTTATATGTTTCTAGGCTTTCTCATGAGGCCTTCACGATGTGCATTGGATTCGCTGGCTTGGACTTGATTCGGATTGGAACCACGGTGCCTGGCAATTCCCTAAGGCTGAAAAGTGAAAACCTTGAATGTTTTGTTTAGGAGTGATGCGGATGTGTTTAGGTTTGCATTCTACTGGCTGTCTCAATATGAGGCTGACTACACTCGTCCGGGTGCAGTGACATGATGCATGCTGCAGTAGAATCGAAGGCCTGTCCTCGAAGCATTTGTGTGTGATGCTCAGCAAAACCACTTCATTGCCCAAACCAGATTTGGAGGATTTTTCGTGAAACAGTATGCTGGCTGCGGCGCTGCTACCTCCACGAGCATTTGCGGCAACGCTACGGCACATGGCAAGTGTTTGGAATTGGATTCTGCAGCGAAAGTAACAGAACTTCCTGGTGCCAGCGTAGAATAGTTCACGCCACTAGAAAGGAGCAGCTACAAGATCGTCTTATGGCAGCGTTGACTCTTTTGCGAGGTTTCAGACTTTGAGGATTTAGCTTCAGGGTTTGTGGCACCAGAGCCCAAACCCTGAACCGTAGAACCCCAAACCACAGACACGTGGGCCAGCCCTGAATTCTAATTTCACGTCGAATCCTGGATCATGCATTAGTTAAAACCGGAACCCCAAAAGGTGCATTTTTTTCGGAAAAGGTAATACCCGTATAGCATCCTCTCAAGCTTAAACCCTGTAGGCCGCAAACATCCTGTTTCTCTATGCAGAACCCGTAATCTCGCAATCCTAAACCCTTCGACAGAGCCACCCATCAATCTCTGTGTATGGACGGAGGCTCCCTGACACGCAGCGAGCTCAGACAACTCGTCCACCTTGGTTGGAACTAACGGAATTGAGGCTGGCCCTCAAGGTCTATCTTCTGTGATACATTGCGCACAAATAACCGCAGATGCGTTTGCTTGTTCCCTTTGGCAACAATCAAACCATCTTCTCGTTTTTGGATGCTGCAGTTGAGTTTCCAGTGTAAGCGTGGTTCGCTTTTGGGCGATGAGTCGGCTTCAATGCTTAAAGCAATTTAAAGCATCAAGCTACGAAGGCGTCGCGCAGTCGCGGTGCTTTCATATCTTCTAAGCCTAAGCCTATCTTTGACGAAAACTTCGCCAAAGTGCGCGAAGTGAAATAATACTCAAACTTTGCTCGCCGCCAACGAATCTCCTAAGCCCGTGCCTGCTGCTGCAGCATTGAATGCAAGCAGCTGGCGCACGCGGCCGGCGGCCGTGTCGCATGTACCAATTTCCGCTGTGCAGACGCGTCATACACTTCACTTGCACCCACACCAATGAATACCGACTGTCCGGTTCGTTGAGGGCATGCAACCTTCTGAGCTTGCGCAGCCAGCACCAGCATAAGTGCTGCAACGTGCATTCTCAGTTATGCCCACGTCTCCTCCGTGCCGGCCGGGTTTCACGAATCGCACACGTGGACCTTCAAACAGAGAACGAACCGTGTGCCAGCACAAAATGCATCCTGAGAAAGAGAACAAGCCGACATCGGTTGCATTTTGAGCCATCACACATTTACTGCGAAGGAAAAGCGCCACGGGCTCATTGTGACATTTCTACGGGGTCACTTTTTGTGCTCCGTTCCCAGCGTACAGCGTATCTGTGCATCTGAAGGAAAATGCACCACGCTCCTCAGTGTGTGGTGTCACATGCACGATCAATATGCCCAGGCCCTGTGCACAAATCGTTCGTAGACAGCGTGCTGCTGCTTCTGTTGCTGCGAAGACAATCAGCAGCAGTCCTTCCGATCATTGTCTCTCTAGTCATGCTCGCGGGTGTAGTGCAGCTTGTGTGCCCCCAAATGTTCATTCACATCGCAAGATCCTGTGTGGTGCATGGGGACAAACCGACGAAAAAGAAGGAGTTTGAAAGGCCCTGCATCTAAGGCGGCATACCTTCATGATGTTATGGGTTGCACACACGCGCAAAGCCCCGTTTTAAGATAGAGCGTCAGTTCCAATTGTCCTGCTTACAATTCTGAGGCTCCGAATGACTGGTGGCTTCTTCCTCATTGATCCGGAAGTGGGGACCCGCACCCAGAGTTTAAGGGGTTAGCGGCTCGGGGACTCGGGGGCGCTAGATTACAAGTCGAGAGTACAGGCAGTATGCGGGTTTAGGCTTATCAAGCATAACAGTCCAGGTTTAGCAAGTCGATCCTAAAGCCCATGGCTCAGGATCTTGCGAACACTCTTCCATCCTTTTCCGATTTTCAAGACCTGACAAAATCTACAAACTAACGACAGTAAACCATGACATCACCTGGAAACCTTGACGGTTTGCTGTCTCGGCCGTTAAGGGTAGCAGCTGCCAAACACAGATCTACCCTGATTCCGAAGACCTTCGAACCTCAGAGCCCTGAATGTGCTGACCAATCCCGTGTACGCCATCAGCCCACGAGCCTCAACCCTTTGCATTCAAACCGCATGAGCCCCAAAGCACGGCGCGCTTCGCTTGCTGCTATTGTCGGGCTGGAAGCATGACCAAACACCCGTCACAGTCTTGGGTTTGCGTGCAAAGCCCTGGGATGGAGGCCCCTCCCAGGCCTTTTGCGCATGGAGTTTTCTTGCTGCATGACCGACCAACTCCCAGCCGTACCTTGAATCTAAACCCCTTATCTCCAAGCCTTTCCACTCTTGCCCTCTGGGGCCAGCCATGCGTATCGCTTTAGGGCTGACGATTCCGAACTATCACTTTAACAAACCTGCACTGAAGTTCGCTGTTCTTCCCAAAAAGCTGTCAGACCGAAAATCCCGTCATTAGTATTCTCACGTATTTCATGCCTGCCATCAACACTAGTGTCATGAATAGTATAATGACGGAAAAATGTGGTTAGGGTTTAAAGTGCTTCCTCACGCGTTGTCACTTTCATTTTGACGTGATTGCGATTGCCATTTCTTCATCGTGTGTGTGTCATTGTAACGACGCTTGGCAGCCTGAGGCTGACGATGAGCCACGCCCGACAAGCCTCCGAGTATCTGCGCAGCGCCCAGAGGATGGGATGTTGAGGAAAACCTGAAGTTTGGGGTCTAAGGCTGTGAGGGTTTTGGACTTTGGCCTTCCAGGGCTAAGGGTTTTTTTGGTGGAGGGCGAGGGTCTGGAGGTTTGGGGCTCTTGCATGTGAGGGATTCTGCGCGATGCCTCTTTAAATGTTTTTCACATTTGGCATAGATGCCTGAAGTCCTTGTGACCGCCCTGCTTCCGCAACTTACGATCGACCCACAAGCTCGGATTCGCAACACCGACATCCTAAATATATCCGAAGGTTGATGTATAGTTGCTCCGTTGACCCTTTACCCTTCAGAGTAAAGAGAATGAATCAGGGCGGGCGCGAAAGCACGACACGCACTACGTTTTGCGGTAAACGCTGCCTTTCGCTGTTTAGTAGCATATTCTGTGCTCGCGTTTGCAGAAAGCAGATTCTTTGCAAATTCAAAACCTGGGAAAACCACCAATGCTTGGGGAAGGCATCTTGACCTTCTTTCCTGAATTGTGTCAGTAGTTCAGGGAGAGCATGTTGGAAGTGCATTGTGACCGTGTTGGCTGTCTGTTGTTCCGGTTGTCTGGTTTTCTGTTGTTTTCCACTCGATCGTAGTGCTCGTGGTCCTTCTGGTCAATGGTTGTCTTGGTGGTCCTGTGCTTGTGGTCGCCGTTACGCTTCTGACTGCGAATGTTAAGATTTAAGGTTGGTTGCGGGTGGCATGTAAGCCATCAAAAGCCGCCAAACATCCATTCGATGAGAATTTCTAAGTCAAAAAACCTAATTATTCGTGTTTGCTGGAGCATTTCGCACAGGTCGCAACGACGGAAACCTTCGCGGCCCGCGAAGGTTGCCAGAACGTGATGCGGCTTCATAAAGACATCCAGGATACGGCTTGTGATCTAACACCAACCGACCACCACACGGGTTAGATGTTGTTGATTCAACTTTAGGAACAATAAAAGACTGCAACAAGTCTTGGTAGCCTTCTTGTCGAAGCAATCAGTCTATGTGCTGAGACGACCGATGTCAAAATGTCTACTACGTATCATCTCGACAGCTCAAATGCCCCCAACCAACCCATGTGCCGGGCATTCTGGCGTTTCAGTTTCGCAAGCCGCTGCTCCGTCCGGGGGCCAGCCAGTTCGAAAACTGAGACCATTCAAGGAGTTGCTGCATACAGTTGAATATTATGCAACCCACCATGTTTGTTTTTCTAATCTTCTTGTTCTGGGAGGTTGTGATCGATCGATTTTTGAACAAGATTCTTCTTAAGAAAAAGTGAAACTGAATTTGATCGTTCTGAAGACTTTTAGTGCATCTGTTGGCTCCCAGCTTTGGGCGCACTTTATTGATTAAATTCCTTGCAGATTACATTTCTACAAACTCAGTTCTGACAGTTTTGGTAGTCTCTGTTTTTTGTTTATTTCATAGTCGGGGTTCAACTTTATGGAAATCTAGGCACTGAGCTACAAGCCTTTCCAACAGACTACACACTGTAAATATTGGAGAGTGTTCTACTATATTTCAGCGTTTAGATATCGTTACTGGTATATCGTCGTATTTGGAAGTGCCAAGAGCAAGGAGGTTCTCATTGTCGTATTGTGTTTTATCTCCTGGATTGGAGCCGTGACTTGTGGTAGCGGGCGTGTGTAATTTCATGATCATGTCTGAGGATAATTGGGAAGTGATGAACGAGTGGATGAGCCCTCTAGAGCCTTCCGGAGGGGTGTGCGCGGTGTTGTGTGTTGCGTTGTGTGCGTTGTGTGCGTTGTGTGCGTTGTGTGCGTGTGTGCGTGTGCGTGTGGGTGTGTGGGTGTGTGTGTGTGTGCGTGCGTGTGTGTGTGTGTGTTGCGTGCGTTGTGTGCGTCGTGTGCGTGGTGTGTGTCGTGTGTGTCGTGTGTGAATCGTTTGTGTGTGTGTGTGTGTGTGTCGTGTAGATGTTTTGTTGTGATGTACTACGATCGTAGTAAGCTCGAATCATGCGGAAACGTGGCTGTTTTAGATTAAGTCTCTACGCGTCTTTTCCCGAGACTGGAGGAGGTAGTGTAGAGGAAGGTCGCCATTGCTCGGGGTATCGAGGCCGGCGTCTAGGAGTAGCTCTAGGACTTGCTTTAGTAGTAGGACAATTGCCCTGTCATTATACAGTTCTTGGTCGCGTTGAGCATCCGAGTGGAGTACACAGAATAATGCTTCGAAGCGCAACGAGTATAGAACAGACTTCTCCACCAGTTCGTGGTTGAGACAATAAATGGACTCCAATGATCGTAGGCAGCTACATCGCTTGGTGCTAATAATAACTGCCCAAATATAAATGATAGCGGGTTCTCGGAGGGCACAAGGTGCACTAGGCGCAGCACTCGGCACGCTAGGTGGTGTCAAATTGCGTCGTGGGAGATGCCGATTTTGTGGTGTTTGCCGCTAGTTGCTGGAGGCCGCTGAGACGCGAGTACTATACGAACTTTGGGGATCAACAGGTCCAGATCGCGGAGCTGATGGTCGCTACTAGAGGGCTACCTCCGAAGCGCCGTCGTCTGTGCCAGGGTAAGAAGCACTTGCTTTACCATCTACGCCGCCGCTTCTGGCTGCACCAGGCAAGCGTAAGTCGGTCGCCGAGGTTGCCCCGGACTCATGCTGCCCCGGGAAGCCCCAAGCAAGAGAAGAAGAGGAAGAAGGATAGAAAAAAGAAGAAGAGAAAGGCGGATGCTAGCGACGGAGACTCCATCGTGGACAAGCACTCGCCGCACACCGACGACTTGGATGAGTGTGGGGCGCTAGCAGTAGCTGCAATATAAGCGAAACAACCGTAGCGTAGCACAAGATAACGAGCGTAGGTACGCCGCCACTAGCCGTTCTCAACCAACCCCGGTTTAATAAGCATAACATATTTAACGTAATATCCTTAGGCGTAGCCTAGTACTAGTGGAGCCGGGGGACGTTGAGAATGGGTGGTCGGTTGACGACCTGGCCGTGTAGTGGCCAAACCGAGGGTGTGAGGTTCTCTCTGTAAAAGTATGGTCGCAGTGATTTCCCCGACCTTTGGTTTCCTCGGCTTGCCCCCCCCCCCCTAGGTTCAGGGCCCCCCTTCTTAACTATCTCAAGGAAAATTCCCCCCCGGCTTTCCTCATTATCTCAGGAAAACTACCCCTATGCTCTTACACAGGCACGAAACACCGACGCTACCGATACGAAAGGCACTTCGTCTGTACGAAGATTCGTAAAATCGATGTAAACGGCACGTCGGTTTCGAGCGTTTATATGAAGAATAGAGAGAGGGAGAAAGAGAGAGACTTTTTGACTTTGCGTTCGTAGAACCGTCTCCTGGTCCCTCGCGCGGTAGAGGCGACATGCCGTATTGCGGCACGGTCGTCTAAGGGCTGTGAGAGAAGTCTCATATCGCCGAGGCTAAACTCGAAAAGAAATTGCAAAGCCAAGTGGGCATTTTAACACAGTTCTTTGATTCAGTATCAAGACGAAAATATAAGATATAACAATTCTCACTGAGGATCCGGGAGTACGTAGGATGATATACTTTAGCCGGTTTATTATCTTCTGTATACCACTAGGTGTAAGACGGGCTCCCCGAGGGGGCCGACGGTCTCCTCGTAGGGGCCGAGTATCCCCGCCCACCCGTAGAGTTGTGGCTAGGCTCAGTTGAGAAAGCCGTCAACTCCTGCATGGCAGCACAAGGCGCAGTCCGTGAATTGGCCACGACCCTAATCGGGCCACCGGAATTCCACGAAGGTTCTGTAGTGCCCTTGCTGGGGCGTCGACCCAAGGTGTAAGATCCCACTGAACAGCATGATCTGAGCCACTGAATACTGGGAAGCTGGCACGCTGCATGGCTTTGCATGGTACTCTCGTCCGATTTTTGCCCCTGGCCACATTGGTATATCGAGCTAGGGTAACCAGCAGAAATGCTGGGGCATAGAGAAGGCCATGCGGAATTTTTTGTTCGTGCCAACAAATGATGCACTCCTGTAGGGTAGTGTCTTGAGTGCGTTTGGGCAGCTGAAAATCAATGTTGATGAGGCCTCGAATCATCGGCCGACGAGCCGCTACGGAGCCAGGAAGTAGCCTCGCGCGGCACTGCAGGTGGGGCAAGCAGTTTTCTGTAAGTAGATGACGGATTAACTCCATACAGTCCTGTTGCCGGTGCAGTGACGATCAGGAGCACAGCAGTGAGCCCCATGTAGGGATAGTCGGCAGCAGCATAAGGCCATCATGGGATTCGACTGCGGGCGTATTGCGCAGGAGACTGCTCAGAGAGTGCTCTAGTGGTGTGGCTCCCTGTAAGGGGCCAGTAGGTTGCCGAAGAGCACTGATATAAGCAAGCAGAAACACAGCAGCATTCAAGTAGCACAGATTGTCAGGATTGTGTAGCACCAACGAAGCAAGGGAGTCAGGAATGCACACAGAACTGGGAACCGCGCCGTTTACCAGCCTACCGCCTCCTGAATCTCCTTGATCAGCGGCGACCGCTCTGGGCGGGCCGGCTTGAGGCGTAGGACAGAAGCAGGAGCGCGGAGCATGCGTACCATTTCCGGAAGATCGCCATCGCCTCCGCCGCGGCCGGGTACTGTAGGGAGAGCTCCAGGACAAAGGTGGCCATGTCCGACTGTGAGTCGGGCTGAGCATTGCGACCCCCGGCGAAACGTAGGATCAGCTCGGGCTCTTTGAGGATCGTCTTCATGCGCCTGGCATCCGCCAGAATCTGATCCTGAGTGAGCGTCCCCTCTTGGCGACCCTGCTCAAAGACGAGGAGGTGTGAGGTTAGGTCCTTCAACATGAGGTTGTCGCTGGTGATCCATCCCATCTCTTGCGCCTGAGTTTGTGCCTGCTTGTCCGTGGCAAAAGCCGTCATCCTCGTGATAATTTCCGCCACTAGATACTGAAGCAGGGTTAGCTTGAGGGATCTCGACACCAGTCCCTTGAGCTTCTACGCTCTCCAGTTGTCGGTCACTTCGTGCAGGAGCGGCACCATCAGCTGAGGGACGGTGCCATTACGAAAGGTGAAGATCACCGTGTGATCGCACTGCAGGCGTGCGAGATAATCGGACTGAACAATCAGAGCCTTGGCAAATTTGTGAAGGAGGGTGTGGTCTGCTGAAGAGGTCGAGGATGGTGCCGGTCTGCCGTTTTGGTTGGCGCTGGCATCGGTCCGGCTCCCTTGTGTAGGGGCCGCCGAGCGGTCTTTCTGACCCCTCTGTGGCTGCTGCTGTCGGCCCCCACGCCGGGCAGCTGCTGGAGATTGCGCTGGCGAAGATAATTGTACCCGTACAGAATTCGAATCCAAGATGGGAGGCGACTCGTCAACTGGCTCCAATGATAAGATTGGGATCTGGCAGCGGCACGTTGTGCGACTGACGGTGGTGCCGTTTAAGCACCATCAGGTCGGGAAACCAGAGTAAGCAGGTGGGACACAGGAACTGAGCAGTACGCGGGCCACACTTGCTTGCGACCTGGTCTCCCCACGGCACCCCCTGTAGGGGGCCGGGAAGGGATGCAGGAGTAGGCTCCGCAGCCGACTATCAGGTGGGAGCGCAGACGCTGTAGGGACCGAAGGCAGAGGCGGCTCAAGATGGGAGGAGAGAGCAAGCTTAGATTCAGTAGTGTGCACCAACCAGTTGAGAATGCGAGGCCTGGAAACCATAGGATCACACGAATCCCTGGTCTGCGCAAGGAGATTCTGGCTCCGCCTTAGGAGAAACTGCAGCGGGGGTCCTCAACCTGCAATCGGGCTAGGAGAGCCTGGCTGGATTCCTGTGACATGTGCGCGAAGCTGCGAGCAATAGCCCGTAGATGTTTGACAAGCGTGATGGTAATACGAGCAACATGGCGCTGCTATAGATCAACTAAATGAAGACCATATAACGCAGAATTACGCACACAGGCAATCCATAGATGGACTCTCTTGCCAAGAGGAGTCGTCGAAGGTTTCACTCTCATACGGCGCCCTCGAGAATCGACGAAGGAAGCGTTGGGAGGCGTTGAAAAGCCATGTCCAATAATGTTGTTACGCCATGCCTCAGGGTTTAAGGCAGGTCCAGTGGAATTTGATATCGATGTACCTTCGCCATCTAACCGGCTCCGCTTGGCATCGGGAGTCACGGCCGTAGGTGCAGACAACGAGTCTTCATCAAAGGCTGTCGGCCCAACATCACGGAGAGGACTGGCAGCGACCCCACACTCACCACCGGCGACCTCAACCATGTCATGCTGTATCGTGTCATGTGCATCCTTGCGACAAGCGGAAACCTTTGCCTGTCGTTTCCTTTGCCGCTTGGCCTTCCTGCGCTCGCGCAGTTTCCGGCCAAGCTCAGGGTCAGCATCGCCAACAGAGGAGTCAGCGGGAGCGCGCCGAGGCACCGGGTCCTATGACTGCTTGGCAGGCCGGGCAACGTCAGCCGATAAAGCGGCCGACACTGCCGCGGCCGCCACAGCAGCCACAGTCTTACGTGGAGCTTTGGCATCGCAGGCGGCACGAATGGCAGCAGCCACGAGTGACACTGCATCACATGCCGCCATGGCGCCCTATGGCTGAGCAGCAAGGAAAAACCTTGTGGGGCCTACTCAGCACAGCAATCGCTTGGGCCTTTCTTGGAGCTGCTTAGCCCGGAGCATGGCCTTTTTGGTGGCTTCCGCGCCCGGTTTGAACTGCAGAGGGTTCTGTTGCCATTGCTTCTTCATTTTCCCAGTGCGCGCGCCACCCACCGCCGACAACCTCGTGTTGTGCGCAAGCTTCATGTGGCGCTGTTTGTGGCTAAGGGCCTTGTCATGACCAGTCCAGGTGAGCCCAACATGACAAATAGGATATGGCCACTTAACCGTAGAGACCCGATTCTTGCCATGACCAGACTTTTTTCGGAAAAGGTAAGAGGGTCGTGCCTCATGTCTGCATCATCACCCAAAGGGTGCTGCTTGAACTTAAGGTACCGACGAGCACTCACCAGCGACGACGTTGACATGCTAAGCTATGTATGTCTGTGTGCATGAGTAGCGGGCAAGATCTATCAACGTATGGGTAAAAGACGGATGGCCTCTGCTACAAATGCTGCCATACACAGAAAGAACTAAATCTACGCATGATTGAAAGTCTGTGTTTAATGTCGGCACCAAATGGATTTTCGTACGAGACCGGACCGAATTTGGCTGATCAACTCGAACCACCATGTCCACTCCAACAATATTTCTGATCCTTCCACAAGTTTTCTCCGAGACGCACATATGCCTGGACTCCTACCCACGTGCACGGTCTTATGTGTGCGTTTGTCAAACTTATTGCTTCAGGCCTGGTCATGGATGATTTGGGGGTCCTGTCAGTGTCCTGTCGCTTTACGGCGATGTGGTCAATTTTTCTGTAGGATATCCCTTTACTCTTGTGAGATAAACAACAGTAGTACGAGTAGCAACGTGCAATTAGCAATAGTTCTGCTGGTAATAGTGGTAGTCATAATGATGGTCGTGTGAGCAACAGTAACAATCATTCCATCAGATTGAGCAGCGACTCATAAAACGATGTGGTGGGTATCGGCTTGCTTGTTTGCTTACAAGACCTTACAAGTCTTTTCTTTGTGTGCATGAGTGGGCAGGCAGGTGTGCGGCGGTCAAAACCCTTGCATACTGTTCCAACATGTGATACCAACACCAAGTCTATCGCGCAGCTGCGGTACGATACAGAGGAGCTGACGCGTAGACCTTCCGGGCTACCTTGACTGATGCGCACTGACGTTCTTCGGAGAAAGACCAATTTTGTCGACGCACACACAGGAAACCACCCAACGACGAACTATTTTACACAGGTCCAGTGTAAGACCACCGAAAATATCAACACGTAAAGGTCGGTTCCAGATCCAATAATATCCTGAGTCACCCAAGCCCCGCCACTGTTTAGGGTTATGGGGCTGCACGAAAAAGCTTTGATTGAGCCAAGTTTTCTTTATCGATAAGGATATCTTACCTTATTTTTCAAGACATAACCAACCCAACCTGCGCAACATATCGGCCTACGCGGGGCCTACGCGCATCTATGTACGCGCCTTCAAAACATTGCTACGCGGACGAAGTTGGATTCTGCCAGATGTTCCGCTTTTATAAATTCCGCATGGCTTAATACAAGGTAATATGGTTTCGAGTGACTTCGGATGGTTTGTATGTGTGTGTTTCGTTATGCAAGCTCAAAGCGCGCGAAATTGTGGTGTCAGCATATATCCGCTCGCGGCACGTGTTAGGAAGAGCGCGATCCTCGAGAGGGGTCGGTTGGAATGGGGTATTTTGTGCGTTTTACAGTGGTTCTGAGGATATCATGAAGCAAGCGGTTGAGGGAATACGTTACGTGGAGGAACGTGGAGGACGATTTGATACTTCTTAGCTTGGACGGACAGTCGAGTACAAGCGCCTAAACTCATCATCATCATTATTGGTATGGACGATAACATCAAGAAAGTACTGTTTCTACCAAGCAAAACGGACGTGCTGCTAAGAAGTACGTCATCAGGCCCCTACCCCACCTCCCGCCACCCCCGGCATGCCAAAACATGCTAAAACCTGCAAGATCTCACGAGTCACTGCTGGCTTTGCTACCTAAAACAATGCTGCTCACCTGGGCAATTCGCTTTTGCTGCTTGGAATGGCCCCATCCTCTGCAAGACCCCATTGTTCCAAATGTGCTGCTAGCGCCAAATCTATCGTGTTGCCGCCACACGCTGCAGAGGAACTGACGTGCAGACAATTTCGGCCATCTTGACTGATACGCACTGACGCATTACGGATTTCGGAGGAAAGCAGGTTTTACACAGGTCCACTATAAAATCCTACGGCGGTGTCGATAAGAACACGAGCGTCCGAATGACATGAAACGCTGCTGCTGTTGTTGTCGTGGGTGGTGGTGCAGCCGCTGTTGTAGTAATGGTTGTTGTTATTGTGGCTGTTGTTGTTGTTGTTGTTGTTTGTTGCTGATGCTGTTGATGTTGTTGTTGTTGCGGTTGTTATTGCTGCTGTTGCTATCGCTGCTGTTCTTGGTTTGTTGTGGTTATTGTCGTTAATGTTGTTGCTGCTGTTGGCTCCGACATTGACGTTAACGCGATATGACCGATATGCTATTTGTATTGGTTTTTACAGCACATCCTGCACTCGAAGTGCCGAAAACGTCTGTGTGGCCGATGTGTTCGTGCGACATATTGTTTATACTGGATTTTAATAAACGTTTAACGTAAATTTGCGAAGAATGACATGCGGTTTGCATCGGTTTATTTTTTTCGGCACATCCTACCCTCGAAGTACCAAAACACCGGTGCGGCCGATGTTTCCTAATCATATCGAGGCCTTGTTCAAATGGGTAGGGGGGGGGAGAAGAGGCCCCTTATTGAGATATCCAGGAATTAGGTAGTTTAGCGCGCGGTCGACATAACACTACGATCGTACTAGAAATGAAAGACTAGCTACGCTAGCTTTCGTGATAAGTAATCAAGATAAGAGCATGCATTATACTATAGAATATGCGGATTCCGAAAGACTTAGGAACGAGTCTTAAGCCACCCCCCCCCCCGAACCTATCCCTACCTAATCTTATAAAATAAAAATTTTCTTATATTATTCGAGAAATATAAACTCTTGAGGTTAATCTCTATAACAGAATTCAAAAACCATATATATATCATCAATTATTCTAGCATCAAAACGTTAAGAACATCTAAAGTCTTCGAAGATTTTAAAATAATATGCAAATATGAACATCTAGAAGATTCTAAAAATATCCTAGGTCTTCTCGGATTGTTATAAAAGAAAATAGATAGTATATGAAGATGCTATTTTAATTATATTAGTTATAGAAAGCTGTATGGAAGTGTCCAATCAAATTGGATTTTAGATGTCTTATAATACAATATATTCAAGAGTATCGCTACAATCAGGAGCTAGATGATTACTCTTCTAAATATTGATTTCTGAAAATCTCAAGGCCGAACCGAGCCAGCGCACGAAGTAGCTAATTTCGGTGGAGGCTCAAACCTGGAAATACTGTTTCTATGCGTATTTCCATTACAAAAGCAGGCAGAGGCTTCTGCGCCACATCTCTAGACTTCCACGATCTTTCACGATTTCTGACAAATGCTTCCGACTGACTATTCTTACTCTCTTACCTTCGGCAAGAGAATCCGAGTTACTTGCCGCCAACAACCCTTTGCTCCAGTCCGAGGCTCCAAAGAGAAAGCAAGTACAAGTCAAACGTAAAAACCGCAACGAATGAGTGGCCAGTGGGAGTATGAAGTGTTGAAGGCTGTGGGTGTTAACAGTAACTGGACTGCCATGGTGCACTTGAATTCTGTGCCGCCCAGCTTCTGCTATTGTCAAAGGAGTGATCTTTACGCTCTAGGTCGTTTTGCAAGAGCTTCAGCTTGGTTTGGGTTGAACCTTGCTCCAGTGACCAACTGGAAGCGACAGCTTCGCCTTGATGGTCAAGCTTGCGTCTAAAAGCCGTAAACTCAGTTGTCAGGCCTGGTGATTCACTTTTTGCGTTAGTGCACACTTCGTAAGAGAAACACAAGCCGGCGAGACCTAGCTAACAATTAGAATAAGCTTTTGGGGCATGGTCGAGTATACTAATGTTAGGAAACCCTTAAGGGCTAGTCTTGGTAAGTTTTCGGACCTATTTTTTCCTGAAGGTCAAGTTGGTAGTCCAAAGACTCATCCGATTTCCTCGACTTGCCGGGCTCTTGGATGAATTGTTGACAGGCCATAGGGTTTGGAAAAGAAGCATCCCGGGACTAGGCTTAGACATCTTGTATTTTCCCAACACAATACAAGAACGGTGTTACCACAGACAATATTCGGACGTGGTCTCTGGGGCTACATAGGAGGGGCTTCGACAGGAATCCGGGCATGCCGAAACGAAAGCTTGTGGAAGTACTTTGAGCTAGGTTCGAACCCCCATATCATGAGCTCAATTTTTGGGGTGTCGGGCTTCAGATCCCTCGCGCTCCAACAAGTCTCAGGGTTTCTTGAGATTGGGACGGCTAGAAGTTGACAACAATCTGTCATTCTAGCGATTGGCGGCGGGAAATTTGGGAGAAGATGCAGGTGGACAGGAAGCCTCTTGGAGTAACGGTCTCGCTGAGGGGCAGACCAAGCTGTGTACACGAGGTGAGACTGGCTTCTTCTTGCCCAAAGCTGGAGCTTGTTATGCATAGGCTCGTGCTCAACGATCTCCACCCTGAACCCTAAACCGTCTGGACCGCTGGACAACTCCCGTTCCCTTGAAACCCGGGTCCGAAACTTCCAAGATCACGCAAACCTTTGGCCCGTCTCAGCCCACTTTGATGAGTTTCACGGCCTTGCCCCCAGGGGCATTGGGGTTTTGGGTTTCCGGGTAGGAATGGTGAGGTGAACGGGCGTCGGTTTGCATTAATCCTTGAAGCGATATAATGGCCGCTTCATTTGGGCTGGGGTGAATATTTCAGAAAAATCAGGGATTATGTTGCTCTGTCTTCAGACCCCTATATTGCGAACTATATCACCAACACACGGCCTTAGCTCAAAGTCCTCGACTACAAGCGGTCGCCTCACACGCCGATCTGGACCCCTGAGCACCCACTTCAATCGTGAACACCCGTTAAGAAGTGCCTACACAATGCCTTGGCAGATACAACGCACTCATCTGGACATCCTGGTGGGAAACGCGTTGTCAGAGTCACCCGGGCTCCAGACTGCTTGCTTTGAGATCGTGATGTCGTGTGTTCTTCCTCTAGTGCTTCTGGGGAGTCATGCAAACCACATGACAACCGAACTTTCACATCCACCCGGGCTCGACAAACAAGCTCAAGCTTGTTGCCTCGCCACTGAAGCCCAAACACTCTATCAGCTGCAGTGTCGGCCTTGTGGGTGTACCACTGCTTTAGGCCAGTGTCCCAGAACCTGGGCTTTACGGCCGTTTGAGGAAGGCAACCGGCTCCCTGGCCTCTTTTTGTGCTGGAAGTTGCTCGTTCTAACCTCGATGTTTATTTCAGTTTGCACCTGAAGGCTTCAACATGTGATTCTCTTCACTCTGGGGTCCAGGCAGCTCAGATGAAAGTTTCCAGAATCTCTTCAGGGTCTCTATGGGAACAATCATGCTGATAACTACACGGGCACCCGATGTAGTTGTCTCGTGAAAGCTTCGCAGGTTTCGCGTGGTTTTTCAACTCGAGGCCTTGCCCGGCACCAATACAAGAAGAGTTTCTGGAACTGGGGCATAGCAGGCTCATGTCAAGCTTTCAAAGTGGCATAATGCAAGATTAGGATTCGTATGCAGATTTATGCACAACTTTCCAAGCAGCATCGTCAAGCACACGGGGTTAGTAGCCAACACACATGCAGAAATGCTTCCAAACCCTGCGAACCATCAGGCAATACCAACCAGAAATGGGCGGATTCCCTCCAACTTCCTGAAGACGTACTCTTTGCAAAATGCAGGTCCAGTTGCTCCCACTCGCCCAGGTTGCAGGGAACGGACTGCAGGTGGGGCAGTGTGGTTGCTTCGGTCGGGAGGTCTGCTATAGGGAGGGATGTGGCTGAAGCCTGGGCCTAAGCTTCATCGGTGCATGCACTGATCCTGAGGCTTCTTGCAACCAGCAATTGAACCGCTCGTTGCGTGGTGCCTGTTACTTTGTTGGACTACGATGTTCAGGCGCTAGCCGGTTTCGGAGTTTATGATGAGTTTTGGTTGTGATGAGTTTTGGTAGTGGACGAAACCGTCAGGCTTGGCGGACCTTCTGTGTGGCTTGCAGCCTCGAAGCCTACCTATAACCGAACACCTGGCAGAGTTGCATCTCGAATCTGCTGCTGTGCTTCCTTCCTTGCCTTACAATGCTTCATGAGCTTGGCAAGAAGACGATTCACTGGAAGCAAAGCCGGAAACCGTTCTGCCCAAATCCCACAAAGCTCGCATTGTAAAGATTGTGGATATTTCAGGTGTAGACTCCAGACATCATTATGATGATGCTGACGCAGAAAGACACCATGCTCTGGACCCAAGGCCTCCTCTACAGTGAAGCACTTCGCGTAGATTTCGGTCGCTCCAATCGCCGGGCCTCGAGACAACGAGGTGGAGTGGCACGTTCTTGGGTCTTGCAAAGACGTGTGGGTTTCAGATGGCCGCAGTCGAAGGGTTTATGCTTTTTGCATTATGGGCTGACGCATGTGCAGAATGGTCATGTTCTTCATTTCACGTACTATTTCCAAAGCCATGGAAATGAGGACATCTGTCGATAGGACACGTCCGCAAGCAACCACAAGCAACGACACAAGAACGGAAGAACGAAGGCCCAACTGAAAAACCGACTCTGCACGTCACGCTAAGCCCTACATCACCACATCCGGAACGGCCAGAAGCCCTGCTCCATAAGCCGCAAGCCCTGAACGTCCTTGACCCTCAGGCTCGAAACCACGCCATTGGACAAAGCGTAGGTTGCAAAGAGTGACGCAACCTGTCGCACTACATGCCGACTTACCCAGGAGAAAGACGTGATAGGAAGTATACCAACACAAAAGCACATGTCTGTTCCTCTGAAGGCGATGCAACTCGGCCATAAGTACACGCCCAATCTCCAATAACCTTCTTCTTAAGGCTTCCTTTCAGCTTCCGTAAAATGATGCTCACCTAAGAGGCTCCCCAACTTGGAGCCCACATAAACTCCGAGGCCCGCTCCGATACACCAAGCCCCTCTTCGATCCTCGGCAGAAGCAGACAGAAGCTGGTTCTGGGCTCTACAAGTTGGGGAGGAGGAGGCTAAGAGTCTTGCCATGGAGATTCGCCGGAACCTTCATCCTAAACAAATATGATTCAGGGTTGGATCCTTTTGGGAAGTCTGACTTCGGCTCAGAGGTCCCCTCAAGACTCTCTGCTCAATTGACGTTACCAAAAACTTTCGGTGAAAGCTGCGGCAAAGGGTCTGGGGCCCCGTTCTGTAGACTTTTGTTGATTTGGGGCGGGTTAAGGCTTCGGCTGGGAGTTGGAAGTTCAGCGGTTGGATTGCCGATAACATGCGGGATAAAGTTCCCAGAGGTTCCTCTGTCCGTGGCCCGGGTTTCGAAGGATAGTACTGTGGAAAGTATTGCTAGATCTTCAGGCTTCTCTCTCGACCTTGTGCTTGTCATCAAAGCACCAAACATGAAGCGGTGTACGGGCGGCTCTGAGGGACCGAAGTACAGGGTTTGAGCTCTGGTCAATAGCGGCTGTTGACTTTCGGGCTCATAGGGGAGTTCGTGTTAAGACTCGATGGGTTCGTATCGGAATCCTAAATCCGACACCTTAATCCCTAAGTCTAAACCCCAGGTGCGAATGCTTCATCCTAAACCCTAAGCTGTATATCCTCAACCCAAGCAGACTTCGTTTTTGCTGTGCAGCTTCCGAAAAAGCCTACAGGGCCTAATGTGTCAAGTTGGGACGCCAGGGCTACAAAGCTTCTGATTCTCAGGATGCAACCACCTACAACTAGCGGGTGGCAGCGAGTCGCCATCCAACTAATAGAATAGGGTCTTGGGGCCCATTATACTATAGTTATAATATTAGAATAAGGAACCCCCAAACTAGTATAGTATAGATAATTATTAGGGCCCCTACCCAACCTAAACTCGATCATCTTAGCAACTGCCAACTCGGATCTCGAGCAGCGGACGTCGAAGAAGAGGAACCAAAGCTCCTTCGCATGGGAAGCTTTCAAAGGACGGCCGAGGCATGTGAACACCCTCTGACGCGAGAGGCTTCTGAAGGGCGGGCTCTTGGATACTGGCCAGTGGTTGTATGACCATACTGCAATGTCGGGGGTGTGCGATGGATAAACCCATGTCCGAACGCAAGTTCTCTACTTCATGCTAAAATTGGATCCGTAGATCCTGAGCCTGGTTCCCGAAAACGGGGAAATAGTGCGAAGGTGCACATCCCGAGAATCGCAAACAAAGGAGCGGAAGGTGGGGATCTGTGGATTCTAGGGGGGCCAACAGCCTGAAAGGTAGTCATCGTTTTCGCTGGGGCCTAACGCCACCAGCACAGAACAGCCGAAACCAGAAGTTGAGTTGAGTTGAGCTTTGCTGAAATTGGGATTTAAGGTTGCAAGCCCGAGTCTGACGGCCAACCTCGTCCCTTTTCTTCCCCGCCTTGGAGGGAAGCAGCTTGGGAAAAAGGACCACATCTTCGTCCTCTTGGTCGGGCCTCGGATCTGCAAAGAAGGCCTAGGAGAGAATTGTCCGGCATAGCGCCCAGCACAAACTCCCTGGAACCCAAAACCCTAAACCCCTAAACCCTGAACCTTCCAGTTTCCGCTTTGTTGGTTTTAGCTTCGGGCTTTTCGGCCCTTGGGCCTCTCAGGGTTGTTTAAATCTCGTTGTGCCAAGAGTCAGGAGGGGTTTGCTTAAACAGCCACCGCTGACAG
This sequence comes from Symbiodinium sp. clade A Y106, assembly GCA_003297005.1. NCBI lineage: Eukaryota > Dinophyceae > Suessiales > Symbiodiniaceae > Symbiodinium > Symbiodinium sp. clade A. Next base: position 208,257 of record BGNK01000321.1, on the reverse strand, counting down.
CCCACTGATCTCTTAATCATGACGTGTTGATGACCACGGGTATTGGTTCAAGACGCTTGCTAGCTAGATTAGCCGATCTCCCCAAACAGGCACAAAGCCAACATGGATTTGCTTGAGGCTGCGGTCCGTCTCCCCTACTGGAATACATGTTGCTGAGTGACAAGGCCTTCTGTATGTTCCCTGTTTTGAAGACTCTTGTTTCAGAACAGCGCCTTCGGATTCGAAGTCGAGCAATCAGGCTGCGGGCTGCAAGGGTCTGCTTGCCAAGAGCAAGCTGAACTTCAGATCTCCTACATGACATGTCTCGACCAACAGGCGCTAGGGCGGCCACACCTGCCCGATGCTCTGGAAGCGCCTGGCGGCTTCATGCAGATGGAGGCTGGCAGTGCAAAACTCCTCAGCCCCTCCTGTGTGCCCAAGCTATCCCGCGGGAACATGTCGTGTTGCATCCGAGGTGCCGGAACTTACAGCAGGCATACGGCACTTTTTCTCGAAGTGCTGAGTGCGGCCGCTTCTGGAGGAGAAGACGGAGCTGAAGGATCGGCCGTCATCTCGGAGGACCGCATTCCGTAGCCTTACACCATACACCCCACCCCGTCATACCCAAGGTCTTTAGTACATGCAGAAAGGTAAGAAACTTCAGAGTTTCCATCGGGAAGCCTGGCGACCTGAAGACGATACACGCAGAAGCGTCACTGTGCAAGCTCTAGCGAAGGGATCGGTGTATATTTTGGGCTTAGGGTTAGGGTTCTCGCGTTTGCGGTTTGGGTTTGTAGGGCGTACTCTTACTGACACTCGAGACTTCCTCCTCTTGCAGAACCAGGGTGACGGTAGACCGAGAAGCTTCCAACCTGGAAGATCTTGTGACACCTCTGTCCTCAACTGCAGCAACTCTCAGACCTTAAGCCCCGAGCTCAGCCTACTATAAGCTCCCTCGATTCAAAGCTCCCTAAACCCTGAACCGATTCGAAGCTAAAGCTTCCTAGCACCTGAAAGCCCTGAACCCCAAAGCTCGGGGTATCATCCAGTCGCTCTGTTCTCCGCCTCGCGAGGACCAAAGCTTCATCGGTCCGGGGCTTCCACTGCCGGATGATTTGGTCCTGAGCATTAGCAGTAGGAGTAGGAATAGGAGCAGGAGTAGCAGTAGCAGCAGTAGCAGTTTCACAGTTTACAGTCGGCTGTTTAGCGCTCGCATATGTGATTCTTGCAGCCGGCGCGCCAAATAGCAATATCCGGCCAGATTCGTTTTGCAACATCGCCTATGCTGTCGCTGCTTCCGTGCGAATGCTAGGAAAAAGCTCTGCCGCCTGTCGGCGCCAGTCATGAAGCCCAGAACAAGGACCACTAGCGATCAATTTCTTCTTGCATACCAGTTTCGAACAACTGTTGGAAGATGAGATAGACTCGGTTTGACAGGGGAATCTGACGCTATGGGGCTCAAAGATCGGAGGTCGGAGCAAGGCACAGCTTTGAGGAGGATGTGGCCCGTCTTAAAGCTTCAGGACGAAGAGGCTATATATCTGGAAAAGGGTTTGGACGAAAAGGGTACCCTTACTATAACGACGGTGAGGAGCTCGCCTTCCTTCCTTCCTTCCTTCCTTCGTGCTCTCGCGAGTTACTAGGTTGCAGCAAACCGAAGAAGTGCCTGCACTAAGGAATCCCATTACTAACTCGGACCACCCGAATACATTAAGCTCTCTTTGTTTCAAGACGATGGCAGGCCCCTGACAGCATTAGATTCTCTGCGCTCGACCCTGCTGCCAAACAGCAGATCTGAATTCTAAGCATGCTCGGGACTCGCCTCAACAACGAACCCGGGGCTGAAACTGTCTTTGTCCGAACATTTCATTTCCAACCTTGCTTAAGACACCAGCCCAGAGCTCCATCAACTTCGCAGATTAGAAACCTCAAACACAAACAGAAATCCTGAACCGAAGTGCCCCGGCTGGCCTCTGGACTGGGTAGCAACTCCCCGTCCTCCAAAGCAGGCTCAGTGTCGTTTCATCGCAGGTTCAGAGCTCAAGGGCCCTGAACCCCAAACTGTACAGCAGCTGTTATGGGTTTCACTCGTGAGCTCGCGAAGCTACGGAGATCCGGGGTTGAGGCCCGAGGCGTTGTTGAGGCTCTGGTCGGCCCCATGAAATCTCTAATCTTGTAGGGGCAGGGTCTACAGCATAGGTCTGGGCCGATGGCCATGGGGATACTGACCTGGGACTCGGAAGCTCGAACCCCCAAACCCATCATCTGAAAGGGGATCTCCGGCTCAGCCCCTTCTTTGTCAGTAATCTACAACATGTTGGCCATATGCACATACATACTGCACATAGGTCTGTATATCCACAGTCGTGATCTGTAGTGATGTTGCTGTCACTACTGCGACTGCTCCTGCTATCAAGCCGGCAATTGCCACCGTTAGTTAACGCTTGCACGTCTCATTCAAATGACCAATGTACATAGGTGTGTATGTATGTCTGTATGTACTCTATCTGTCTTCTATGTATCTATCCATCTATCTATCTGGGTAGGTATCTTTTGACCCTATATACATACATGCTGTCATTGTGGCAATGGTGTCTTAAACCTTTTGCCTCAAAAGACAACTGTGAAACTTACCCACGGGAGACCACATGTATTGAGATGGTCTGCTTCACCCCGAAGGAGCAACGTTGAATCCTTCTTCTAGAGGCCATGAGCTTGAAACCTGCACTCATTACCCAGGTCCAGACTGCTCCCCCCCACAATCCTCTGTGACCAACTCCTTGTGAACTTTGCGCCTGCTTTCTCGGGCATTTGTGGGGCTATGCTTCAGGGTTGAGGCTTCAAGAGAGGTATATTCTCCGTTCCTGCTAAGAGGACTGGAAGTGTGAGGCTTCAAAGCATTGTACACTTGGAGACCCAAGCTTCAACAGTTAAGTTTCGTAAAAGGTTCAAGTTGAAGAATCCAAAGCTTGGGAGGCGGATTGTTGGCTTCGGACGCTTGGGATTGAAAGCTCAAGGGCAGTGGGTGTTTTTTGGCTTCAGGGAGGCTTCGAGAAAAGGGCGAAGACTCTTCGGTTCTCGAGCTCTGTGGGAGTGTGCAACTTGCGAGTCTCGAGACTCCAAACTGATATTTCGCGTCTTACAGTCTTACATCTTAAGGCCAGAGTATACCAGAATACAGGCCCTGAGGCCTTGGTCGAACCCCGAGAAGCAGCCCATGCTTCTTACATGGAGGCTTTTGTAACGCTTGGGCTAGCTCTTGGTGCCCAAAACAAGAAAGCGGTAAAGCGGGCCTAAACCCCTAAACCCTAAATCCTAAACCCCTCGAGCACCCTGATTGAGCGTTCTTTTGATTCGATTGGCGTGGAGGACTGAGCTGGCCGAAAGTTTCAAGGCTTGCCCTAAATGTTGCAAGCCAAGGAAGGAAAAAGAAGCAACGCAAGGGCCAGGTGGAAAAGGCAAGGAATAGGAGCCGGACGTTTCTTTTTTCTCTCGCCCTCTCTCTCTCTGCCAAACGAAATGTGAAGTCCAAAAAAGAAGGTCTGACATCGGAATTTCTGAGAAGTTCATCCTGAAGCCTGAAGCCCTGAAAACCAGCAGTGCCCCCCCCCCCACACCCAAGCCCTAGACCAAGAAAGTGGAGGCCTTTCCAGCACTTTCTGATAGACGGGTCTTCCATGGAAGTCCTCACAAAGTCGTTTAAAGAATTGGCTCTCTGAGCCGTCACATCTAAGCAGAAGGATGCATAGCATGGAGCCCAGACAGGGGCCAACACAGACTCACAGGACTCAGGGTCCAGACGAGATAGTGAATTCTCAGAGTTTCGGGTTCAGGCGTTCCCAGGACTGCTTGCAAAATGAGGAGAGCTTGCGTGATACCCGATGTGAACGTGGCGCGCGAAGTAGCTCAAGTTAGCTCACGGACTGGGCTTCGGGGTTGAGGGTAGGCAGGCTCTCAAGGATCATGCCGTATGATGGTGTCATCTCCGTAACAGGTATAACTCTAGAGATACACCTACACATGCACTATATAAATACACATGCATGTACATGTGCCTATACATGTGCATATACGTAGACGTAGACATAGACAAAGACAGCCCACATGCACATGCACATACAAACTTATAGATACAAGAGTAATATGTAACTATATGTACATATATATATATATACATATATATATATGTACACATATGTATATTGAAGTAGATACAGATATAGATATAGAAGTATAGGCAAAGACGCGGATAGAGATATGGATGAGCTGTACGCATGCATAGAAGGCTTCGGCCTGGTGGTAGCGCTGGTAAAGGCCGTTGATGCCCATGTTGCCTCGATGTTTGAGGCGATGGCCTGCGCCAGGATCTGTGCTGTTGAGCAGCATCAGATGTGTGCCCAAGAGCCTTATTACACCCCTGAACGGTGGCTTCTCTTCCGAAACCTCAAAGCCCCAAAGCTGCAACACTACAATGTACAATGCTAGGCACGGCTGTGAGAGCTACAGGGCGCAGTCCAGGCTTCCTGCACGACTCTGTATTCGAGTACCTGCCTAGGAATCCGTTTGGCCTACACGCTCGTTCTTCACGAGAGGTCACACAACAGTACTGCGGACAAGAAACGCCGCAGGGCTAAGCATGGCATTGTTGCAATGGACAGAGGTTGCATCTGCGTTGCGCTCGGATTCAAGGGTTGGGACGGAAGCTGCGCTTGAAAATGTGGCCTTTGGGTCAGGCTAGTGTGCAGATTGTTCGAAAACTACGACTTGAAGATGTCACCAAATTACAAGGATCCCGGAAGCCCGCTCCCAAACCTGAAACCTCGCGCCTGTGACGATGATGAGATCCGGCACATGCCTGCTGGCCCCCCGAGCTCAGCCACATTCAGGGTTCAAGCCATGCTTAGTGTTCAGGGTTGAAAGAAACAGGGCTCACCTGTCAAAATCTGCATCGGGTAGTGTTTCGGGTTGAAGAGGTTGCTTGGCCGTTCGCCTTTAAAGATCGTGCAAACATGTCGAACTGCTCCCCGTTCACTGTCCCAGTCCATAACTTAAACGTCAAAAACCGAAACCCCCCACACAGCCGAGGCAGAGTACAGGCGCCACAGCTACTCGGCGAGAGAGATATGGTGCCACCTCCATAGCTTCCAATACGAAGGAAATGACACATCAGCTGCCTTCAACGCTGGGCCACTACTGCACACGTTGCCGGAATGAAGCCAACTAAGCACACAAGCAAAACGAATCTCCTCCGCAGACCGTGGCTCGTAAACTTGCACAAAGATGCAATGATGGCCCCGCCAGCCCTGCTGAACTGCACGACGAAATTCCTACATCGCTTGGTCTTAGAACCCCTAACCCTTGATCCAAACCTAAGCCCTAAACATTCATAAACCAGAACCTGCACCCTGAAAAACCACACCGCTGAACAACAAATTCCCAAATCCATGCACCGCTGCACTGACTCAACCCATCCTCCAAAATCCGCAAAACCCCCACTTTGCCCTAAAAGCCACCCTAACTCCTCAACCCCAGGCTTCAAATGAAAACTCCGACTCCCGAACCCCTAAACCCTAAACCCCAAACCCTAAACCTCGGCCGTGGCTTCCCGGGACAGCTCCATAAAGCTCCAGCCTCGGTTTTTCTTTTGTGATGCTTGAACGAGGTCCTCCTTTTAGGAGCCGAGAGGGAGATCTAGAAGGGCTCTGTATAAACTAGAAAAGGCTGTTTCGACAATTCTTGAAAAGATAGTCTCTCAATTGCTGCGGTTTGGGGTTTCGGGTTTCGGGCTGCGAAATTCGGCTGGAGGAGGGTTGAGTGGGAGCGCTAAGGCTTAGGTTCAGGCTTCTGGGTTTAGTAAGGGCTGGGGGGTGCAAAGGCTTATGGTGCAGTTCCGTTTACGGCATATCGGGCTCGAGAATCCGGGTGGAGTCTGGGGCGTAGGTTTGTAAGACCTACATGCTTGAGGCGTTGTCGTGAGTTACAACATGAAGACTTGGGATCGATACGGCCTACCTAGCTTGGACAGCTCGGAAAACACGTCTTCAATCTGAACCCCAAGTCGCAAAAACCTTCACGATTCGTACATCCTCTGAGCACTAAGATGCCTCGGAATCCTCGAATGCCGTTGAAAAGACACCTTGAACGATCTGGAGGCACCACTTATATTTACCGAATAGGCAGGCCTGACAACAACTACTACTTCTGGCACTCCTACACTGTTTCTATAACCTGCTGCTGCTGCTTACTATTGGTACCACCACCACTGCCAGTTCTTCCAGTCTTACATTCTAATCCCGAGACCTCAAACCTGAAATCTCGACGCCTGGAGATTTCCGAGGGCACAACGCCTGCGACACTGCATCCGCGAGCACTTCGAGCGCTCTGAGCAGCTTCGGAGTTGGGGACTCGCTGTAGAAGTGGAGCTTTCGAATGTACGTAAACGTCATATCAAGTTCCCCTTGGGTTCAGCACTGAAGACTTAAGGGTTAGCTCTTGGAAATGAAGGTGCAAAGGCCGTTTTATGGGGGCTCCACTCGTGGGACTTGCAAAGCGGGGGCCACGAGTTCTCATTGTCAAGCGAATGTGGAAACAGGCTTAGGCTCAACCTTCGGTGGCCCTTCGAGGTTTAATAACATGGTGGCATGCATCCCGCCGACGATCTGCAGAGCTCAGCTCATGGACATGGCAACCCGTGCCAACGAGATCCGGTGCACAGCGCGCTGGTGATCCTCCATGGTCGCATTGACTGCCCGACCGCCCGGCAAAGCCGAGTTGAGTGGCAGGAGCCACATAGGAGCTTTCTGCACGCCAGCTCTCACACGGTCCTCGACTCGGCCTCAAACCCGTCGGTCAAAATATGGCCTGGGTGCTCGACTCCATTCACGCCGCGCCACACGGCCCGCCACAACATTCTGAACTGTGCGGGCTTGTCCCCACCCTCCGCGAATGGACGGGGAGAGTCTGCCCAACAAGATGGCTCCGAAGCTAAGATCACACGGTTATGTCGGAGAAATGGGGACTACCAGCGTGAAGCCATCCAAGGCCGACTGTGCCGGGCTTGGGCTTGGGCCTTGCCGGGGTGCTTTGTGGTGGTTTCGGTCTTCACGGTTTCAAAGTTTATGGAGTTTCAGACATGAAGGGCACCAACATAACCCGTAAGCAGCTGGATCCTTTCAAAGAAGGCGCCCCTTAACAGAACCCCTAAAGCAGGAGTTCAGCTTTTGGCTTCGGGATCGGAGGTTGGCCCCCCAAGCCTCTCCGAAGAAGAGCACGGCATTGTACTTCAGCAGCGGCTTCCGCCGCACCTTGGAGAGGTTTCTTCTTTGAGTTGTGGATCTTACCACGGCAGAAAATAGTATAAACAACAGTGACCTAGCAGCGACAATAGTCAACAGCAAGAGATATAATAGTAGCAATCGCAATAGACAGGATGGCAATCGTAGCTAGTAAATAGTTTAGTTGTCAGGAACTGGCAAGTAGTAGTTAGTTGCTGGTCAGCAATACTTAATACTTGCTAGCGAGTAAGGGGCCATCAGTAGCTTCCTAGTAGCAGTCGCATCACTAGGTAGTAATTGAATAACGGCAATATCCGTGTTTTGATGCTTATCATCTTCGTAGCAAAGCAGCCGATGAGGTAGGTATCAGGCAGGGAATGATTTTGATTCTGATGAGTCGAGTACTTGTCCAATTCCTTACGCTGCCATAGGGTGCAGGGGTTGTGCGACCTGCTGTCTTTAGTTTCACATCCGCAAGACACTAGTCCCCACTTTATCGAAATCCTGAATCCGGGACCACGCGCCGAAGGTCTTCAGGATAGCTACTGCAGAAGCCTCAATAACTCAGCTTTGTTTTGGCGGTTGTCTAGTGCGCATGTGTGCAAAAAAAGCTTTATGGAATGGTATGACGAAGTCTCAGTATTGAGTCACCACATGTTATACAAGTTTGTAGAGATCCATCTAACCACCCGTCGATTCTTTCGCCACTGAAACTTCAGTCCCCTAGTCTAACTGGGGCCACCACCAGATCGCGCCGCAACCGCGCATCCTGGCTGGCATCCGGATGAGATATGTCGAGCTGCAAGGGGTGTGTTCAGAGGGTTGCACACAGGCTCTGCAGGTTTTGTTGAGGGTCTTGCAATAGTGAGAGTTTTGAGGCTTCGGGCGTAGCGGGGAGGTGTGGTGCTTAATGCCCAGAGTCCGCCCTTGAGCCCAGGGACTCCCTGATGCCCGTAAGCTCTGGATCACCTGCAAAGGGGCACTTAACGTCAAGCTCAAGTCATAAGCGTGGTCATTCTGTCATACTTTGTGCAACCCATTGTATATAAACTAGGTTCATTTATCATACCTTATCATGTCTTATGTTATTGAGCTGTAAAGGTGGGAGTGTCTTCAGAGTGCGCTCTTGCAACAGATGTAAGGCCAGGCTTCTCTCGACTGCCTTGACTCTTGCAGCTTATCACAAAGGACAACCTCCACACGTCGTTCATAAAGGAGCCTTCAGAATTAGAATAGGGCCTCGGGGGGTATATTATTATTCCATATCATGGCACCAGGGACTGTAAGGGGATGTCCAACGGTTCCGAACTTCGTGGTACATGAAAAGCCATAGTCCAAAGCCACGAAGGCTTTCCCGCTCGACTCCCTGTAATCTTCGGGTTCAAGGACGGCGCTTCTTTGGGTGATGGAGATATCAGGGTGCAGATGCAGATTTCTCGGTTTGTGACCGCGCCTGGGTGGACATCTCCTCTGGAGGAGCAAGCTTCGGCTGAAGCTCGTAGACGAGACGGTTGAGAGCCTTCGAAGACAATTATGAACGGCTGTGCAAAGCAATCCTACATGGATGCTCGCAAACAAACACGCTGCACACAACTCTTGTGAGGATTACCAGCACTTACTACTGACTAACAGTTCACTTATTATGCCTGCGCGACATGCTTCCCCATCTACTGGTGGTGCTTCCCCAATATACTGGCGGGACTCAGAGATGTGGAGGCTAAAAATGAAGCCAGTGTACTGTGAACTGACCAACTCTCTTTCTCGTCACATTACAACAGAACTGCATAGTGCGTACCAGACTGTTTGGGAGCTGTAAACCAGAGCACTTCGATTGCTAGTTCTCATTTCACGCACAACACATGCAAGTACCAATACATTTCGTGTGGGATGGGCATCTTCGACTGGGCACCTTAGGGTTTAGGATTGACTGGTCTAGGGAAGTCTGTGCTGGTACACAGGCAGACCACTACCTAATGAACACATAGTCGGAAGGAGCTGGAAGCTGAGTCAACACAAAGAACAGCGACACGCGACAAAGAACCATCCGTGAAAGAAGAAGGACAGCACTCGCACTCGCAGTGCAGGTACCACAAACTGATATGAAGCAGGGTTTGTAAACATTGGCCTGGATGTTAACTTCAACTCTCAGACGCCAAACTTCCCTAACTCTATACCCCAAGCCTAAACCCTAAAATCCCAAACCCTAAACCCACTTTGATATGTCGATACCTCGACCTCAGAGTCGTCAAGGACTTCATCCCACTCAGTGAGCTGGTTCTCATCCCGCTGAACCTCGTTTCTTCTTGGGGCAAACAAGGCTGTCGGTGCTGGCTTTTGGCTACTCTGCTAATGATCTAGGGGCTTGAGGGACTTTTCAGAACAGGGGGGGGGTGCTTGGAGCCTTTCGTTCAACTCCGTAGCAAGTCCCTGCTTGGCAGGTGGACTGAATTCTGGTATAGCGCCAGTCGAGCAAGCCTTTTAGAAAACTGAACGCTGTGAACTTCCATATGCACATCGCTCATGACCTACATTCGGGATCCGATGCAATCACGAACTGCTGAGTATTGAACACTTAGCCTTCGCTGATGATTTCGTGTCCTGCATGAACTTCGAGATTGTTAGTGCTAGTCTTTTCATTAGAGATTCTGCCGAAGGAACAGTCCGGCAGAGTCGTTGCATGTGTGCTTTTGGGGTGCCGATGCTTGGTGCCACAGAGGTTCCAAGAGTACCAAAACAGCGTTGATGCGACATGGCATAGCATGTCACGTGAGCCCCTTTGCTTACAGTGCCATGCGGCCGAACCGAGGCATCCAACTCAAGCTACCGGCGCCCAAAACCAGGACGCAAAGCCTTGAGTACAACCGAGCTTAGGATTCCTCCTGGGCTGAGAGCTTCTGGCCCGAATGGAGGCACCCTTTTTAGGATTCAGCTGTGAGGAGGCTCGCGCCAATACTGGAAGGACGCATCGAGATAGCATGCACGGATAAGATCTTCAAGAGGGAAGCGGAACTCATGAAATCAAGATCCTGCAAGTCTGCATGACCCTGCCTGGAATGCAGCTTTACAAGAAGGCACCTTGCCTCGAGGAATCCTCTGCATAGAGAAGTTTCAATCCCAAGCATGCAACCAAGGCACTTCCGGCCTGAGATGCAGGTGGAAGCTACTCCGAACTCAAGTTTAAGGCTTGGGGTTTACCGTGCAGGCTAATGGCTTGAGCAGCTGTCGATTTACCGGAAGTTTGCTCTATGAATTTGTTCTACGTCCTCACTGCAAGCTTCAGGAGACATGTTCGATGCCACTCGCAGATACCGTCAAGGAGGAGAAATCGGGCGGAGCCTTCAATGTGCACGTGAAGTCCTAAGTCTACTATGCCTTCAGCTACTTGAAAACATGAACCTGGTCATCTCTGGGCAAAGCCATGTCAAAGAGGGGCAAACCATCCCACCATCACAGTATGCCCGGACATACAGGGCAAGAGCAAAGGCTAGGGATGTAGTGAGGAGAGTTTCAGAAAGCAAGCGGCTCTACATTGAGCCCTGACGGGTACGATCCTCATTGTAAGCACCGCCGCTCGGAAGGAGGCCGCAAGCAAAGAAGGTTTTCAGGTATGACAACAAGTGCCTTCTCAAATATTGGGGCCCCATATTCCAGTGTGAATTATAAGCGTAAGGGACTAGGTTTCGCAGCAAACTCGTGGGTTTTCGACATGCGGCTTTGTGGCTTTGAAGTTTAGCGGACCCAACGTTTACTTTGCATGTCCCCCTTGCAGGCCAGTGGCTCGTCGCTCATGCCTGGCACGAGTTGCAGGCAGCTCAAGTCCTTAGGGCCTAGAGTCAAAGCCTCGAACCAAGAAGATTACACTCCCAACACAACAGAAGCTACACCTACCAAGGCAGAACTACGTAAAGACCACAAACAAGCCTCGAGCACCTTTTCACTTAAACATTTGCTTTGATTATACAATCAACCCACAAACACTGCCAAGTTTCAAAAACAATCCAAACCACGCTCGAGCATTCAAACCCTAAGCCTCAAACGTTCAACACCCTCAACCCTAAATGCAAACCCGACAATCTTGACTTAACACCCCAAACACTGAGCACCACCGACAAAGCCCTCAAATCGACCAGAGAAGCCCTGACATGCCCAAGTCCAAGCCTTCATCATCCATCTCGAGGTCGCCGAACAAACGCCGATCCTGTGCGGCTTACGGGACTGAAGGAGTATCCGCCTAGCCGTCTAAGGCTTAGTGCTTGGGGTTTATCCTTCGAGGTATTCCATCGAGGTATCTGCCTACCTACGTGTGTATGTGTGTGTATGTTCACCTTTGCATGCATTCAGGCAGGTACAAGTGGGTATATGTTGGTATGTCACTCATTTAGCACGGTATGTCAGTATGAATACATCAATGTCACACACACACACACTCCGTTTTGCTCCCTCAGCATCACGGGGGCCCGTGGCACCTACTGGTACCACTGGCCCACCCTCCTTGCGAGAAAAGGAACCTGTCGCAGCTGGTACAGTGCGGTACCGACGGTACTCGCGGGAGGAAAATACGGGAGTCGCAGGTAGCCACAGGGCATCTCACGCAAAGCTTCCAGACGATGTATGCAGCAAAAGTCGAGCGTCTTGGCTATGGGCCTTAAACCCTGCCCGCACGAGAGCTGCGCCATTCACCAATCGCCCCATGTGGTGATGGGGCTCGTAATCGCGCACTCCCTCCCCCACCCGTCCTCGCAGGAGGGGGAGGATCTGCCTCATCTTGTCCGTCGGCTTGGGTTCACTCCATGAGTCGGGTTCGCTGCTCAGGCTCAGCCTCGAGCAGGAGGTTTGCCCTTAACCATAAATCCTAAACCGGGAGATCTTCCCCCTTGGCCCTTCGGGATTAGCTTTGAGAGTGTACGCTAAAGTTTCGGGGCTTGGGGGACCCTGCCCAGGACAATTCAGTTGAAACCACTAAATCCTAAGCGCCGAAACCCTGATTCCAACCACCTACATAACCCTAAACTCTGACGCCCTGAAGTCTTGAACCCGCAAGCCTGAAACAGCCAAAGCTCGGAGGGCTTCCAGCCCCTAGACTTCCAAACCTGGCGACCCAAATACGAACATGCCTCACTTATGCGACGATTAGGATCATGAATTCCAGTTATCAGTGAAAGCCTAAACGAACTGAAGTTCCTCAAGCCCATTGCCCGCTGTGTGGGACATGGGAAGCAACATCCCTTATAGTCCCGATGTAGCTCTAGCATAACATACCCCGATACCCATTCCAAACCATTCAGAAATGGAATAGGGTGTAGGGGAGGTTAGTTACAAACACATTAGGGTTTTTAAGGGGTTATTATTGCCAAGTCCCCAAACTCCAGTATTAAACCCCGTGAATCACAGGACCGTGCTGGCTCAGCAGCAGAAGTCGGGACGGCGACCAGTCAGGGCTTTGGGTCGTTCATGGGTTCAGGGTGGGGTTCAGGGTCGTACATGATCGTATATGTCGGCCAGCCTTTTGCATGTAAGCAACCCCAAATCAAAGCTTCAACAGGTTCATAGGTTTGCCTAAGTCAAAACAACCGCCAGAGTTGGATCTCGTTGCACGAGGTACCAGAATGATCCAAGGGTGATACAGGAGCAGTGGCTCCAATCCCTGAGGACACAGGCTGAACACCTAACCGCAAACAACATCCCGAAGCTGCCTCCTCGTCAGACTCGTCAACCTTGGTGGCTGGCAGACGACTATCTTTCTTCTTGGACCCAGAGCTCCACTTTAGAGTACGGTATTCTTGAACCAGTAAGAGGACAGCTCTAGCAACTCGCAGGCAAATTGCTGTACGAAAACTGCGAACATGCTCCTCCCACGAGCGGTGTCGCTTCGACGAAATTCATGCTACCGCTGATACAGTTACATGATGACGCTAAAAACCTGTCTTGCTTGCTTCTACTTTACAAGTCATGTGCCCTTGCCGTCCGGTGGCAATCTCCTCGTCGTCGGTGACCTCCTCCTCCTCAGCTTCCTGCAGGCGTGGCCGTGTGCTGGCATAGACATACTTTGAACACCTTTGCCCTGAAGACACGTCGCAGGAAGGCCTAGATAGCTGCACGGGAGATATCAAGCAACTTTAAAGAGTTGAAACCCTACACCCCAAGCCTTAAGCTGTCAGTGTCCCGAAACTCCAACCCATCCTGGATACGACTATGCAGGCTCTTGAAGCAAGGAATGAGCGAGGGTCTACATTGGAGTTACAGCCAGCGCCCCCGCCAGCCCCAGCTTCAGAACCTCCCTTCCCTCGTAACACCTCATGAAAGCCAAAACAATGCTGTAAGGAGCAGTGGTAGTGGCTGTGGTGGTGGTAGTACAAGTATGTCCGAGCGTAAAGCTGAAGCTAGACCCTACGACACCCACCAGAATGCGCTCGAAGGAACCCTCCCGATGGCAGCTTCGAAAGGCAACAAAATCAAAGATGTTGAAGTCGACCAAAAGGAACTCCGATGATCCAGCTGAGGCAAGGACCCTAAACCCAAGACTCTGTACCCCTGAGAAGCCCTAAGCCTCAACAGCATGCATCGAAAAGCTGCGTGCCCTGGAGATGTATCAAAACACTTCAAGAACTTGAAACGCAACAACGACAACAAGGATCATGGCACTTGCTGTGACAGTGAAGATGGCTGGTGATCAAGCTGTTGCATCACCCATGTTGTAAATGTCTTGGTTGGCTTCCGTTTTCTACATCCTGGTACTGCCGTTTCTTCCTGGTCTTGGTGGTGGCAATTGCTAATCTTCTTCCCTCTTCCTCTGAGTGCTTCACGCTGCTCTGTACAGCTGGCGATCCAGATCATTTCGGGGGCCTCCTCGTCATACTCACCAAAGTCGAGGCCGAAAGCACTTTCCATACGCCTGCCCACAGTCTTGCGCTCAGGGTAAATCTCTTAGAGTGCAGGGTTTGGAGCTTCCGCAGACCCGGACAAGCTGAAGCCTTGAGGCTTCGTCGGATGTTGCGCCTAGCAAACCCTGATCTCCTGATCTGCCTTCCGCGTTGGCGAAAGTGCTTCTAGACCCCCCGATCTCTAAACCCGGTTTACATCATGCCGTGGAGTTTTATTAAACCTACTTTGGCGACAATCGTCTGTCGAAAACAGTTGGCTCTCGAACGACGCCCCAGAGTTATGGAACCGGCGCCTCAAATCAGCACGCCCCCCGAAACCCTCCCCCTAGCCCTACACCAATTCGTAAACCCCGGCCACAGTAGATCCGTCTGAAGACTCAATACAAGAGTCATTCAAGACTCTATCTAGACACGCGAATAACGACACACACGGCTTGACAGACAGATAGATGGATCGAGGGATGAACGGACGGAGAGATGGATAGGTAGATGGATGGATGCTGGGAATTTATTTCACATGCATGTTTAGTGAGACAGGTAGATGCAGATGCAGATATAAACACAGAATTAAGCCGATCTTACCTCAAGGAGGACCCATGACAGGAAGCAAAAAACGGAACCGGAAACTTCTATGGTCTGGGTCGACTCCTCGGGATGCCGAGGATGAGAGATGAAACCCACAACTTTAAACCAATAGGCTCTTGAAGTGTTGGCGTGTGTATATACATATAGGTGTAAAACTACACATGAACCCGTGCGTGAATCCATACATGAATAAATCCAACCCACGCATCCACCATGCAACTGCAAACGTGTATATGAACAACACACATATGACCAAGATAAGAAAGGGCTAGATAAACCACACGCAATTAAACACATGTTTGCAAAGGATCGCTACTGCTTTTACAGCCGCCGGCCAGTCCGCGCCTCAACTCTGCTTCCTCCCGAGCTTTCTTGGCCGCCGCGCGCTTCTTTGCATAGTCGGCGAACCTGCTTGGACTAGGGTTTGAAGATTTACACCACCCCGGATGGTGACCCGAAAAGTAATTCTTGCAATACCTCGGGTCGTAGCCGGGTTCAAAACGGCTCTGGAAGTTCAGGCCGAATGCGTTTCTCATGGGAGGAACCCGAATGGGATCCTGACGATAGGGACTCGAAGTGAGGTCAAAATCAGGGTACTACTTCCATAAGGGTACCTGGAAGGATACCTGTAAGAGTTCCTATGAGGGGTATCATAAGGATTCCGTCGGTGATAATAAGGGTTACTTTACGGGGTGCTATGCAATTTAGAGCAACACCCTACGGCATTGAACACGTCTTACCAACACTGGAACGTTTCGCCATCCAAACACCTGATGCTGTCTCGGCCATCCAACCGTTCTGAGTAAAGCTCGTTCAAGGGTTGGATTCTTGGACGCTTTGAACGTTTTGCTTCTGTTCTCGGGTGCTGCAGTTTTGCTCCCTTCTTGAAATGCTCTCGTCCCTTTCGAGCGGCTTGCCCGTTGTTCTCAAGGGCTCTATGTCTGATCCCACTCGAACGGTTTACTCCTTTTTCTCAAGGGCTCTAGTCCCTTTCGAATGGCCTTTCCGGAAGCTTTTTCGTGAAGTTTGTTCCTCCTTTGACATGCTCTGGTCCCCGTCGTGCAATCTGCTCACTGTTTTTTCTAGTTGCTTTCGAGCGGCTCGCTCCAGGAAATGCACTGGCTTTGCCTCAATCGCTCCATGTCCCTTTCCAGCGGTTTGATCTTTTTCTCGGATGCTCTGGTCAAGCGGTAATCCTTTTCGACCCTTTCGAGTGCTATGCGTTCGACACGCACCTTCCGGGGCCCCCATCTCATTGGGCCCGGAACCCCCCCCCCCCCCCCCCCCCCCCCCCCCCCTCCCCACCCCCCCCCCCGGCCCCCCACCCCCCACCCCCCCCCACACACCCACCCCACCACACTACGACCACCCACCCCCCACCACACCACACCACTCACNCCCCGCCCGTACTCCATTCACCGAGTGCGTCCTACGGCGTCTGCCCAACAACCCCCCGCCCGACACCCCAATTGAGACGACACGCGGTCACCGAAGCACATCAACGGCATGGAGCTTTCTTCGCGTCTGATAAACTTGAAACTCGAGACTGTGAAGTGAGATCTTCAGCAAAACCTTGCCGACAATCCGGCAGTCAAGGGAGCCGGATTCTTTAAGGCACCAGAAAATCATGTTGCATTTTTCCAGAGGCGGTTCGGGAAATATCCTTTTCGAGCGGTTTGCTTCGTTTATATTATATTCCACAATCCCTTTCCAACTTCTTCCTCCATTTTCCTAACAGGAAAGGTTGCTTCCAGCCTTGAGACTCTGCTCCTGTGTTTCATTCGCTCTGGCCCTGTTGGGACGAGTCGCTCCTGGTTGCGACATGCTCCAAGCCAGTTCGAGCGGTTTGCTGGTGTTTCTCACAAGCTCTAGTTTTGTAGTTCTGCTCATGAGGAGAAGGCTCTATTGCTGTTCCTCAAACGCTCTAGTCCTTTTCGAGTTTGTCCGTTTCGAGGGGTTCTCTGCTTTCTTAACTCTAATCCCTTTAGAGCATCAGCTTCTTTTTCTCAGATGCTCTAGTTATGAAACCACAAACCCCAAAATTTGAACCCCTAAGCCACAAGAAGCCCAAAACAAACACCACGCCGAAACCGGACCCCTGAACCCTCACCTCCGAGCACTGAAGGGAGCCCTTAAAGCGGACCCCCCCCCCCCCGAAAGNCCGAGGCACGGAATGGCCCGGATGTATCAGGTTTCCGACAGTGACCTTGATTTCCTTCCCCCCCCCGAAAGGAACCCTCAAAGCAACCCTTCAAGCAACCCAACGCATCTAGCCTTGCATGGCCCCGGGCCTTCCTTTCAGCCGGCGCGTGAAGCGGTAGATGCCAAGGGCAGCTGTGAACATGGCTCCGGGATCAGGTGGCCCTTCGTTTGGGTTTGGGGTTTAGGATATAGGGTGCCGGTTAAGGCTTTACCAGCCAGTTTGGGGTTTTGAAGCTGAGGGTGGGGTGGTAAGGGGGTTGGGTGGGTGTGGGATAGCTATGTGTTGCCCCAGCGACGATGATGCCCGCGGTGACGGGGCTGTTAAGGGGCCATAGCCCCAGTCTGGTGGTCATTGCTAGCTAGAATTCTAGAATGACAAACTTCGGAAGCCGAAGGATGAGGTGTTATAAGTTGTGCGTGTGTATGGCATGAGCCGGGGGGAAGGAAAGGTTGACCTGTGTGGCTTGGGGTTGAAGGCTAAGGCCTTTCAGGGGTTGGGGCTTTGGGGTGGTAAATAAACCCTGTCTTTGACAGAACCGCGCCGGCATCCAAGCAAGAATCGAAGGCTTACTACGATGGGGGCCTTAATAATTAGAATAGGGCTTGGGGGCCCATTATACTATACTTATAATCAGAAACCCCCAAAATAGCATAGGTAATTACTAAGGCCCCTGGTCAGCTTCTGGGGCAGAGGCTTTGGTTTCCGGGCGAAGAGTTCTTCAACAACCTCAGCGGAACCACCCTCGGAGGCCTAACTCTGAGATGAACTCACAATGGCTCTACGATGCAGTGGAATGTGTTCGCAGCTTTTGCCATGGAACCCAGCAGCTTTCAGGTACTCATACAGCTACAACAAAGGTTCGGGGCACATTGTAGCAACAACTTATCTACAGCCAATGGAATAGTTGCATTTTCAGACCGCCTAGTACGCTAAAAACAAGGAAGTGATAACAGGGCCACCGCAATCTGGAACACATCGGAGAAACCCGACGTAAGTTTTGCAGCGATGCCCAGTTTGGGACCTCCGTGCCCGGGTTCCAGCCACAATCCGAACATACACCTTAACCAAAACTCGTCTCCGTAAACCTACAGCTGCTTCTATAAAGTAAAGAACTCCTGGTCCTAGTGCCCAAACGCAGTCTCTCACTGTCGCCGTCCTAATAATCATAATAGTGTTTTGGTGCATATTGTACCGTAAATCCGTCATGGCAAATGGGGAATAGAACGGAACATTGTTACAAGTGTTTCATAGGGAACGGCTTGTGAGTTTGGCTTTTCTGTGGGGTTAAGGTTTAGGCTTTAAAGGCTTAGGGCTTAGGGCTTGGGCTTTGGAGGTTTAGGCTTTCCACATGGCTTTTTGCAATCATGTCTGCGGCTCAGGCCCTTCAGGTCCATTTTGCCACACGTCTGCAAGAACTCAGCGCTGCTGCTATCAAGGGATTATGCTTGCGACCGGCGTGCTGCGGGGTAGGATCCACTGAAGGAACGAGTTAGGGTAGTTGAGGCGGCAAGTGTTGGGGGAGTAGGATACTCACGACAAGGACCCCACATTAAGGTGCTTATGCCCTTGACAGCTGGGACACATGGTGTGGAAACGATTTGAGGTCCTTCGTGACTTTGGGGCGCGTGTATGCAAACCCAGTAGCCTCGCTGTGTCGGTAGACCTAGCAACAGAGGACTTCGATGCGGTGGCTTCCAACTTTCAAGGGTTCTGAAAGGTCTTGCAAGGCCATTATGAGGATATGTAGCACTACTGTACCAACATCTAGACCGTTACAATAGCAAGCCGTGAAAAGGGAGCCGGGCACACACTCCTTGCACACTCGGCAACGCAAGCTGCCTAGGTTCACCGGGCTCGCCTTGTTCGTCGTGCGCTAGCTCGCCCAAACATCGAAGGTCAATTGGCTTTGTAATTCTACTGGCGACCGTAAGGATCATGCGAATGATAATTACCCCAGTAGTAACTGAAGCAGTACTGATGGAGAGTCTTGGGGTCAGCAGAGGGTACGTCTGGTTACCCTGGTGGAGTTTACTCGAACAGAGACTCAAGCCGTATCTTGGATTTGGATGTCTGCAACCTCAACACGTGAGCCACAAAATATGAGCCCGGTTCCGGACTCTACGATAATCCCAAAACAATACAAGGAATCCACGACTCAGCCCAAAATCCGACCCGTGCCCCCTAAAAGCCTACAGCTGAAATCCTTACGTCTCGCAGGTGAACCTCCAACTCGACATCACTCCCGAAGCCTTTAACCAAAACTGGTAGCACCAACATGCAGAGAGCATGCAGTATGATAGTTCAGATATCTAGCATAACTGTCTGTGTCTTGTGTCTGGGCGTGAGGTCTTGCAGTTGATCAAGAGTTCGATGCGCCCCAAGCCCCAAGGAAATGAAACCAGGAAATTGGCCAACTGTCGGTGCCTCAAAGGCAGATAGATGGCTAGGTACGTACGCAGGTGGCTGGGTGGGGGCTAGGCAAGTGGCTGAGTATACGACTTTCAAACAAGTTAAACTGAAATTGATCCCTGTGATTTTCTCTTCTCAGTGACTGAGTCGTCAGGTCTTGAAGAAAACCAAAACCAATCGAGCCCGGCGCGGTCAGTTCAGGCTAACATCCGTCGTCTTCGGAGGATGCTCGCAGACGGGATCTAGGTTGCCCCTTGAATGCCATTGAAAACGCTCCAGGGTTGAGGCGTTCGGTTTTTTGGGATTTCGGCCTCACAGGTTTGGGGTTTGGGGCTGTCGGATCTCCGATCTAAGCCACCCTAATCCTTGATGCAAACCTTGGTCCTAAGACCGGCAATCTCAACAGCCCCGGCGGGTAAACCCGACAAAATCGAGTGAGGGAGCCGCGCGGCAACTTCTGCAGACTCTGAATTGTGTTGAGGGCCTAGAATTTAGCACGAAGTCCAACGCTGCGCACACCAGACCATTGCTACACGAGATGGGGGCATTTTCCTGTTTGCAGTCGTTGGAGTCTCTGGCTCACGTCAGGTTGCAGGTAGTGGACAGGGCAAAGGTGCCAAGACTGGCGGGTTTAGGGTTCGACAATCCTAAACGCAAACCGTAAGGTTGCCAGACCTGAAGATTTCGGTGCCTGTTCCTGCGGCATTCATCGAAGCAACCTGGTGCAAGGATTCGCAAAATAAAGCTCTCCCCCCACGCATCAGCATAGTTTCTGCAATGCATCGCGACATTATGTTATTGAGTCTTTGCATGTCCTTCATATTCTTTGTCGGATTTCATCCGTAACTTCTCAGCCTGTGCCCGCGATTCTCTGGAGCCACGCCCTCCGTAATGTGGTATTATGACTAGCTAGTTCTTCATAGACCTCTGTCCATTGATCACAACCGCCTCCGATGACCAAAGCTGCACTAAATGATGTTGTAGGATTGAGGGTTTCGGGTTTTGCGGCTTCGTTCAGCTTTAAGTTCATAATGGGCGCCCAGGGAGGATTGATTAGGGGTTCGGTAGGCTCGCAGAGTCCTGCTAGGCCTTGCTTTGGAGTAGCGCTGGTCCCTACACCCTCACCCCAAGGCCTTCTCCCGTGATGGAACATACCTCTGACCCGGGGTCAAGCGGACATGAAATCGTCGTAGAGTCCAGTATGTCAATGCAAAGCCAGGCTACATACATGTCAGTGTACATGCGGGCGAAAGACTGTATTCGCACGGCCGTGTTGGAAGTCTAAGCATCCCGTGCGTGGGGTCTCCAACAGCCTGGCATCTCTGATAATTCCTCGCAATAAGGGTCGAAG
The DNA here is from genome assembly GCA_003297005.1 of Symbiodinium sp. clade A Y106. Taxonomy (NCBI): domain Eukaryota; class Dinophyceae; order Suessiales; family Symbiodiniaceae; genus Symbiodinium; species Symbiodinium sp. clade A. The sequence goes on along the minus strand of BGNK01000321.1, from coordinate 187,575 downwards.
CCCTAATTGGGATGAGGAATTCCATTTGTCGGGTGCTTGAAGCTTCGGTAAGGCTCCTGGTTCAGCCGAGCTCACTTCATCGGAAGATCCTGGCTGATCGCTTCACATTGTGGGCGCTGCGGGGATGCACGGAGATCGTGGTTGCAATACAGTTACCATGTAAAGACGATTGGAGTTCGTGGCATGGTGGGGTATACCATACGACGATCACGCGAGGACCACTATTTCTTGAGCTATGATAACGATGATAAGCAGGTAAGGCCCCTCCTTTCCTGCCCTCGACGAGGAGCCCGGTGCTTGCCTATGATAATGACAGCAATAAAGTACGCTCTCGCTCTCAATGGTAGAATTAGTAAAAGCCCTTATGAAAATTAAAAGGACATGTAACTAAACTGCGCCCGAAGTCTTTGGACTTTGTTTCAGCCCCCGAAGCTCCTACTTGTAAGGCCTTAAATGCGAAGCCCCGTTTTTCGCTCATCCTCGGGGCCTTCACGGCCTGAAGAATCTGGGCCATGGCCTCAGAAAGACCCCTCAGAAATAATGATGGTGAGAAGGGGCATGTCGAAGATGATGATGATGATTGAAACTTCTACTTTAATCGAGAGTTGTGCTAGGGCCGCTAGGGGTTCAACTTATCTTGTTGAATTTCGGGGTTTATTGATTCGAGGAGCTTCGGGTGTGGCTAACAAGGGAATTGCGAGATCAACAAGACAACGTTGGCGAGTCTTATTCTGAGATGCGCCAGGCAACCATGCAAGTGTAGGAGCTTGGAATATTGGGACTTGTACTCGTAGCTGTGGGCGAAGAGCAGCTTGGGAGGAAGATCAGCCCAGTTCTTTGCGAACTCCCTGTAGTTAGCCAATTCTTGTCAAGGAATAAGCGAAGAATATGCCCTGAAGTGATCCCGGTTTTGCAAGTTCCGACCTCCAGCAGCAGTCCGCTATCTGTGGGCTTCGGATTTCAGGTCTTGCTGCGGCATTTTGCAATAGGGGGGGCCTTACTGATTTTACTGGAGTTTCGGGGTAGATTATTGTAGATGTTAATGACATGAAGGAACCCTTTCGTTCTGGGCGACTTTATTAGGGACCCCAAAGAAGCGCAAGCATAAGCGTTTTATGGGGATATCCCTACCTTATTGGGCTTCCTTTTCAGGGGGTGTATATGGGATATCCCTATCCTTATTTTTGCTTATGTGCTTTTTGGGGGCCCCATTTATGGCATATTTGCCATAAGGAGCCCTTCAGGCTTCTGTGTTAGACTTCTTCGGAACCTCCTGCAAATACCAAGCCGAGGGGCTTCCTTCAGCTCTGACTGCAAGGCGTTCCCGCCGACCTCAGGCTCTGCCAACTCAGAACGTCTGCTGAACGTGTGATGGCTCTAGCAGCTTTGGGTCTCCTGGTTGTGTTGTGCCGAGATGTGCAGAACAGCAAACCAAACCAAAGCTGTAGAGGCTTGCCTTGCGCGCATCAAAGCTATTGATCGAAAAAGTAGGCCTCCGCTGCAACTCTCTTTACGGCCGCAAAAGTGAATGCACAACGCCAAGTACTGAAGTACTGCAACTGCCACAGGTTTGGGAGAGTTCGCATCTGGCCGGACTGCCCCCGTCAACCCTCCCCGATTCGAATTTGCATTGGACGCTGCTCCTTCCAGGCTGCTGCTACATCCACTGCTAGAACCACTACCACTACCACGACTAGTACGAGGACGACGACGGCGACGACGACGACTACTACTACCTCCTAGTACTACCACAGCGACTACCACCACCACCTCTACTTCTACTATAACTATTAACACCACTACAACAACCACTAGCATTAACACTAGCACTGCCACTACCACCACCATTACGACTACGACCACGACGACGAAGAAGAGGACTGCGACTACTACGAATACGACGACCACTACTAATTATTACTATAATACGACTGCGACGACGGCGACGATGACGACGACGACTACTACTACTACTACTACTACTACTACTACTACTACGGCCCCACCTCTGCTCCAGTCTGTCGCAGCTCGTGGCTAGTGCAGGCCCTGAAGATAGCACAAGACGAGAAGATTCGCTGAGCTGAGGGCATGCGTGATGACCCACTTGGGCTGAACCGCCTGTGCTTCAGCGACGGAATCCTGGAAGCAGAGGTCATAGAAGGGCCACTTAAGACTCCAGTGGGGTTGCGTTTGCATCTTGAGGTTCCTGTAACACAGTAGTAACTTCGTAGTAGCGTTCGAGGTGTAGGAGACGAGTGTGATCCAGGTCGAGGGTGCTTGCTTCGCGTCGGAAGCTTCTGGTCTTTTGGGTAGTTGAAAAAGATCCGTACCAGCTCGCAAAAAGCTTAAGCTGAGCGTCGATCGGAAACAACAGCATCTGAAGCTACGGAACCCCTAAATCGAGAAGCTCTTCCGGCAACCTGTGCGGGCTCTGGTTCTACGTCCTAGATGAGCGCCAGGTGAGACCAAGGACAAGACCCGAAACCCGAACATCCGAAGACCGAAGCCCTGAACAGAGTCGTCCTTGTAGAACCCCTAAGGGCCCGTTGGGGACGAACCTTGGTGAACAGTGTCCTGCCTCAGACCCTGATGTAAGGTGCTCCACTCACCAAACCGCAACTCTTCCCGAGAAGATGAGCCTTCTTCACAGCTTTGACCTCATTTGCTCTGGGATCCCGTGCATGCCGTCAAGTAACAGTCAGAGCTTGTTGCTTTTCCCGGGCTGTTTGTAAGCCTTATCATCCTGAGACCGTGTGCAACTTGCGGACGAAGTCAAAGCGATCTGTTTCTGTCTCGGGATGAGCTTTGCAAGCAAGTGAAATGAACCCGCAGGACTCGTGACTCGCTCCAGTGGAAGCTATACCTATAATTCAAGTTTTGCTGCGAGTAAGCCGTATGACACCTCAACAATGTTTTCAGTAAGAAGGGTACTGCTGGGGGACCTAGACTCGGATACCTGGACGGTACTGCTACTGTTTCTGCTACTGCTACTCCTACTGCTACCTCCACCGGACGGCCACTCCCACCACCACCACTGACTACGACTGCGACTACGATTACTAACGCTGTTCCCACTCCTGCTATCATCGGTCTTCTTGTCTGAGGAACAAGTGAAAGGAGATTGACCCACAACTTATAAGACTAAAAGACCGGACAAAGATGCACACCGTGTACACAACATCTGTTGGCTCGTCCCGCGATTCTCGGTTTGCACTCTGGGTCCGTAAACTCAGACTGCTCAAGACCGATATCTATCAACGGTCCACCTGGCTACATCAAGTCCAGAAGCAGGAAATGCTTCGTGTCTACGGCATGCATGCAGCTCCTACTTTTAGCAATTTCGCAGCGATTACCGAATGGATTGTATTAACATTGCCATTGCGACTGAAGCCCTGTTGAAGCATTGTGCTGTTTCTGTTACCTTGTAATATGTTATTCGATGGTGATGATGATACTGACGACGATGACGATGCCGTTGCTGATGCTGCTGCTGCTGATGATGATGATCCACATGCTGCTGCTGATGACGAAGATGATCCACCGCCTACTTGTTCTTGTTCGAGTTGCTTGCCTAATCCAGTCCAAGTCACCGTCATCGGAACAGACTTGCTGAAGTCCAGGCCTAGGGGCTTGGCGCCGAAAGTCACCTCCGAGAGTCACGGAGTTGGGGGTAGCAGGACTGGCGGGTGCCTTAACGGGCTTTACAAAGGAGGCCATGAAGAATGTCGGGGGCTCTTGGGTAACAAGGCAGCGTCCGGGCATGCCCAGAAGGGGTTCGAGTCGAAGGTTTCTTGGGTCTTTGCAACTCCTCGAAGCCTTCGAAGCGCAACCCTGAGCTTCCGGGAAGGCGCTGCTGCGCCGTCTTTATGCTAGGAGTTTCAGACATAGGATAGGCTGAGTAAATGCCGAATACTATCATCCCCTAAGCCCTATGCCAAGCACCGGTGCTTTGAAAAAACACCGTTTGGAGCAAGACTGCTCGAGAGAACGGCTTGGTCCAGATCGGAATCTGGCCGGTAATCCTAGTGGCCCTTAACAGCAAGGATTATCGTTTTGTCAGGTGGGTGGGGAGGGTGGTTGTCCACTGCCTACTGGCTGTGTTGAAGATGTATATTAGGATCCCGGAGCTGCAGCGATCTTAAGCCCCACATTGGCCCCATATACCCCCAAAGCCGAACCAGCAGCGTTCGGGGCTTTGGCAATTGCAGAGAAGCTCACATTGCACTCCGCTCCAACATCATGTTGCCGTGTTGCATATACATTTATCCCTGCATCACAGTGTGCATCTATATATACATATTTTTTTGCACACACCACACTCTTTGTTGACCATGCTCCTTCTCGGTATTGCTAGCATTATAATATCCCTATAGCTTTTTCATACTTCTTGGGGTGGGGGTGCAGCAAGTGCAGCTGCAGCCCTACGCACAGTGGCCAAGTTGCCAGAAATGCTCCAAGCAAACCCAAAGCCCCCAAGTCCTGAAGCTGGCAGCCGGCCAAAGGCTGAAGTCCACAGAATCCTGCAGAACTCAAGATCCCCCCCATGCGATCCTCAGACCTGAAACACAGCGCTGCATGACTCAGGGTCTCTGGGGTATTGGGCTTAGAGATTCGGGCTTAGGACTAGGAGGTACAGGCTTCGCGCCCTTCGCCGCCGCACCAGAACCCATGATCCTTCCGATGGGCCTCCTTGTAAGTGTTGTCCTCAGCTGAAATCATCTGACTTGGCGTTTTGGGGATCGACTCGACCGTCAGAGATTTCCCAAAGGCTCAGCTGTCAATGCGCAAATCCTGAATCCGCACTACTGTGCGGACCTGAAGAAACATCATGACCTCCTCGGTTCGACAGCCAAGTGCTGAACTCTAAACCCCAAGCCCAAGCATGGACACAGCACCCGCGGCCTCAAAAGACCATTGCACCCGAAGCTTGAAGTTCAGACCCCAAGCTCTTCACGAAGCCTCGGACCGGAAAAAGTTACCCGAAGCAAACGCTTGCCTGTAGGAAGTCTGGGAGCCCTCAAACCCAGAAAAATCATACCCGAGGTCGGAAAGCCTCAGCCAACATATTCCTACATAAGAGCTTTCTTAACACGATCCCGGAAAGTAGATGGCACTGGCCTACCTATAGGAAACCCTCTGTTTTTAGAAGCCAGATAACCCCGCTGCAAAAACCCTACAAAGTCCCTTTATGACCAGCCAAGGATCCGGGGTCAAGAAGGTAAAGACCACGCCAGGCGCCGGAGCCGGTACTTTCGGCTCCTCCTCCACGACCTGAAAAGGGGTGACTGGCTTCGCATGGGTGTTTCCAGGTTTGTGGTTTGTGGGTTTTGTTGTTGGCTGTGAGCTGCATGCTTTTTGATTCGAGTGCTATACCGGTTCACACGCTGCTAAGCGATTTTGTAAGGGTTAAAAATGATGCCCCAAACAGTGGACCGATTCCTATCTGACAGGGTCCCCTGTTTATGTAACTCTCACCCGATGGCTACAGTTAGGACTTAGGGCTGAAGGGTTTCAGGGCTTTGGGCTTGACGAATTTGGGTTTAGGAAGGTTTCCACAGGGAGTGTCGGCTTCATAGATGAACGGGTTCTTGAGCTCAAAAGCAACAACACTTTTTTAGACTGCTTACACCGACATCCATTGCCGCGCTGAGCGTGGCTGTTGCTATGGTTGTTGTTGCAGCTGTTGCGTTGATTCTTTTAATGTTGTTGTTGTTGCCGCTGCTGCTGGTCGCTGTTGCTGTTGCTGTTGCTGTTGTTTGTGGTGGTGGTGTTGCTGCTTCTCCTGCTGCTGCTGCTGCTGTTGATGCTGTTGTTGCTGTTGTTGCTGTTGGTGGCGTTGTCGTTGGTGTCGTTGGTGTTGCTTTTGCTGTTGCTGTTTTTGCTGCTGCTTTGGTGTTGGTAATGGTACTGTTGTTGTTGTTGTTGCTGCTGCTGCTGGTGTTGTTGCTTTTGCTGCTCTTGCTGCTGCTGCCGGCGCTGTGGCTCTTCTTCTGCTTCTTCTTGTCGTCCTTGTTTCTTCTGTGCCTACCCAAAGTTGCCAGAGCTGGAACCCACAGGGTCCATCAAGCCGTGAGTCAACCCAACTGGCAAGCCCGAAGCTCCAATTCGCGAATGTCCTGAGAACTCCGCACACCGCAAACACAAATCGTCACGGGGCCCCAGAGCCCTAAACCTCCCCAAACGCCATTCATTGAATCCCTGCAATGTAAAAGGGAGCTCTAACTAAAATGCTGCAGGAGCCCCCCAAGGACCTTACAACTTTATCCGAAAAGGACACAAAGCCCCCCCAAAAAGCGGCACTTACTGTAAGTGCCCCCCGAGCCTTAGCCTTGAGAGGTTCCGCCACCGCCACGGCGGCGGCTGGGGGAACTTCTTCCACCACGCCCTCCGTCCTTAGGGCTTTTGCGGGAATCTTCGGACATACGACATCACTTACGAACTTTCCATGCTCGGAGTGTCTTAGGATTTGTTGGGGTTTCCTAGGTTTCCAAGGATTCTGCGGGAATATGCAGTCTCAATTGCAAAACAAGTCCTGAGAGCCTAATCGAAGTGCGCCCCACAGACCCTGAAGTCACCGCCGGCTCGCCCCTGCAGCAAAGGCACTCCGCGGCACAGCAAGCGCAGAAAGCCCTTTGTCTGGACGACTCATGCTTGAAAGCATTCAGGTTTCAGGGCTTTGGAGTTTAGGGAGTCTGAGGTATCAGGCTTGGGGATTAGAGCTCTGGGCTCCGGGGGGCTTTGGGCTTGAAGAGCGCTTGAGGGCCTTGCGGAAACTGGGTATCGGGCCTCAACGTTTTCAGACTATCGTTTGGGGTGTTGGGGTCTTATAGGGTCTTAGGATTTCTCAGTTTAGGGTCCGGGTGTTGCAAGTTTTTTTTGGGGGGATATGCAGTTTTCGGGATCTTGCGGGTTTTGGACGTTGAGGTTTTGGGGCTTGGGTTCAGGGTGGTTAGATCTGCATGCGCAAGCTAGTTCTCTAAAGGCATTCAAAATTCACCCTAAGGGTCCTATGCTCTCAAAAGTGGCTGTGTGCACCTGGGAGCGACGCATCCTAAGCTCGAAAGTCTCCACACCCTTCATGGCAAGCCCTCATCCCTGAACTCTATAACCCCTAAACCCTAAACCCCAAAACCCGAACACCCTTGTTTCTTCAAACTCTCTCAGGGCCAGATCCGGATCTTCAAGTCGTTTGAAGCTCTTTGGTCTACACTCGGGTTTTGGGAGTTTCTTCTGTGACGTCGTTGGAAATTCTAAAGGATTTTGATAGTTCCCCATATTCGAGGCATGGATCCTGACATGCGCCCCAAACCACAGCAGATGCTCTAAGCCACGGTCCGCTGTAAGCTAGCTATTAAGATACGGGCTTGCCGCAGCAAGCGCCCGTCAACAGGAGACTCCTCTTTGAGGCATGCTTGCTTTGCTAGGGACTGTGAGAGAACTCCATCACTTGAACCCCTTCGTACTTGACACCAGGCAGCATGACTCCAGAAGCGGAATCGGGAGTGGAAGCGCAAACAAGCTTGAGCGAACACGCTGCTTGAAGGTCTGAGAGCCTGTATTGCCTTGCATCGAAGAGGTTGAACGGTGCTGTTCAACAAGCAAGATGCCTAAACCTTAAACTCCAAGCCTCAGAAGTCTAAACCCGCACCTGGGTTTTCTGCTAGGCCTGGCGGCAAGGATCGATATGAGCACATTTCGATTACCAGCTTGACTTGCCAGTTTGTAGGGTTCAAAACTTGCTACAGTGCATGAAATACCCTATTTGTTCGACCTTCCATGTTCTGTAGTACTAAGTGTTCTAGATTCCATATTTGATCATCTACACTATCGATCAACTGTTATGTGGCACGAGGCTTGTGTTTTTTTGCAGGAGGAGACGTCGGTTCAATCCGAAGTCTTCCTGGGGGTAGTGATCCAATGGGGTTAGGCGGGCTAGGGTTCAGGGCTTTGGGGTTTGCAAGAGCTTAGGTGTTGGAAGTCTACAGAAGAGGGTCACGGGGCATACACTGCTTTCTCCATACAGGGATTGTACAATATTTAAACCATGAAACCCCGCAGCTAAGCCCGAAACACTTGGCTGAGAGATTTCTGCCTTCACAGCTAGGATTCAATTTTCCAAAGCCTAAGGTTCACGGTGAGAGCTTGCGCTGGCTCAGTTTACGTTTGGCCAGTGGGGTCCTGCTCACGACTTCCGCCATACTTAAGCCTAAGCCGTCCTGGACCTTAAGGCCTGCTCCCTGAACCGGCCACACTATCTAGGGAGTGATGCACCCTTGTAACCCCTAATGAACTACGGGATTATATACCTCCAACCCCCACTCTACTTATCGAGGCCCCTACATTACTTCAGCTAGGGCTGCGAGTCGTTGCGAGTCGCTGAGGCGGTTCCTACGTCAACCCTGCACCCCTCAAATCCCAAAGCTCGACACCCTGAACCCAGTGGACAAGGCGTCTGCACGATTTGAAGCCTGTCGGGGTATCTTATGGTATAGAATTGTAGGGACCAGGATGGGATACTATTGCTGAATATTCAGATCCCTATCTCTGGGCTTTCAAGTAACCTGGAAGAAAAAAGTATAAACTTGTATTTCATAATGGACCCTTTAAGAAAAAAAGTATTAAAGTATGGTACTCCAAAGCCCAGCTCTTCTGGGCCTCCCAGGCTCAGGGCACATGGAGGCTGGGAGATCTTCAGCGCCTCACGGGATGCTTTCATGGCGTCCTTGGCTCGACAGCCCCTTACTGCTTAGAATGGGCTGGGGGTACGTTACAAAATAAATGCATATAGGGATAAGGGGGTCTTGCAGCAGATTATTCCAACCCTGCGCGCCGATTGTCACACCTTCGTGTGGATCTTGATTATCTCTCGGCCTTCATTGTGGCATTTGACACCTTTGACGTCATTTGAAAATTTGTCATCGCAGCGTGATCGAAGGTTGAGGCAGTCGAGAAATGGCGGAAGAGGAGCTACTGGAAGCTGCGACGTATCATCTGAGCTAGTCTATCCATGACAAAGCTCAATGCTTACATAGAAGCGGACATACCCGAAGTCAGACATTTCTGGAAGCCGCCATATCATCCCACCACACATCGATCACAGGAATCGAGCTCCCTCTGCATGTTGTGGATTGGGCGCAGGCTGGAATCTTAAAGCTTATGGCTTCAGGGTTGGCTGTGCAATATCGCGATACCTTTCAAGATCTCCTATTAGACCTCCTATTAGCCTCTCCGGACCATACGGACCCAACTTTTGGCAATCCTATGCCTTTCCACTCTACCCAACATCCGAAAGGGGCATCTCCGAACCCAAATGCTGATGCTTTGGAAGCCTTTGAGAGAATACTACGCCCGTAATTTTCAGCCCTGGTCACTTAGAAGCCATTGCAAAGGGAAGCTTGCAAAACAGGCAAGCGTAGAAGTCTGTGGCAGCATGGGAAGCGGGAGGGAATCTTTGTGCGTGTTAAGTTGGGGTTTATGTGTGGATGTTTCAGCGCTTACGAGTCCAACAGTGGTCGGCTTACGCTGCAGGGAACCTTCCAACCTGCAAACCAGCGCGACTAGCTTGCCATTATGCTCACTTCGGGTGGTAAGTTCCTACATCATAGCATGCTGTACGCCAAGCCTACCTGTGGAACCAGGGGCTTCATGAACAGGGACCTTGAACATGTAGGGCTTGTGAGGCACAGCATGCCTTATTGAAAGCTCGTTATGCTTGCATAGGCATAGGGTTCTAGGCCCAGGACCCTATGCCGCTGTACACAGCATGGGCTTTCGAGACGACGCAGGGAGTAAATTGGTCATACGATCTGGGAGTATCCCAGTTTTCGATGCATAGGGACGTGGTTTCGTGTGCAGGGCTGTGGTGGTTATCGAACAGCAGGTTGTCTTTTAGGGTTCAGTGGTGCAGGTGGTTGCGTATGAAGTTCGGGGCTCAGGGTTTACTTCCGAGGTTCTTGCACAGAATCATCTGATGGCCGGAGCGTACTCTACACCCGAGACCGGATTGGCTAGCATCGATTCGAACCACAAGTAGCAATGTTCATGATCACAAGAAAACTCACCGAACAACTCTACTAGCATAACAAGCGAAAAGCTACACTAATCAACGTATTCGTGCTAACAAGAACAGTGCTATGGGAACACTGACAAGGATTCCGATCCATCATCAGCAAAAAACACAAAGAAAAGGACTACGCGGGATAATTACTCCTGGCCCTTGGTCCCGCTTCACTTGGCGCATGCCGCTTGTGCTCTAATGCTCACTGCTGAGGCAAGTCCTTGCAGTCCATGCACTTTGAGGACTATCGGGATACTGTATGTGGTCGGTGAGTTGTATGCCCCTTTCGACACAGGCTCGGCTACAGTGGTTGAAACAGTTGACATGCGGTCGTATGAGGTAAGTTCCCTAAGTCCGTGCCTTCTCTACAGTCCAGGTCGGAGCTAGGCCCTGGTGTCGAGATGACAGGGCCTGTTTCTAGGGAGTCATGGAGGGGTGGGGGGCTGCGCCACGCAGTATTCCGCGACGAAACCTTACAAACAACACAGCACCGACACCTTCTGCCACCAAATCCCAACCCCAAAACCGGGCAAACTCAAAAGTTCAAGATTGGACGTACCTGCATCTCTGGCCTTGTATGCTCAGAATCGCTCGGTTGCGCTCCCCAACAGCATGGGGCACCAGGGTCCAAGGGTGGCTCCCCCACACCCCTACTAAGCCTCAAGTTCGAAACACTTAAATCCTGCATGGATTTGGGGGGGCAACACGGGAGCAAAACGAGCGACAGACCAAGCGCAGGCTACAGGAGTTGGTTTTGTGTGGTTCAGGGTCCGAAAGACCCGGATGGACACTTGAGCACCATGACCGACATCATCATTCAATCTCTCTTCCTTGTAGCCGCGAACCAAGCACCCAAGACCCAAAGAGACCGACAGCCGTCAGTCCTTCACTTCTTGCCTTGGATCCAGCAGCTTTGAGACTCTTGCTTGGATGACTGCTTCGAGGTTCGGTAACAGGGTTTTCCGGTACTCATCCATTCCTTGTTACTACAAGGCCGAGCTGGAAACTTCGAACTGGAGCAGATATCCAAACCCTGCTCATGCAAAACACACACACACACACACACTTGCTGACCAGTCATCCCGTGGGATGCTGTTTGTGTTAGGTTACGTACATCATCTCTTGTATCTTCGACTCATTCTTAGGCCAAATACGAAGCAACAATCTTTTGGGGTGCAGTTTTGGGCAGCCTTACCAAGCTGATCCGGCTTGGCATCCCTCTCTGATGCATAGCTTCGTTGGGTACGGTAGCATCAGAGAGCCGTACCTCCTTGCTGCAAAACACAGATTTTACGCTGACATCCGTGGCTCCAAGACACAACTCCTACACCTACATCCTTGGAGACAGGAGTTGCGCACACACAACACCGGTCTCAGCCGGTAGACTATTTTCACGCATCAGTGCGAATAACAAGAATCGGTGCTAGTGTTGAAGCTGCCATGACTGACTGGGTGAAACCGAGATGAACACCTAGCTGCTCAAGCTTGTGCTGCGACGGTCGTAGATAGCGTCCATTACGTTCCCACANGAGATGAACACCTAGCTGCTCAAGCTTGTGCTGCGACGGTCGTAGATAGCGTCCATTACGTTCCCACACTTGTTGGCTCAACACGTATTTGGCATTGTCGATGGTGTCACGATGACTCAGTTGAAGATGGAAAAACTGAGTCTGGCCGTTAGTGTACACCGGGTCGCGAATCGCCACGTCAAACCTGATGATGTAGTTTTGAAGATCCCAGTGCAGAGAGGCTTCGGCAGCTTTCCGTTTCATGTTGTAAGGGGCGACGCTACACTCGAGCCCAATACTTAAAACAGGAACACGAGTAGAATCAGTGCATGATGTCAATTCACAATACGATGCTCTTTTCATCAAAGCTCCAGGTTACAGGTCTGAAATGTTTCTACGGAATTTGCAAATCCTCTGATTGTGTGGCAGCCAATTGCATTGGAGGCAACTGCTGAGGACTTTCAAAAGGACGTAGCATGTCGTTCATGGCCTGATTAAAAGTACTGCGAAGGACTCCTAGTTGGTGAAACATATCTGTTACCGCGTTAGCTACTTCCGTCATTTGTTCAGAGAGCTCGGTTTGCTGCTGGGCCAACTCACGGATCTGTACTTGTAGAGAGTCAAGCTGAGACTGCTGTAGACGTCGAACAGCCAATTCCTCTTCACGATGATGGAGTAAATCCGCACGAACGCNACTCACGGATCTGTACTTGTAGAGAGTCAAGCTGAGACTGCTGTAGACGTCGAACAGCCAATTCCTCTTCACGATGATGGAGTAAATCCGCACGAACGCTCTGAAGTTCGGTTTGGGTGTAAGGTGAAGCTTGAGGTGGAACAACTTGTGGTCGTGGGTGGCACGGTGACAGCACAGCAGGTACAACTTCTGGCGACGCTTTCGCAGATGCTACAGTCTCAGGCACAACCAAAGTGCTGGGTGGCGCAGAAAAGGCTGCTGCAGGATACTGAGGATTCTCAGGATAAAAGGCACTCGAAGTAGGTGACATCTGCGTGGCTGTAGTACGTGTAGCTCGAGAAGCTCTGGACCTTTGGGAAGGGCTGCGGGATCTTGCTCTTCGGCGGTGGGACCTAGGGGAAGAGGTGCGGGATCTTCGAGTTCTTCTGCGTCGTCTGCTGCGGCTGCGACATGTTGAAGTGCTTCGAGATCTAACAGACTGTCGACGACGGTGGGGTCTCGAGGGCCTTGCAGCAAGAGTTGCTATATGTGGGGCCTGCGTAGGTCTGACTCGATGCTGAAAACCATGAAAGCTTGACTCTTCATGTAGCGTTGATATATATGGTGAAACCAATGGCACCAACGGTGCCGGCGGTCGGACGTCTTCTCTATGTCCTTCTTCCTGCTGCTGGAAATGAAAATGATCATTTGCCATGGCTCAGGACACAAAGCAAAGGATGTGGAACAAGAATGTTACATGATTGAATGATTGTGAAATCTACTCCTTAGCTCCTTCACTTGGGGTCTTTCATGGAGCTGTCCAGCCAAGAATCATCAGGTGTGCTCAGTTGAGCTTGATCCAGGAGAGTTGAGTTCCAATGGTATACTCGGTAATCGGGGCCTGAATCTCGTGGGGCCGTTTGGGTCTCAAGGCTCATATTCCAAGGAAAAAGACAGTTGTATTCACGGGTTACCAGATATTTCAAGGGACGCCCCCGCTGACCGGGAGTCCGACAGCGCTTTGGCAGAATTACTGTCGGGAAGCACACTTGCTGACCAGTCATCCCGTGGGATGCTGTTTACAATCTTTTGGGGTGCAGTTTTGGGCGGCCTTATGCAGGTACACCAAGCTGCATAGCTTCGTTGGGTACGGTAGCACCAGAGAGCCGTACCCCCTGCTGCAAAAGACAGATTCTACGCTGACATCCGTGGCTGCAAGACACTGATCCTACACCTACATCCTTGGAGACAGGAGTTGCACACACACACACACAGCAAACGCGATGCACTCACACATGCACCGATGCTGAGCCTAGCACCCCCCTGAAGAGAGTAGCGCATGAAGCTCCGACCCGGTTAAGCGCTTTTCAGCTTGAGGGATTAAGGCTCAATTGCCCAACGACAGGGGTCTTTAAATAAGTTCAGGTTTCACTGCGGTTGGAGCTCCAGGACCCAGTTGCCTAAACCATGTTATGTTGAATCGGGCATGGGATTTAAGGCACGGAAGCCAACAGAAATCGAACAAGGCTTTAGCAATGTGAAGCGAATTGCCGAAATCCTTAAACCCTAAACTCCAAAACCCTAAACACCCAACACCTGCGTGTCTGGGTGCAAAATGGTCTTCATGGCGTCTTTCAACTCCTGCGGTAGCGGCTTGCGTTGGACCTGGCAAGCGACAAGCACGTTCCCCTTCTCAGGCTTGCCAATAAGGATACAAACAAAGATACTGTTAGCCATGCCATGAGGGTTCCCTTCAGACCCATTTGAGGGTTACTGCACCGGGGCTTGGGGGTTTCGGGCGAATCATAGGAGTGAGAGTACTACTGTGCTTGCTGCTGCTGGAGGCTGCTTTGATAGTTGGCTGCCCTTCCCTTCCAAAACCACCGGATTCGCTCAATGTTGTCCTTCTTGTTCTCTGGTCTCTTGATTCTCAAAGCTCTACTATTGTCTCAACGGCGGCCAGCAAACAAGTGCCATAACATCAAACGCGAGGTCACACGTCCCCGTGCAAATTGTAAATGAAAACCTGACCATGCGCCTCAATCGGGTAAGCCTGCAGAGTCTTTGGAGAGGTGGGAACGGGAAGCACAAGGCCCTAAGTATTTGGAACAGCGTAGCGGGACGTAGTTTCTTGTGTAAACAGGAAAACATAAGAAGGAGTCAAATTCAACATGTTTCGAGTCGCCATCTCCAACTTGAAGCCTACTAGGCTCGCTATAGGGTACTCTCGCGCTACTACATGAGCATCATAGTCTACCCCTTTAGACTGTGCAAGCTAGTCACCATACGGTGTTACAGGTATCACAATGCCCAGAAACAGTCGAATCACGCTAAAAGACTAAACCCTAACGTCAAACCCCAAACTGCGTGATCAGGGTCTTTTCCAAGGTTCCGACATGTGTGATGATCCACTTGGGCTGGATTTGGAGCTGGTCTGCAAAGGAATCCTTGCCATGGAGGTTCTGTGTTTGGGTTTCGGGTTTGGGTTTATCAAGAAATACATACATCTTGTGCAGGGGGCTTCAGAGGCTTTTGTGTGCGTGCGTTGTTTTCGTGAAGGGTCTCCGAGGCTTCCTCGAAGCGTAGTGCCGGGATGAGGTGATGATCTGAGCTTTCGGTTATATGAGGTTTCAGGGTTCAGGGTGTAATATAGGGGGTTGGAATCAACAGTAATGGTATCCTCCGATCGTGCACATATACTTAAAGAACTTATAGTATGCTATACCCCAAAACGTTTTCAACTCTAATCAAAGTCATGATTAAGGCCCCTCAATAAGGGTGTAGGGCTGCTGATGGTCTCCAACACTGGTCCTCGAGACGCCACCCCGAAACCAGGAAGTACTCAGGGATCCCCGACAAGAGAAGTCCTACTGTAATTCCGGAATTTTGAGGAATAGCGCTCCTAGCTAAACAGGCACGTATTTTGGGGGCTCCGAAGAAGGCTACAGCACAGAGTCCTGAACCTAAGCCCTAAACGCGGAACTTAAATCCTGAACCCTGAAACTAATTGTAAACATTGAAAACCCCGAACCTTAAATAAGCCCCGAACCTACAGCCAGTCCTTCTTCACCGCTTTCACGGTCATGGGCACCGCTTTGCTGAAATCCAAACCCAGTGGCTTCGACTTGAACGTGACCTGCTCCAAGGAGAAGTGGATGTGCAACTCTTGCAGGGACCCCTCGACCCCTTACTGAGCCTCACTACGATTACCGCGCGCCTCCAAACGACACCCAACGTGCAGGCGTGTTTTCAGGGGGGGTGCAGGGCTGCAGGAACGTGTGGCGGACTACAGGGGCTTTGGATGTCTTGGTATCACTTGCCGCCACCACCTAGTGCCGGAACTAAAACCCGTGCAGATTGAGGGCATGGGAGGTTTTCTTGGCAGTATCACTAACTACCTGGCCACTATCATTCAATGTCACGCTACCGTTGCTATCTTCTCACTCTCATCTGCCTTGGTCATGATTGGTAAGGTTCTTGCTTGTCATCCATCAAGATCATAGTGACGAGTACTTTTGGGGAAGACGAAGATGCGGCAAAGAGCTGGGCTGTCGTGTCTTACGGGGCTTGGGAGTCTGTGAGATGGTACTGATGCACAGTTCTTGGAGTTTGGGGGATTTGGTACATAGTAAAACACAAACTAGTGAAATATTATTCGAGTACAAAAAATCGAAAACCATATAAGGGTATGAGGTATGGGGTGTGGCCGGACTCAGGATGCACGGTATGGATTATCTTGTGCTTTGGCTATACAAAGACTCGATTCCCGAACGGAAACCACTCTGAGGCTCCTCTATTGCACATGCGAAACGATTCAAACACCCTAAAGCCTTAAGCAATCCCAAACAAGTATACTTGCTCCGCGGGAGCATACAAGCCAAACCCTAACCCCAAAGGCCCAGGATTGGTTGCTAAGGTTCCGAGGATCGGCATTAGGGTTTCGGCCGTTTAGGGATGAGAGCTTAGCACCCCACTGCCACTATGCCATCGGGAGTTCTCGTGGTGAGCCTGACGTGTTCCGGAACATCTGTAGCCCAGTTGCTGACTCCTGACTCGGCTACAGTCAGCCGCCGACAAAGCTACGCAGTCTGGACCCAGTATCCCTGAGCCATGTACCCCTTAACCCCTAGAGCCCTAGAGCCCCCCTAGCCCCCCAACCCTGCAAACCCGAAACCCAAAAGCCCAACGCACCCTTAAACCCCAAGCCCCGAAACACGAACCCCCTTAAACCCAAAGGCACAAAGCACCTTAAACCCACGAATGCTTTCAGTTCAGATCTCCACTTCCCTTGGTCGGTATATCCGGCAAACTCTCTAGCGAGTGCAAGCTTTGGATTTAAGATGTAGGGTCTGAGTGGCTTTCGAGTTGGTGGGCGCACTCAGCTATGCGATGCGAGGGCCTTGATTACAGCTGCAGTCACATCTGGAATCAAAAGGTTCGTCATTGCCCTAAACCCTAAGTGCCCTTCAGGGGTTGAGGGCGTCAGGGGATTAGGTGATGAGTAGTGATGCGGCACTAACATCCCAAAGCCTAAGTTGAAGCCAGAACACCCGTCTTCCCTAAATCTGACAAACAGGAATCTGCATCGGAAAACCCTCATCTGCAGACCTTAAGTGATGGGATCCCACCCAAAGATCCCATCAAATTCAAGAAGCCACCCAAAATGGACCATTCCAACAACTTCCCGGAGAGCCTCGGGTCTTCTGGGGCTTTCGGCATGGGAGCTTCCGGGTTAGGGTGCAGGGTGAACGGCTTTAGAGTACGGGACTTGGTGCTTTGTGGGCCCGTATCCTCTGAACACAAACCATAAACAACCCAAAACCACACAGAAGCCCTCACCTGGAACCCCAACATCGAAGCACAGCGTGCCTCCCTCGAAGTGTTGTCCGGCAGCTGAAAAGTGAAGACCACGCCCTCTGTCGCCGGCGTCTCGACGATGGGCTGCCGAGGCGTTGCGAGCGGATCCGTCAACACCGCTGGTGGACTTAGCGGGGGTAGCGGTTGAAACACTAATCGTCGTAGCAGTATTATGACTTGGGAAGTGCTGGCAGTCGTCGAGGACGAGGAGGAACCGGCAGCACTACTTGTGCTGCTGGTAGTACTAGCAGCCAGGAAGCTGATACCAAATCAAAACGCGAATTCAGTAGTTTCACTGAACATTCACGAGAATTCCGAATACTGTTGAAACAGGTCTGAGAAAGATAGCCAGACAAGTAAAGACTCGAATGCGAAAATGTGTAGTACAAAGAGTCTGGCTTAACTTTCAACGTCATAGTGTACACGGTCTTTAGTGTCGGATAAGATATGTGAACCGATGTTCTCATCATCACATGTTGGTATGAAATTTTTGAATATTTTCCGGAATATAATATATATATTTGTATACTCGACTGTTCGATGCTGGAGCAGGCACTGGTTACGGCGCCGCAGAATCCAAGAAGACTGTTGCCGAATGCATTGAGGTTGCATTAAACTTATAGAAACTCGGAAGCCGCACGAAATGAAGATTCCGCTCACAGGAGGCCCAACTAGCATGCACCCTGGTGGGAGTGTTGCAAAGTCGAAGTTCCCTTTCCGTGAGTGCTCCTACGTTGATGTTGCTGCTGTGTGCTAGGTAGCTCCACTTAGACTAACCAGTGTTCTCCATCAACTATATTTGTGAGCTGAATGATTGCGCTGCTGATAAAAACTCTCCTAGCGCGTAGGCTGCATGCGATATTACAATTATTGTTCACTCTCGATGTTCCCCCTTTCCAGACGACAAGCTTTGCTGCTAAGCTGGTAATCTACTTGACAGCAGACGGTTCTGGTGAGCCCTGAGAAAGCTTGTGTGTTTGTACATTGCAACAATGGTAAACGAGGAGCACAACTCAAATAAACTCAACAGTTTCTTCGGCTGCCAAACCGTTAGCGGCGACCAAACCATACTTGCGCACAATTAATGGTTTGTCTTCCATTGTCAGCACTCGTGGCTTCTTGTAATCACTCGTGGTTTGCCTCCTTGCTGTGAGTGCTGCTACACAACCGTTGGTAGCGGCGGCGTTAGAATGATCGCTGAGTTTGCTGGCTGATCTTGACATACACCACCGTGATCACAATGACAACCACCACAGGGAGAGTGATACATACTTGTCCTGACATCCATGTCCGTATGTAGCAGTGTCCATCTGCACCTCTATCTGTCTATCTGCACCGTCTGGATGTGAGCAGGTTGCTCCTTCTTCTCGGCGGGCTCTGCGGAGACTGGTATGGGGGTGACCTCCTCGAACACGGTCTCGGGCCTTGTTTGGTATCTTCAGAATCCGGACTTCGGGTTACAGCTTGTGGCTTCAGCCGATTCCGAGAGCTTCTTGGATTTAGGTTTTCAAGCTTAGGGTTTTTTGCGAGTGGGGGCTGAAATATAGCCTGAAGTCGAAGCCTGGGCTTCCGTAATAACACAGCTACGAAGAATAATCCCGGCAAAGAGTTCCATACAAATTCACTTGAAACCGAAAGCCTGAAACCTGCCACCCCAACCTAATCCCCAGCTAAAACTCATGTTCATATCCCTCACAAGCTAGCAAGTCGCTGCGATGAAAAGTCGAGGTTTGGGATTCAGCATCCAGGCACAGGGTCTCGGATTTCAGTTGCAGGCTGCATTTTTAATGTAAGCTGGATCTAGTATGAATTGAGGAACCTCCCTATCAAGTGATCGTTGCCCACAACTATGATGCCGATAACGTATTAATAAACTGCCCACCTAACCCCTTAAACAGGGCCAACCCTAAACCATACAGCCAAGGCACTCCGCAGCGCAGCAGGTGAACCTTGCAGAAACAGTCAAACCCATCAAGAAGTGTGCTGAAATTTCGCTTGCCTCACGCTGCCCAGGATCAGTTTCAGGAGGACTACTGGAAGTCCCACGACAACGAACATGAAAAGGTCTCCGAACGGAAAGCGCATCAGTGGGGAGAGTGCAAGAAAAAAACGAGAAGGAAAGGCGGGGAGAGAGAAACGAAAAGGACGGGGGAAAGAGGAATACAGAGGAACGCACACACGAACACCCGCATACCTACACAAACAACCTGAAGCGGTGAAAGGTTGATGGCCTACCTGCTACACCCTAAACCCCAAACCACAAGCTTTTAGCCATTTAGATCGCCAAGTCCAAGGGCGGAATACTGGTCTTGAGACCAGTGCTCGGGGTAGATCCGAGCCTGAGGACGCCGGCTGGCTCAAACGTGGGTTATGGGATAGAAGCTGGGTAGAGAAATTCAGAATAGTCAAGCTAAAACGTTGCACCCCAAAACCCAAACGATAAACCAAATCCCCAAACCCTCAAGGATGTTATTGTTTCGGGTTTGTGGCCGCAAAAATTGTTCGAACTTTGGCCTCAAGCATGGCAGCCTGTAGCCCTGAACCCTACGGCCCCGAGCCCAAGTTCTACAACCTGGACCTTCAGTCAAAGCTGAGCGGCATTGCAGCTGAATCTGCAGGGCCGCAGGGCAGGGGGTGACGAGCTCGGAAAATGAGGCCAATCCCAAACAGCCGCAGTTGGAGCCCAGCCAGGTATGAGCTGAGGGTCTTATCAGTTGAGGGTTTGTAGGTTTCGGGCTTCAGGGTTTGGCTTTAGGGCCTGTATGATCCTATATGTTTAGGCTTGTAGAGTTGGGGGCGCCAAGGTCTGAGCACATCGGCGTGTTAAGGAAGTTAAGGCGTACGGGTTTATGAATTTTATACAAATTTGAGGTTTATTTGTTTAGGGTTTAGGGTTCAAGGTCATGGCGAGGTACATTTCGTTTCTAGTAGAGTATTGCTTATCTCATGCGGGAGCGACCCCGGAAGAAAGTACAGTCTACAAGAGCAGCCAAATCCGTAAACTCTCAAATTGAGATGCTCCATAATCCGAGCTTCACCCTTGAAACCCACGGGAAAAAACCCCAATCACCTTCTGAATACCTTTCCACTGTAAGACCCTTTTGCCGACATTCCCCCCAAACTAAGGTGGAGTTCTCAAAGAGCTCTCTTCTGAGAAACAACCGTCTCTCTGTTGGATCCTTTTTGTCACTTTATGTCAGTTTCGGGGAGGTTTAGGAAGGAGCAAAAGCCTTAGACCCGAAACTCCAGATGCTAGACCCTGAACCCCGGTGTCCAAGTGAGACAGAGAGAGCAGGCTGGAGGAAGGGGCCCACAGACAGCAAAGGCGAAGCTGTCGAAACTCCAAACTTTGAGCCTTTCAAACTCAGCCCTCGAGCCCCAAAGCTTTAATATAGTGGCCTCAAGAATTACGATAGGGTCTCGTGAGATGCAGTACATACATAGTTGTATAGCTGCTATAAGGGAATTCCGCTACTGATTATTCCACTGTTTGATTCGTCACCGAAACCCTCAGCAGCAGAAGACGAAGACTCTTTGCTTAGGCAGGCTTGAAGCTCCAGATCCAGGTGGTAAGAGTCATCAGAAAGCTCTGGCTAAATTGACGGCCGATGCTCTTTGAGTGGTGAGTGGTTTTGGAGAGTAGAGTTTGTACTTAAGGCGTGAAGGAAGCTGAGTGGAACGGCATTCAGCTGCTTCTTTAGGAGTCTGAGATCTAGCAACATCCGTCAATTTAGTCAGGGGTCCAGATGCTTGAAGATCTCTCTGCTGTTACCTTTGGCTTTGGATGCCTGAACTTCGGAATTGTGGAAACCTCGAGTTAAGTGGATCTCTCAGCTAGGTCTTCCAGTAGCCAGCGACGTGGGGCTGGGCTTGGGCACTTCGGGAAACCCAAACCCCCAAAAAGGGGCAAACGGAAGCGCTGGAAGATCTAGCCAAGGTTGACCCATGATAAGAAGGCCACTACCCTACAACAGCTGCCTGTCAGAAGAGGTTAGGTTAAGACAGACCTGGTGTTAGAGCCAGACAGAAGGCAAGCTTTGCGTAGGGAGCTCCCCTATGCGTAAAGACATCAGGAATTGCAAGATGTATGGAGGCATGCAGAAAACTGCGACAAGTCCTGCTTGGGCATTGAAGGCGACCAGCACCTCTAACGACGAGGTATCTGCTTTGGCCTTCGGGGTGCCTTGCTACTGAATGGAACCACAACGTCTCAGGCGCCGGCGCCGGCGGCGTCGACGAAGCGTGGGTGGATTGGATCCAATCTGCATATCTACAGGGACCTGGTTCAACTCGCCGAGGGCACACTAGGGGCTGCCATTAGGGCAAGGAGGGCCAAGTACGCCTTTGACTTGGCGTGGTCTAGGACGGCTCGCGAGACAAGGCTGCAACATGACATCCAGGAAATCTGAGCCTTGATCTGCTTGGGACCAGTTCTGCAACCTAAACTTTCAACCCTGATTGCCTGCTCCAACCCGAGAGTAAATCCAGGGATCCACAGAGCCTTCTCAGCGTCAGCTCTGTGAGTTTGGAGATGGGCGTAGCTACTTTTCGACATGCGAGGGGTGCGCAAAGCCGAAGAGGTCGGATCGCGAATGCGAGTTCTGGTCGCCACATCACGGTCTGAGGCTCTGAGGTACCAGTTTCCATGGGCGGTGGCGGTAAGAGTCCATGCGCCTAGAAAGGAAATTGGGGCGTCTTGGAAAGGTGCCCTTCAAGCTTGGCCTTGCGACTTTCGACGATCCTTTCGTGTTTGCCGTTGAGACCTGACTTTCAGTCTGGGAGACACAACCACCAAAGCAATCAACGCAGGCCGGGAAAGCGGAGCTCGGGGTCTGAGCTCCGGAGACTCCGAGGCTCCTCGGCATGGAGAAGGTCAGCCTTTGCGAGCTCCTGGCACGAAATAGGCGTTGTCGTGCAGCTGCCAGTGTAAGCTTTGGTCTCTGCGACGACACCCTTCTTTGCAAAGCAGAAGCAAGGCTGGACCTCGCTTTCACACCGACCATCGGAAACGTGTAGAAAGTTGCAACAAGAGATCTTGTGCAAGCGTTGCTGAGGCACTTGTTGCACCAATCAAGATTTAGCCAGCACCGGCAGTGCGCTGGGAGGTTCTGTGGACGCCCGTGGCGCTGGCGAACACGGTGCAACTTTCTGCAAGTCCCCTGGCCATGAAGCTTCATGGATGTATTGAGCTATGTGTGGGGCAGTGGATCGCTCGATGTGATGCAATGCGAAAGTGTGGCCTCCATTCAGTTAAGCTTTTTGCTCCGATCCGACGGGAAGGATCTACAGTGGCGCTGCAGGGGCAGCAAGATTGCCGCCCTCTCGTTGCAATGCAGGTAGGCCGAGCCTCATTCCACCAAGATACCTTCCCTATTGCTTGTGTGAGCCCACCCCTGCCACAGAAAGCATAATGGAATAAGCCCGGGTGCTAGGGAAAAGCCGGCCGGGTCGAGCTATCACTTCGCACAAAGATGGCTGAGAAGAACCAGGCAGCTGTTTCCTTCACACTCGCGAGGCTTGAGCCGAAGCCCAGTCCGAGTCCCAGGCAAAGCCCTCAGGAACCGGGGAAGTCCCCGAAAGCACCATACCCTCCGTTCTTGACACCTTGACTCTAGAACCCTGGAATTCAGAGAGCGGGCCGTCTTCTGCGAGAGGCTCTGAAAGGCCTCAAAGCTCAAGGTTTTGGAGCCCCTGAAAGTGGAAAGAGCAGGCAATCATCCTGGAACTCCTCAGACTCGGTGCATTGAAGACTCAGAGGTCGGAGAGCTGTCGAAAGCCGAAGAACACCCCCATCACTCTTGCTTCCCTTCGCAGGCATGTCAGGGGTACGGAGGCGGGACTTCGAAATATGTGGATTCTTGATCCAAGCTCGGCGAATGGGAGCAGAACGTGTGCCTGGAAGTAAGGCCGTCGAGCTTTGAGGCTTTGCTGCATGGGTGAGGGGAATGAAGGCTCCTTGACGTCGGGAAGCGAGCGTGCCTGTCGGTTTGCGTGCCTGCAGCATTCAACAATTTCAGCATGACTTGTCAGAGACTGCTGCAGAACCAGAATCAGGATCTGCGTTCGTTGCAATTCCTCGGCGAGCTCTCCCAGCTCATGGAGAAGCTGCGACCACGTCCAAGACGCAAGCTTGCTTTTCGCAGGATTTGCGCCTTGAGTTCGGCCATGTTCGGATTGTCTTGAACCGCAATGTCGGTGGAGCATGTGACACAATGTTTGGTCACCGCTGCAGAAATCATGTTAGGCAGAATGGACAGCTGTTGCTTATTATCCTGAAGACGTGCACATGGCCACCGGGCACGCTGTCATGGCTGCATGGTGGGCTTCTGGCTTGCTCATACATAGCCTTTGCATCGGATATTCCAACGGTGCTTGCTTCGGCGGTGCCTCAAGCGGCCCAGCTTTTCCTCTTTCCACGCCTTGGACGAAGAGGATCATCTCTGTCCAGAAAATATCCACCTCAGCCCAGCTGCTTCGGTCCAGAGACTGCTATGGGGGTCTATATTCGACCCCGGTGATGTCTGGAAAATGAAGGGCTTTGTAGCTTGGAAGCTTAGGGATCTAGGCTCTGGGAAATATCAGGCTGCTCTGCTGCGGCTCATCTGCTTTCTTGGCGCTTGAACCCCCTAAACCTCGAAGTAGACTCGGATTTCAAGGCTTCAGCCTCCGAAAGGAAGCGGATGCCTGGCACGGCGACGATTCTGCAACAGCTCCGGTCGCATTAACATAAGTGGCAGGCGCCCTCTGAAGAAGGTGTGGGCGGTGTGGGTTCCCGAAATCTGGAAGCGCCCCTGTCTCTCTACAAGGCATCGCCGCGGACCTGAACCCGAGCTCAGAACCGTACACCCAGAAAGCGCCGAAGCCAGGAGCCCTTGGAAGAGGGAGACCCTAAACCCGAAAGGCCCTAAACCCTAGTCCTAGGATCCCAGAGGGGTGGGGCTGCTTGGTGCCTCGGGGGTCTGGCCCCAAGCTTCCCGGCCTGCCAGCCCAACATCTGCAAGATTGGCTAACACGGGTCTCGTCTCCGCAGGCCGGAGATTTTCAGCCTTGAGCTCACGGTCTTCTTTCAGAGGACTCCCTATGATCTGAGAGCCCACGGTGCTGCAGAATCAAGCTCATCACAGAGACATCGCTCAGTTGCCAGGCTGCTTCCACGACGTGGCACTCAAAGCCGAACTTTCAGCCCTAAGTGAGGAAGGACGATTATGGGCCCCATGAGGAAGGCTTGTCTGGGAGAGCAGGATGCTTTCGTCGATCTCTCCATCTTTCCGGCTCTGTTTCGGGATCAGCGCAAGGACCACAAAAGCCGGACATGTTATTGCCTAACACCTTTGCAGGCAAATCACAAGTTGAAGTGAAAGTTCGATGCCTGTCACTGCCGCTATTTGGTCAGCACTCTGTTGTGCTACAAGTCCACGCTGATGCTTAGGCTGCACAAAGGGAGTGTTGTTGCCTTTCGGGAGCTTTTGGAAGAGTCAGCTGTGCAGCTAGTGCATCTCAAAGGTGAGCAGGAATTCGCCTGGGGTGGGAAGATGAGGAAAAGGGCATCATCCGAGAAGACAGCAAACTCATCAGGAGTTTGCTATCGCTGCGCTTCCACGTGTTGAGAAGCTGCCCGATACTTGTGGCTCTTCGTCGTTGCATGTCTTAATTCACCTGCCTGGCGCAGCTTGTCCGCTTGTCCTAACCCTTCCACTCCTTAGACCCAGAGTTGATGCACTTTCGGGTGAAGTGCAGGGTTCTGGAGCAATGCATCGCCGATCGCAGATGCAGAATCCCTGAAAAACCAGGCCACAGAGGAGTTAGGAGCTCGAAATCCAGGCTCACTGGGCCCTGCCTTACCCTCGAAGGGACCTTTGCCACGGAGTTGCAGCACTTTGGGAAAAAGGTTGCTGACGCAAGGGTGAAGGTGGGGGAGATTCGCCTCTCGCCGAGAAGCCCGGGAAAGGATAGTGGGAGCATCAATGCAGAAAGCTGAACAACCTCTTGAGGAGGGCCTTGGAGCTGGACGGCAACTGCTGCGCCCTTCAGCGTGCTATGCCACAAGGACTCTTCGGAATGTCTTGGCCAACCAACGACACGACTGCGATGAACCACACGAAAGTCAATTCGCGCTGGGTCTGCAAGCTGCACCTCGTCTTATCTGGGAGTTTCCAAAAATAGGGTGATCCCACTATTTAGGGTACTATATTAGGGTCCCCTATTTTCGGAAACTCCCATCTGGCACGAAGAGCTCATTCTTCTGCCTCCGCTCCCCCGCTCAGATGATGGAGGTGTAAGCGCGGAGGTCTTCGATGCTCAGCCTGACAGCGAACTGCTGTAACCCCAAGCTCCAGTTTGCCCCCCGCCTTCCTGAGAAGTCCAAAGATGGCAATGGCAATCGGATCACAGCCTCCCGTGGCATTGGACAACAAAGACCCCGCTCCCTAGCCCTGACGCATGATGCGACGCTTCCAAGTCCTTCGAAAGCTCCTGGCTTCCTTTGAGCACGGGGCCTCGGACAAAGACAGCGAGTTTTGATGCCCCCACTCGCGATTTCCGTAGGATGTGCAATCAGAATGTACGGCAAGCGCAGGGAGGTCTTTCCTGCTCTGTTTCGCGCCTGAGTAAGAATGGCAATTCACATGCGCGACATCTGGAGGCTGGCCGGAAAACAGCTAAATGGTCAAGGAATATTGCCGGAAGCCACCTACCCCTCTCGTTCGAGCAGCTCCTTATCATCTCAGACACCGGAACCATACCTATTTCCCACAGCATCGGCTGTGGCCGTGGTCCCTAGGAGGAGGCCCAGACTTGAACTGCTCTCAGGCTCGAGGCTTGAAGGCGTGAGCTGCTGTGTGCAGAGGGTGGTAAAGGACTCGCGCGAAGCCGCAAGGAACCCTTGCGCAAGCACCACTCAGCTTGGCGGGCTTGAGGGGCTTGGGACACAAGGCTCGGAGTCGACGGTCAGATGTTGCCAGTGCTGAGTAGAGTATGAAATGCAAGGACCAGCTCGGCAGGAGCTTGGGGCAAAACGCTTAGAGTCCACAGGTTGATCTGTCAGGTGTGGAAGTCAGAAACGAACTTGACTCCGGCAGCAACACCCTCGAAATCGGTCCGGCGGGCCAGAACCCGTCAAAACACAAGCTTCGCGTGGTTCGCGCTGTCACGCCCCAAGCTCAGCGGAGGAAGCAAGCGGCTTGGCTTACGCTCAAGGCCCCTGCAAGAAGGCAAAACTCTCGTGCAAAACTGCAAAACTGTGGTGGTGGAGTACTCCGCTAGAGCCAATGCGGTCTCATGCCCGGCCAGTATGCCTCGCCTGGTGCCCGGCACGACTGAGTATGAGACGGACTCCAAACGAGATCCTCGTCCCCATGCGCATTGGTACAGGATCCTTTGTAGTTTTTGAATCTTCAGGCCGACCGGAAATCGGCGAACTTCTTCTCGTAGGCGCAGGCTACTGCCACATCCAATGGAGGCCCACCGTCTTCCTTTAGCTAGGCATTGGATGTCGGACAGATGAAGCAACAGAGCAAGTGTGTATAGGACTCAGGGCACAAAGCTATCTGACACCCAATAGCTCTAGAAAATCCTAGGTCTCTGCTGCTCCCAGAAACCCCGCAACCGGATGTTTTGCAAAGACGAGACTTGCTGGGAGTCTTCCTAACACTGGCCTTCTGAAACCGTCATGGGCATCCGGGTGCTTGAGCTTTGTCATTGTGAAATTGCCCGGCTCATAACATCGAGTAAGGATCACAATGTTGGAGGCTCGATGGCTGACATATGGGGCCACCAGCACGCCCCTCGTAATATGTGTAACTTCTTGAGTGGCTGCGGCAGGTCTGTGCCTAGTGGTGCAAGCTATCTCAATCATGTGGTATCCAGGGACAGCAAACCTACCCTGTCAGGCGAAGGCCCGACCTAAGTGAAACCCCGAACTCGTGACTTGGCATCCTTCCAAGTCCAGAACATTTGGTACTTGGATTCCTTGGCCTCGACTATGACGGAGAACGGCTCTCAATGCTTTACCCTTATAGTAACCCTTACAGACCCCTTTAAAGGAACCCTATTCTAATTGTTAAGGCCCCTAGCGCGGGCTAGGCCTCCTAAGCGAACGCCTGGTGCTGGCCTCGTCTCTTGGCCTCGGGGCCTGCCTTGCAAAACCAGCAGGGCCAGCCAGAAAGCAGCTCCTGGACCGAATTCCTCAAGGACGCAGCCTAGGGTTCCGAAGCCTTTAAGCTAAGCCAAGCGAGCCCTGCAGGATCATGCTCTGAGAGGTCCTGCCTCTGAAGTTTGGGACGGAAGAGGCTTTGAGGAAATCCGTCTCTGGCAAAGGCAGATGAACTTCAAGCATAATCTGGAAGCTGCGCGCAACATGGCCTGGCAGCGTTTCCGGCACCTAAACACACCCGATACAGCACTGAAGCCGCCATCACCACAGAGCAAGCAGTGCAACGGGCACCAGGAAAGTCACATGACATTCTGTGGCAGGGGTTGAGGCAGTTAAGATTAAGCTTTCTGGAAAGACTGCAGCGACCCTGGACGAGCTTAACTCCTAGGCTCCTTGTTGCAACGGCTCGGAATGAAGAGAAGTTAGTTTCCGGCGAGTCTACTGAGTCTACTCAGAGGTAGCAACGACTTCGCGCGGAGTCGAAGGCAGGACGCGATGGAAAGCAGATCTGAGAGGTCGACGCCTATCNGCCTATCCAAGTGGTCGGCTTGATTGCGAAACCCCGGCAGCCCTCTCACCATCAAGACAAGATCCAAGCTCACGAACCTCTCTGCAGAACAGACATCTTCGATGTGCTTGTTTTGCTTGTGGCCCTGCCGCAGCACAAGACGTGGAAGATCGAACCGAACGTCGGGCTATGTGCACTTGCGACGCTGTCCTGGGTTGACGGCTCTGCGGCCGGTGCCTCAGCACCAACAGTAAGGCAGGAAGGGCTTCCGCAATCGACACGAGGCAGCCATGCAGTGAGACTGAGGGTTCAGAACTCTCACTCTGAAGCTCGTCCCCGAAGCCCAGAGCTCCTTCGCAGGAGGGCGCTCTAGACCTCTTCTTGGTTAAAGAACCTGAAGGCACGTGCGCCGCAGGACTAGTATCCCAGGCTCTTCAAGGCTCCCTCGTGCTGTGAGGTTTACGCAAGGAAGCCTCAAAGGCAAACGGACTTCAAGCAAAACCTGGCTCTGATCGGCTGAAGCTCCGTGCAACATGGCCTGCCCCTGAGACACTCCCGGAACAGCATCGAAACAGCCAGCACTACAGAGCAAGCAGTAGAACCAGCACCAGGAGAGTTGCATGACTTCTTGTGGCAGCGGTTCAAGCAGTTAAGATAAATCTTCTTCGGAAGAGATTTTGAGAAGCGCTTCTGGGCTAGCTGTGGCGACCCTGGACGAGCTTAACTCCTAGGCTCCTTGTTGCAACGGCTCAGAATGAAGAGAAGTTAGTTTCCGGCGAGTCTACTGAGTCTACTCAGAGGTAGCAACGACTTCGCGCGGAGTCGAAGGCAGGACGCGATGGAAAGCAGATCTGAGAGGTCGACGCCTATCNGAATGAAGAGAAGTTAGTTTCCGGCGAGTCTACTGAGTCTACTCAGAGGTAGCAACGACTTCGCGCGGAGTCGAAGGCAGGACGCGATGGAAAGCAGATCTGAGAGGTCGACGCCTATCCAAGTGGTCGGCTTGATTGCGAAACCCCGGCAGCCCTCTCACCATCAAGACAAGATCCAAGCTCACGAACCTCTCTGCAGAACAGACATCTTCGATGTGCTTGTTTTGCTTG
>BGNK01000321.1:100531-158709 GCA_003297005.1 Symbiodinium sp. clade A Y106 | reverse complement strand
GCCTATCCAAGTGGTCGGCTTGATTGCGAAACCCCGGCAGCCCTCTCACCATCAAGACAAGATCCAAGCTCACGAACCTCTCTGCAGAACAGACATCTTCGATGTGCTTGTTTTGCTTGCGGCCCTGCCGCAGCACAAGACGTGGAAGATGGAACCGAACGTCGGGCTATGTGTACTTGCGACGCTGTCCTGGGTTGACGGCTCTGCGGCCGGTGCCTCAGCACCAACAGTAAGGCAGGAAGGGCTTCCGCAATCGACGCGAAACATCCAGACAGGCCTGCGTCACCCGTAGTCCTCGGCGCAGAATCTGGAGCAAGACTCTTGCTCAAAGAACCCGGCAATTCATGAGTCCAAGAGCTGGTGGGGGGGTCGGCGTTGTGCCCTCAGGTTAGACACAGCCTTCGGGGACGACTTGAGGAAAACTCACCCGAGCGCTAAGGGAAACTCCAAAGGCCGCTCCAGGACTCCCAAAAATCCACTCCAAAGGGCGCTGCAAAAGGAGCAGTCCTGGTTACTTTGGAAAGCTTCGGAAGTGCTGACGCACGTGCCGATGTTCCTGGGCAAGCTGCATTCTTTATGTCGGATCGCTACAAGGTCTGCACTCCTTGCTGGCGGTGCTTTAGCAACATCGATGGGATCGGTGGAAGCTGGACCACTGCGCAGCAGCGGCTTAGAGCCTTGAAGGCCGCAGTGGCTGAGACTGCATGATGACGGAGTCGAGATGGCAAGGAGTTTCGGCCAAGCTCCACTCATGGCAGTTGCAAGTCTTGGTCCTTGAGAGTGTGCAGCCGCACACCCAGCTCCATCCTGGCGGGTTGCTTCCCGCAGGAATGGGAAGGAGGGACCCAAGAGTCGAGGGTCTCGTCATGGAGCTAAGGCTCTCGAAAGTGCGGCATCAAGGACACACTGTCTGGCAGAACACGAAGCATCGGCCTAAGGCAAGACCCTGCATACAAACACCGCGTCCGGCTTTCTCTGTCCCTCTGGCAGACTCTGGAGAATTTGAGATGCGGGGTATCTGTCTGAAGCAGAGTTCTGCAGAGCTGACTGCGATGTTCAGCTCGCACCAAGGAAAGCCGGTGAGTCTACGAAGCCTAGAGATGGTAGCGCCTGCCTGCCTTCGGACTTGATGACTCAAGGAGCATAGCAAACAGCATCGGCTTTCATCCGACGGTGTCGAACCTTTGCGAGGAAGCGATGATGCCCTCTGAGGAGAAGCCTTTGCAGCAACAAAAACCGCTTGCAAAGCGGGCTCTGCCCAAGCAGCTGTACGTCACAAGGGTCCGGATGATTGGGGCCAGGATGTGGTGACGAGAACCTACACTGCGCGCTCTGGCAGCATGTGGCCAACAGCGGGCGACTGAAAGTTACAAGCGAAGGATCACTTCAGCCTTCATTAAACCTGCAGACGCATCCCTGGCTACAGTACAGACCGGGGCAACGAGGCTCGGATCATTCGCCAAGCCGGGGCGGCGTTGGCCCTCTCCGACTTTCCAAGCCGCCAAGTGAGTGCAGCTTGGAGGAAAATTTGTGCTACACCGCTTCCGGATCTGAAGTGCTTCAGGGTGATGAAGAGGAAAGAAGGCTCGTCGGGAAGGGCCGAGGCCATGCCCCTCGGTGGAAGCTGCAGTATCCTTAGACTTAGAGTCGAAGAGGCGTCTTGCGAGATGACGGTTGCGCGCCTTGGTGGCGGTTGCACGTCCTTGGATTGCAGACAGGAGCACATGGTGGCCTGCAAGTGCCTAGAACTGCCTCTTCTTCACGACGCCTCTGGCACACAAGCTCAAAGACTTCTCAAGCATCGCTGCAGAGCTCCCGGCAGGATGCACAGGGGCTGCATGCCACGTGCCAGACATGCCAGGCCGGTGCAGCGGGAAAAGAGCCGTTCTTTGAACTGAGGCCTCGGAACGAAGAAGCATTCGCCCAGGCACCTCCGAGCTTGGTTACCCGCCGGGGCTCTGAAAGCTTTAGGAATCCGTCCTGTCGCGTGCCTCAACTGACTCACGTGGCTCTTTGCCGCCCTAGGCTGCTTGAACAACTCGAGCTCTGCAAGGGGACCTCAGCTCACAGCTGAAGCGACCAACTTCTTGCCCTTGACGCACGATTGTCTTACGAGCAGGCTGGGCAGCATCTCTGGAAAACTGGCTGCTCTTCCACACCTTTTGCTATGAAGAGGAGAGGATGCAGAGGCCTCAGAAGCCCTTCAGGTCAGTTTCGTCGATGTGCTCAGGAAATGCACCCGTTTCGAGCCTCTCCGAGCAGCTTCCTCTGCTCCAAATTCGGAGGAGCTTCAACGCAGGATCCAAACCCTCTCCGACCCTTGCAACTCAATCTCAGAACTCCGAGACTCAATGCTGCGAGACTCACACTTCAGAAAAAGGCCCGATGGAAGGGAGGCAAAGCTGCACTACCGAAGATGGCCTCAAGTGATGGCCTTCGAGAGCTTTAAGGAAAAGGGGGGTAGAACTGGAGGTGCACACAGCTGTTCTGGTTCTGCAAGAAAGGCAGCAGATCTCTGGCGAGAGGCGGCCCAAGCTTCTCCAGACGGCATCTCCCAAGGCTTAACCGTCTACCTCCCTTTTGAAAACCCATCCCTGAAATGCTCGTGGCTCGGGGGTGAAGATCGCGGTATCATCGCCGATAGGAGATGTAGCCAACAAGGAAGATGCAAACGGATGTTGGGTTGCAAGGGCGGCTGCACTGATGACCTCCGGGAGCGATCTTGTGTATCCGGTAGCAGCCCGCTTGCAGAAGCTTATAGACCTGGGCATCTTCATCGGAGCCTTAAGACTGCTCTCTCACTCTCTGCGCAACTTATTTCAAGGTGTCGCGGTAACACCACGAGGTCCTAGCTCTCGAGGCTTTGGCTCCAACACGCCCATGGGCGGGCACCTGGTCACCTGGCAAGCAGAAGCTGCGTTAGGAAGATCACAGCCACGGCCTTCGTTGGCATGTACGAAGATGATTGCTGTGTGAGCACTCAGAGCAAGGGGCCTGAGTTTTGGAAGCTTCGCTGATGTACAGCTGACAACTCCAACGATTTCGAGCTTGCAAGTGAAGGGATGACAGCCTTAGGGGAGCTGCGATAGTTCCTAGAGGTACCGCGTCGCAATCACAGCAGGAACTGCAAAAGATTCTGGTCAGGCGAATGCCGCGGATTCATCTTAAGCAGTCAGCGGTTTTGTGCAGGTTTTCTGGTGAGATGAAGGGTGCCCCTCACAAAGGCAGGAATCGAAGAGGCTGAACAGCTGCCAGGATCAAGGCATAAGCTCACAGACAGAAGAGGCTGGAAGATGCAGAAAAGGAAGGATCGAGTTTGATTCAGCCATGTGTAGCCCGGGAAGCAGCAATGCATCCCACTTGGTTTCGGCAGCCGCTTGGCACCAGGTGACAGAGCACTTGAGCAGGAGGCATCCGAGATGCCGGCGGCACCAAGACAAGCAACATTCCCATGGCCCAAAGAGCTGCGTCACCTGCATAAGGGCTCCAAGTAAAATTGGAGTCTTCTGACTCTGCGGGAGAAAGGATGAAGTCTAGCCGGCGGGAGCCTCACTGGTGCATGAGGGGCCACGGCCGGTGGTCTGAACAGCAGCTACAGCAGACCCCAAGCTACATGCCGGCTTCTGTAGCCCAGCACTTATATCCTCAAACTCCAAGGCCCACCGTCCTCACGTCTACGCGCCGGTGCAAATCTTGAAGCAGATGTGCAACTGATGCCTTTATCTCGTCTTATTTGGGCCTTTTCCCTCCATCTCGGGACCTGGAGCCTCACTGAGCCTTGGAGGGCTGTTTTTCAGGAGGCAGCAGCTTTTAAGCTCGGGAGCTCGGAGAGGCAGGGACCTGGAGCCGAGGGAGATGCTCAACAAAGGGGGAAAGCTGGCACAAAGGCACCCTAAAGGCCCTAAAGGCCTTGCTACATCCTGAAACAGCCATGGCCTCCTTTGCAAGACCCGCGGCCTAAACCCGACCTTCGCACGGCGTTGGACAGGCCAACGCTTAGTAACGCGGGGTCGAGGGGAACCCGAAAGCAAGTATCGACGTCCCCGCTGCGATCTCCGTAGGATGTGCAATCAGGATTTACGGCCAGCACAGGGAGGTCTTTCCTGCTCTGTTTCGCGCCTGAGTAACAATGGCAATTCACATGCGCGACATCTGGAGGCTGGCCGGAAAACAGCTAAATGGTCAAGGAATATTGCCGGAAGCCACCTACCCCTCTCTTTCGAGCAGCTCCTTATCATCTCAGACACTGGAACCATACCTATTTCCCCAGAGCATCGGCTGTGGCCGCGGCCCCTAGGAGGAGGCCCAGACTTGAACTGCTCTCAGGCTCGAGGTTCAAGTTTGAGCCGCTGTGTGCAGAGGGTGGTAAAGGACTGGCGCGAAGCCGCAAGGAACCCTTGCGCAAGCACCACTCAGCTTGGTGGGCTTTGGGGTCAAAAGGCTTGGGGGCCACGGTCTGACGTTGCCGCCCATCTAGGCACCAAAGGACCAGAGGTGCAGAATTTTTTGAAGCACCTCTTCTTCCATTGCTGACAAAGACAGGGCGCATCTCTGACAAGGCTTGCGAAGTCGACGGTGACACGAGATCTCGCGTGCTGCAAGATTTGGTGTGGATGTGACTGCAAATCGTTTGGGTTTGAATGCACGTGCCTGCGCTGAGTTGACACAACTACTCCTGCGTCCAGAGTGTGAAGCACCGCTGCCATGCATCCCGGTTTTATCCACGTCTCGCCCCTCGACCCTGAGGTGCACCGCAAGTTTTCGACAAGCTTTCGGAGCACAAACGCAAACGCCCAAATGCTCGGACCTTCCTGATGGTTGAACTGGGAAGGCCCGAAAATGCCTTGGGCTTTTCACGAAACTGCACCCGTGCAAGACTAGGGGACAGGCATTTGCAATCCAAGCACCTCTGCCCATGCCAAGCTGAAGGACCTCAAATAACTTGCAACCGCCGGCCCGGGCATCCCGGTGACAACTCGGACTTGCAAGCAAGGAGGTTTGCCGCACTGCAGAAGTGCCGGTGACTCAAGCTGCGGCACCCGTTTGCCCAACAAAGAAGCCTGGAGGCTACAAGCTACGAGGTCTTTCATCTCAGCCCAAGACCACGCCCTTACCCCAAACGAGAACTTTCGGAAGCCTGAGCTTCTGTACTCCTGGATGCAAATCGGTTACAAGGCCGAGGTCCTCCGACCCACTGCCAAAGCTTGCTATCGGAAGTCCTGTCCGAGACGCGTCCTGCATTTCAACTCAGAGGGCAAATCCTCGCAGCTGGTGGCTGACGCAGCTGGAGGCTCGAAGAAGCTTCGAGAAATCTTGACAGAGGGCGTTGTGCGGACACATTCTGGCACCGGCATACGAATTCCAAAAGGACTGAGATCGGTTTGATGCAAAGTGCTGCGCTAATGCAGACGATCTGTCTGCAGGCCCAAATGGGACACACCGATTTATGGCATGTGTTGAACACGACTGGAAATGCGGAAAAATCATGGTCGGGCAGAGGCACTGGATTTTCACCAGAGCCGGGCTTTGTGTGCAATCTGGTAGCCTATAGGTCACTGTGGATATAATGAGTCCGAAGACCATGAAGGTGGCTCCTGTCAGGTCGCCTCTGACACTCTGTCTCACTACATCTCTACAGCATCCAAGGGTTGATTCCCGGGACATAAAGAACTTTTTGGATTCCTTGGAGCCTGACCGAGAGCTCAAGGTGAAGCGGCAGGGTCCTGGAGCTTACCCTGCCTCTCCCAAAAGACGTCTCTGCCCCAGTCGTCCAGGCTTCCTTACTACCGCAGCTTTCGCTAAGCGCTGGTATCGAGGCGCGGGTCTTTCCATCCTCACAGTACCGCAGCCCCGCGCAAGAGCTGCAGTCCTTCTTGCGATTCTTTGCAGGCGTGGAATCTTCCGGCAAACCCTTTCTGCTTGGAGCAGGCATCTTGTCCCGGATGTGCTACATGCACAACAATGGAGTGCTCTCTCGTTCACCTTCGTAGGAAAGACCGGGAAAACAGTGCCAGGCTTAGGTTTCAGTTTCCTTGCTGCACGAAGGTACCCTGGGGGCTTTTTCAAGCACGCAGTCGCCTCCACCCAGGCTTTCGTTGACAAGAGAGGCCCCACCTGTTGCCCCAAGAGAAGGCCCAGAAAGAGTCTTGAAACCGGTCTTTCTTCCTCGATGCCTGAGACTGAGAGAAGCTTTGATTTTCCTAGGAAGGCGGATCGCGCTGAAGGATCTCCTAGGTGTAGCTTCTCAATGCCTGACGATTGTCCATCGTACTCGGTGGGACTCGCTGGAAGAAGACATCTCTATATGTTTCAAGTGTTTTAGAAGGGCTGCACGTGACCGCTACAGGATTGCCTGCCTCCCTCCCTTTTGAAGACTAAGGACCAGGAGGTTTCGTCCTCACCAGGGCCTCATCACACTCTGCATTACGCCTCAGAAACCTTCGAACTAATCTCGTGGCCAAAATCCTGCGATGAGGCGCAAGGTTGCCACACTTTAAAGCTCGGAATGCGAGGCCCATTTTGGGCGAGATTCGGCCTAAGATGAACAAAGCTGGGTGATGGGCTGGGCCCTGGAGTCTGCTGTGCATTTTCGACAAGAATTCGCATGGGCCGCCCTTTCCGCTCCTGAAAGCTGTCGCAATCCCTTGCAGAAGGCTTTGCACCTGTGTTCTTGTGACTTTCGGAGCTTCTGCAAGGATGGCTCTGATTGCTTCCATGCGCGCGGGGCCTCCATGATATCTGCGCAAGGCAGAGAGCAGCTGCAGCAGCGAGGTCTCAAAGATCCTTATGAGCCTTATGGAGGATCCCTGCCTCTTAAAGTTCTCAGCCAGAGCCCCTTACGGAGCGGCTCGAAGTGACCGGAAGTCCGACTGCCGTCGCTCTGAAGTTCAAAGAGCCGGGAAGCTGGCACTTCACCTCAAACGCCTGCAAGGTTTTGGGGCCTCTTTCCACGAGGGCTTATGATCAGGAAGACGGACGGGTTCTGCTGAAGGCTTCATTGCGGGTTACAGGACTTCGATGAAGCAATAGCTCTGAGCCCAGGAGAAGGCCAACGCCCAGGAGAAGAAATGACGAGGGCGGCCACCAGTGACGTCTGCTACCTTTGGAGTAGGACAAGACAGCAGCCTCCCTGCAGGTAGCAAGCAGCAAGGAGCAGACTTCAACGATCCGCAGGGAGCTTCAGTTGAGCCTTGAGCGCTCAAAACTTGGCAGAAAGCCGGCATTGATTTGGCGTGCCTCCCCCCCCCCCCCCCACCCGGGCATGAGCGGTTTAAAAGAGCGCCTGTAGGGATATGGCGCCCTCATAGAGACCGCGGGTTGCAATCTGTCGGTGCTGTTTCTCGACTGTCAGTACCATCAGAAGTGGACGGTGGCCGTCTCCTTCATCCCACGGAAGCTGGTGGAGAAGATGTTTCTCTGATTCACCAACGCTGCGCAAGTCATTGATGTGCAGGAGGTCCAGGGCTTATCGGGGCTCCTCTAAATTAACGTGGCCTACGCTTTATGGACACCTTAGTTCAGACCAGCAGCAGATAGTACCCGTGTACCAAGATTTTCAGACCGCCCGACTAAGAGGAGCTGTTCTTGCAGCTCTTGAACATTACCAAAACCCCACGATGGGGAAAGAAGAGACGGCTTCACACGGTTCCTCGCAAGAACTCCTTTCCAGGCACCAGGTAGTCAGCGCTTCATCCAAGCTTGACTGGCCGTGATGCTCCTGGCATGACCACATCTCCGAATGGATCAGACAGTTGGTCTGGACATTCACCAACGTCTCAAACAATGCTTTGGAGTTGGGCCGCGAGTGAAGAGACCTTTCTCCCGGAAAGCTAGGAGTGTCCTATTCTCTAGTTTGACTTTCCTCAGCGAGAGCCCAGGGCAGGTCACGTTGGGGAGATCTCCTGAAATTCAAAGCGACATGCGCCCCTGCAGGTCATGGACCTGGAAATCCCCGGTGTCCGAAACCGACTCCACGCAGAGCTTCCTTGGAGCAGCTCGGACTTCATCTTGCAAGTAAGATAAGCCCTGCCCTGCAAAATGAGGGCCTCCTTACGAAGAGATTCAGGTAAGAAGCTGCCTTTAAAAGTGCTGGACACGTGATCGCACTCTCTTTGGTAGTGCAAGCAGGACAGAATCAACTCGGGGACCCCAGAGCCTCCTTTGCCCACCAGAATCCGGAGGCCAAGCAGGGGGAGGGGCTTGATTTCAAG
The DNA here is from genome assembly GCA_003297005.1 of Symbiodinium sp. clade A Y106. Classification (NCBI taxonomy): domain Eukaryota; class Dinophyceae; order Suessiales; family Symbiodiniaceae; genus Symbiodinium; species Symbiodinium sp. clade A. Next base: position 150,499 of record BGNK01000321.1, on the reverse strand, counting down.
CTCTTTCACTGCAAGCGGCTCAGTCGGAAGCTTGCAGCAACGCCTCACTAGACCGCCCCGGGACCTCTCCGCGCGGCGTGGCAGCTTCCACTGTAGCAGGCCACCTTGTGTCGTCCGTGGGAGCATAGAAGCCAGAGTGGTACCACAAGCAGAAAGCCGAAGGACTTAAGCTTTCCAGGAGTCTTAGACCAAAGTCCTGGAAGCGCCCGCGGCGTGGCTTTCGTCCCGTTGCCTTTCACTCCAAGGATCCAGAGACGAAAGGACTTGGGCACAAGAGTGCCGTGCTTGGAACCTGACTGTGCATATCTCGTCACCCATCTCGCACGCGAAGCGTTTCGACTAAACCCTTTGTTTCAACCAACTGAAGTTCTGAGCTTCTAGGTTTCAAGGGTGCCAGGAATGGCCTTGCAGCCGCGCAGCAAAGGAAGGTGTCAAAGTCACCCCTCACCACTTGGCCCTGGCATTCCCGGGATGTCGGCCGAAAGTCAGGAAGTTCTGTTGTTGCTTGGGCTACGTAAGAACCGGAAGGAATCACCGCAAGCTTCCGAGGCCAATCTGCATGGGGAATTCTGGGGCCACTTATGCTGACACCTAGGGCTACTTTGCCTTCTGGGCACCCCGGACTAAAGCGATATCCGTAAAAAGACTGCGCAACGCAGTGCAAGGCAGATGCTGCACGGAGATGGGCGCAGTGGAGTTGCTGCTCAGGCGACACGACACAGCAAATCTCATCCGGCCCAAAGATGTTTTTTCGGAGCGATCTGAGCCTCGCAGCGTCCTTGCAGACCTATATTCCTATATGCAAACTTCCAGCCGCCAGACTCTGAAAAGAGGTGCTGCCAGCAACCAGGCAGTCACCTTTAACAGAGGGAAAGGCTCATGAAGAAAGGCGCCTGAAAGGGCTGCTGCTGGCCCACTCCCGGTTGCAACCTGATTGGAGCCAGTCGCCCCGAGCTTGGCGAAACTTCTGGATCAAGGGGCGCAAGCAGTGACCTCAACATCGCATTAGGGCAGAAAGAGCTGCGACTCTGTCCGAGTTGTGCCAGCTTACACCCGAGAATCGACACAACACTGGCCGTCGCTTGACAGAGAAGAAACCGGCTTTCGGCTGCTTCAGTCTTACAAAGCCACCCACTCCTCTCTTTTCAGGCCTCATCGACAAGCATGCGTGGAAAGAAGAGAAGCCAAAGTCGCACTTGCGGATGAGAAGATGACATGCGGAGGATGTGGTCCGGTGGAAGCTGAAGCTGAGGGCTTCAATGCAAAGCAGTGCCACTGACATCAGAACAGTCAGCTCGCAGCAGATTTTGCCGCGATCAGATCAAGTCAGCAGGAGCTGTGCCTACAGTCGCCTTGGGTGTAACAGAGACGCTTCTGCCCATGCTGTGCACACAAGGTTGGCGGCTGGAAGGGCTTGGGGAACGAAACCGTAAATTCCTAACCCCACACACCCTAACCCCAAGGGCCCTAAACCTCTCCCACTATCTGTGCTGCTCTTCGGTGTGGATCTTCAAGGAGATTTACAACAACGGCCTTTATCTCATCTGCCTTTTGGGGTCCGCAAAAAGTGCCGCAGCTAGGCGGCTCCCGCAGCTCGAGATTCGAAGGAGCTCGGGGCACTCTGAAGCCGACTCCCCTGGCCCAGGGCGCCCTTTATGAGGCAGCCTGAAGATGAAGGAAACCTGCCTTCGGATCTCCACGGCTCCCTGAAAGCTCAGGCGGTCTAAGACGTCAGATGCAAAGCTCCCGAAGCTCTTCCGCTTTGAGAAGCCCACAGTCAGTGAGGTGCCCAGGAGGCTCTGGCAAGGTTTGTTCTGGAAAATCCAACCGACAGACCGACCCAAAGACGCTTCTTATCGCACCTTTAAGACTTTGAGTCTGGCACTTCATCAACAGGGAGGAAAGTTCCATGGGAGGTAGATCCGAAAATGGGAACACCTGCACTTCACATCCAGCATGCTTGGTCTTAGGGCCTGGGGTTTAAGAGCTGCCAGAGGCTTGAGAGGCACAAAAGTCTTGAGAACTCGTCTCGCGCCTCCCTTTCATCCCGTACTCGACTTACAGCATCCGTGCCTCGGTGCCCTAGGCTAAGATCTCAAGAAACTGTTGGGCCGCAGTTCAGACACAAATTGCAGAAGCTGGGGATGTCGTCGATACTCCCGGTCGTCTTTGGGAGCTTCTGGGGATCGACAGCTTGACTTGCGAGCAGTGTGATGGTGACGGCTTACAAGGGCAGCATGTGCGATGCTCCTCTTTGAACAAGTGCTGCAACGAAGCAAATCTGGTGGGTTGCCTTTGACTTCAACCCCTTCCTGGCCCAAGAAGTTAACTTGGAAGGGGCTTTTCCCTTTAGGAGGGCAGCTCTCAGCTCATTCTGCATCGGCTGCCTAAGTCCTGCCAGAAGCTAAGGCAGAAGACCTCACCGAGGTTGGAGCAAGCAAGGACAGCCACTGGCAAGCCACAGCTCAGGTGCCTGTGCGAGAAGTTGCTGGGACTCCGCTCTCGATGTGTCTCGGGGACACCCTTAACCCAACAAATCACCCTCGCATGGATCTTCCAGTCGAAACCCTGAGCTTTCTGCTCTCTCAGCTCTTGGTTGCCTTCTGTTTGGAGAACCTCAAGCTCGAAATTCTCCATGAAGGTCGGAGAAACACATTATGGCAGGCCGCTCAACAGCGGCCAAGAGTTTGCTTCGGCAGCAGGAGGATCGCCAATAAAACTCTGGGGGCCCTGGGCTGGAGGCCCATGCATCGATGGGAAGCCTGCAAGAACATGACATGCACATGCCAAGCACAAAGGCGGAGCCAGCGGATGTTCATGGAGGTTGAGGAAGCCTTCAAGTGAAGCTGAGCACCATGCGACGACAACGTCCGGTGGCCCATCCGGTCTCCCCGCAGCTTGCGCAAGCTGCACAAGCGAGTGCCATCTTGTTGCAACCTGGTGTGGAACAGCAAAGCCTCACGAACACTGACTCCTTGTATGCAACCATCTGATTCAGCGGGCTACTTGTCTCAAGCTATCCGCTCCGATCTGTCCACCGGATGACATCCCATCGCAACCCCAGAGATGAGAGCTGTCTCAAGGGAGCCAGCCGGAGAAGAACCACTGCTTGCTGGGGTGGAGAAGTGGGCAAAGGCCGAGAGCGCCGCCACAGCTGCAGAAAGCCTCCACCTCTTCAACAAGCTTTCCTTGGGCTTTAATGGATTTCGGATCGAGATGGCCGGGAAGCTGTTGCTAACTTCCTTGATCCCCAGCATTCTGACACAAGAAGCACCCACAGTTGAAGTGCAGGCAGCTCGGCAACATGTACACAATCCCACAACAGGAACATGCGCTAAGATCCCATGCTTGCTGCGGCTCGAAGAACTCCAAGATTTGAGGTCGATTGAATGCCAAATACTCTCAGCCGACTGAGCACTACCTTGCTCCAGGATCAAGTCCCAAACGCTGTGCCTGCTCTGTGGCTTAGGGCGTGAGCTCAACGTGGCCCCAATACACTTCAACAAGCGTGCTTTTGACAGCGCACCGTCACTGAGGCGAAGGTTGGTGGTGGGATTTGGTGTCTGTTGCAGCAGGTTGGTGGCTTCTCGGGGCCACCACGATCCGAAGGGAACCTGGGTGTCCCAGTCTCGCTGCGAGAAAGGGTTAGACCGCAGCATGCCGCTGGCCCCAAGGAAGTCCGGCAGCTGTTGCCTGCGTAAGAAGCACGGGATTGCAGTCGGCATAGAGCGGCCATGTAAGCTCCGCTTGAAGCTCTAGGCCAGTCTCGAGATGTTAGTGTTCAAGCGCAAAGTGAGGGGATACCTCCATAGATGTTGGGCCTGTCACGGGCAGCCAAACATTCCTTCCAGGCTCGCGGCTTTGAGGCGCCTCTTCTTCAAGGAGCGTTGTGAAGGTGCCTCCAGCCCATCGAGGCTTGACGTCTGCAAGAAAGCACGGCGGCATGGCTCATGAGAGAGAGAGCATCAGTGGTTCAAGACCTCGGGCTCCGGGACCTCAAGGCCCTGGTTACCCTACCCGACGGGCTAAGAACTCCAACTTCCTCCCCTTGAAGATCCTAGGATTATCTTAGAGGCATTGCGAGGCATCTTTTTCGGGGGCTCTGTGCTTGCATGCTGGCCGCTGGCCTGCTCGAAAGACTCTGCAGAGTTCTTGCGAGGCCTTGGGACACGGACACAAGCGCTCCAGCTGCTGGCAGAGGAAGTCTTTGAGGGAAACCTGACGCCTGGAACTCGGAAATGCAGAAATCAGGTCCTATCAGCCAGCCCAAAGCAGCTCCTGCCTTAAAGCGCTGCGTCTGACACTTCGACCGCCGAAGGCTCAGAGGGCTCAGAGGGCACAGAGCACAAAGCCTCTAAGTGACAGAGCCTCGGTAGATTCGGACCGGCCGGAACGGAGGAAGCTCCGCCAAAAGAGCCCAAAGACTGCGCGAGATCATCCAGGAGCCCTTTCGAAGTTGAAGCACCATGGATGGGAGGACCATGGAAGAGGTTGAGGCTAGTGGAATCATACGTTTCAGCTGTCCGACTGTCTGTCTTAAATCATGGTCCCACTTTCGAGGCCGATGTCCGCGGCCCTTCCGGCTTATGGTGGCTTTACATCAAGCGCTCTGCTTGGGAGCGCTGTAAGTCACAGGAGGCCCAGGAGCTGGGCCTCGAGGTTCTCATCCGCTTCTCGAAGGCCGGAGTCCGAGCCCGCACAGAACACCTGGCCGATCTTGAGGCGATCTTGAGCTGATCTTAGCAGGCGCAAAGTTGCACATTCCACGCCCCCACAGTGTTTGTCGCGACAGCAAGTCTGGAGTTGCTTCGCTAAGGATGAGGACTGCGGCGGACGGTCTGCAAACTTGAAGCTTCCCGTGTTGCAGTGCGATGCCTCCGAGGATGCAGCATAATGAGACGTCTGAAGGCAGGCTGCGAAGAGCGGCAGAGGAGACCTGGCAGATCTTCTCAGGGCTTCCGCTTCCATGGGCCAGGCGTCTCTGCAAGGCCATCCTTATCCTGGCAGCCGGCGCTTTTAAGAGGTTGGGGTTGGCCGAGGCCTGCTTCAAGATGAATCCTTCGGTCCCAGACATCCCCAGCCATGTCAGAAGCCTCTGCCAGATTCGCAGGTGCTGCAAATGTGCTGATCCCCATCTCAAGACCTTACTTAGGTAAGACCAGCTCGAACTGCCAACGGATCTCTTCGACTGGGGCTCATTCTTCTTGCTACGAAGCTCAGTTTAGTTTGAGAAAGGCTCTCTGCAAGACAAACCCGGGCCGGTGCGCTTCTGAAAAGCCCTTCGCTGGAAGCTCCCGAAGGGGTTGGAGACTCCTTGGTTGCCAAAGTTCTGATTACAGCGAGGCTTCAAGGATGCGGGGACCATCGCTCAGCCAGCCAAAGGGCTCAAAAGGCCGCCGAAAGGCTTTGAGGGACAGGCTCCAGGAGGTATTTGGGGATAGCTCTGAGCTCCAGAAACCGGGCCTTTCCACTTCCAAAAGACTGTTGAGAAGTGATCAGTGCCTGGACGGGACCTCCAAGCGGGCTCAGGGCCTCGTAGGGTGCATGCTCAATCTTGGGTCGGAAGCTTTCTTCAACTCTTCCCTGAGCCTTGGCTTAGGGCTTAGGGCAAGTCATCAAGAGGTCCTGAAGCCTAAACCCTGCTCCCTGCATTGCCCTGCATAGAGCCGCAGAAGTTGCGACACCTGCCTCAAGGCTCCAAGCACTCCGAGCTGGCAGCCACAAGAAAGAGCTAAACGCAAAGAGGCGAATTGAGCTGGCGGCGCTGTTGGTGCGCACCTCTGCTCCGGGATGTTTCCTTTGCATCGGAAGGTCTTCCGAAGCGCAATGCTTCTCAACATCTTGATCTTCATTCTGTCAGCATTTCGCCAGTGGACCTCGCAATCCGGAATGGGCAACAGCGGCGTCATGTAAAGAGCTGCAGCTCGAGCGAGCTGCAAGTCATGCGGAGACTCGTCGGGGAAGGACCGCACGGACAGGGAAGCAGTCAGACTGCAGCTGTCACTGCTTGTGGCTTTAGGTTCCGGGCTCTGAGGTAATCTCTCCGAGAACCTGGCTCTCAACATGCTGCTTGGAATCGGAAAAGTGATGTCCATGGCGTATTGCAGCTGACTCTGAGCCCGTTTGGAGCAGCAGGATCTGCTGTTACGCAACTGACAGGAGAGGCGGAGGCGGCCGAACGAAGGGTGATGAGACCTCGCGAGAGCCCAGCAGCCCGGAACGTCGGAAGGAGCTTGCACGCAAGAAGGCCGGAATGGATGACAGACCCCACTCCAAGGACGAGCCATGGCTTGATGAGCTTCTCATGGGAGTTCTGACGATTTCGGGCCTACGATGCTCTCATGAGGAAGGAAGCGACATCCCCAGCTGCATACACGCCAAAACCCCTATAGCCTCCCTAGACGGTCTATACTTCAAGCAGAACCCTACGCCTGATACGGCCCTGCAGCTTCAATGGCCGACAAGAGACCCTCCTTCCCCGCGTGCCGGCGGAAGCGGAGTCTCAAGCTGAGCACTGCAGAGGAGGGCGGTTTTCCCACACGAATGTTTCCCGTGGAAACTATAAGCCAGAGACCCTTCGTCCATCTATTGCACATCCCTAAAACAGTGTCGCCTTGAAAGTGACACCTGCCAGAGTTTTGCAGGAGACATCCGGCCTCTCTGAATGCACAATCCGGGACTGCAAAGACGGGAGTCTGACACAACCTGCTCAGCTAACATGGGAGAGCATCGGCTCTTCGTGGCTTTCTCTAGACATCTGGACCTGGCGCTCGCTTCAAAGACGCTTCGGTGGCAGGTTCGAGTCGAGTACATCTCCCAGAACACAAGAGCTTGCCGAACCGAGCACTCTAAGAGGCTGCTCCGTGGCAGCTGGCATGGGAGTCGAAGAAGGGCCAGGAAAAAGCAGAGCCAGGCAGGGAGCCCACACTGACTTGAGGAAGCGACTGATGCGATGGTTGCCTTCAAAGCCGCAGCCTCATGAGTTTGCAGCTTTGCGAGGTGCGCCGACACTTCCACAAATACAAAGCCACAAGGTTGCAGCTGCTCAACAGAAGCTGCTCAGGCACTTGGCAGATTGTTGAGACCGCTGCAAAGGCAAAGAGGAAGCTAAACCCGAAGACAACCTTAGGCACTTCGAAGGGCAAAGCTTTTTAACCAGATTTGACGCAAAGCTCACGGCCTTCCAAACCACATATACATTACTCTGAGCAGCCCACTGCTTGCCTCAAGACATGGTGCTTTTGGGCACTTCTGGCAAGAGAAGCAGAGTTGCTCATCGAGGGTCGCTACACTCTCGGGTGGCCTCAGCCTAGACACCGACCTGGTCTTCGCAGCGCCAGATTCTGTGAGAAGCAGCCGCTCTTGTGTGTTTGGGCACTGCACATCTCCGGCCACGAGCAGGGAAGCACATGGACATTCAACCGTTTCTTTTTCCACGTGAGCAGAGTCTTAATGGCCTGGACCTAAGCATAGATTTCTGACCTCCGTAACACGGAAGTCTCAAACGATACCTGAAGCCGAGAGTGGAGCGAACTCCCATGCTGTGCCTCGCGAAGACATGTGCAGAACCCAACGATGTCTCACCACGTGGCCGAAATCCGAAGCATCGGTGGTGTGCTCTCATGCACATCACGGCAAAAGCTCCAACAAGGCCTCTGCCTTTGCAGACCCTGCTTCAAAGAAGCTGCAGATGCGAGGAACATGCTCCCTCTTGCAGGCGCAACCTGATAACGCCACAGCTCTGAAGTCGCAGCACAGGCTGCCTGAAGATTGCACCCCAGGCCTCAACGCCCCTGAGCCGCCAGTTTTCATGGCGCGCGCAGCTGGGAAGGGAAACCGTGTCCCGGGAGCCGGGAAAGAGAGCCGGGTTCGGGCTGCAAGACTTCGTCGCATGCTGGCTTTTGGGAAAAGCGCCTGCGAATCAGAATCTCCACCATCCAGACGCAAGACTGGCATGTTGACGTAACCTTAAGAATCCAACATTTGTCCTGCTGCCACATGCGCTCCCTTACATGGCAGCCACAAGACCGGCTTTGAAAGCCCTCTTTCAAGCCGTAGGCATGCCAGGTGGAGATGGCATTTTCTAGGCGACGACAGAATTGTCGCAAAATGCCTCTGCCGATCATTTCTCCACAACCGAAAAATCTGGTTATGAAGTTGCAAAGGTGTGCCTGCGGTACCTTCCACCTCCCAGACCCACCAGCAATTGTGCATCGAGGAACATGGAGCCATGGGTCACGGTAACCCCAAAGTCCACTCTGGGCATTGGCCTTGGCCCAAATCCGATTTCCACTTTGTGCGAAGTCCGTCTGGAAGCTGGCGCCACTGGAGGATTGAAAACCTGCAACTTCCTTCTTGGTCCTGCTTTCAAGCACCTGTGAGACCAAACCTTCGCAGCAGCCTGAGAAGCATAGTAGGCAGAGTCTCTCCCAGTGGCCGCTTGCGACACCTGATGCCGGACTGCGCAGATTGCACGCTGAAGGGCTTATTGAAGGCCGCGATCGGTTTCAGAATTCGTAGGCAGCAAGCCTTTCGGAGTGACTTGGCCTCATGCTGCACGCTGCCTCGGAGCTCCAATCGCCACTTCAGGACGGGCTCTGTTTTGCAAGGGAAGGGTTGGGCGGGTTGGGGTCGGGGTGCTTGTTGAACAGACGGTGGCTTAAGTTGCAAGGTTGACTGGGGCTCGGAGCTCACAAAGCTCTGAGAAGCAAGCTGATTTGGGTCCTCTCTTGGAGCCCTGCACACCACAGGCTCAGAGCCCGAGGAGTGTGGCACCAACCTCCAGGAAACGCGGAGCTTGTCGAGAAACTGGCTGAGATCCGAGTGCGAAGCTCTTGGGGTTGTGATACACACGACAGGAGATGTTCAGCCCGACTGCAACCCCACACGCAGTCAAAGACACCTGGGTCCATCTCGCAAAGTGCCGAATCTGGGACGCAGACGCTACTAATAGAGACCCCAATAACATCGAGGCTCAGCTGCAGATTGCAGCTCTGGCAACCTCGCTGCGGAACCTCCCGCAGCTCAGGCAATCCCATGCCTCTGAACTCTGCACCTCTTTTCGCGAAGATCTTTCGAGGAGCTCCCAGCTCCCTTAGCAGGCTTTGGCGCAGGTCTCGGAGCCTCACCTCAACTCCCTCAACTCCTTTCTCCCAAGACGAAACCAGAAAGACGAGATGCCGGCAAAGCTGCGGCTGCCACGGCTCCAGCTCTTGCGACTCTCACTTCAGAAAGGCCCGCTCTGAAGGAATCTTCGCCAGAAAGACGAGAGCTTTTAAGGGGATGAGCCAGAGCTGCAAGGCTGAACAGCTTCGGTAGACAATGGCTGCAAGGAGAGAGGGAAGAACTGGGGGCTGCGTTAATTTAGGCTTCCCCTTTGGAAGCACCTATTTTTCATCAAAGCTGCAGTAGAACCCCTAGAAGCTTCTGTAGGCACTAAATCACGCGGAACATGCAGCCAAAGCGAATCTGGACTCGGACCTTTGTTGCTTCGATCCGTTGTGCCTGAAACGAACACCCGGGCAAACTCCTCAGGGAGGCGACTGGGGGGCCATCAGCCAACATCTGAGTGCAGACTGCCTCTGCTCCTCCTGGTCCTCAGCACTTCGACGAGCAGCAGGCGCAACCGGCGCAAGCAAAAGGATCTTTCCTCCATGAAGGCCCCGCCTGAAAAATACCCTTGAGGATCGCTCTCTGAGCACAGGTAAACTGCCTCTTCAAAGTCTGCAGGACGGACGTCGTACGTGGCTTTGACAAGGCAGCCCTGAACTCCCTGGCAGAAGTCATTTTGTTACAGAGCTGCGACCTGAAGCAGAGCAGGACCTGGAAAGTAGGTGACCGGGCTTATCGCGCGACCAACAAGGAGAAGGACTCGCTTGAAACATCTGCCGCAAGACACCTCCTGGAGTCCCCGAAAACCCAAATGGCTGCTTTTGGGATGCTGGCAGCCATTGATATGGGAAACTGGCACTTCATTCCACCAGCTCCTAAACTCAACTTCGCTTCTGAGCTTTTCCTGCACTCCTTGCAAGATGGATGCCTGCATGTCTTGGACTTTCCAAGAAAAAACAGCTCAAGAGAGATGCTTTACGCAAAGCAGCTGGCGCTTACAGGGCCTCTCCATCCTCGCCTCCTAGCTGGGACCTTTTTCAGGACGGCTCACCATCAACTCTAGAGCATGTCCTGAGCAGCAGGAGCCCCCTGCACTTGTGCAGGAGACAGGGGTGCTTTTCAGACGGCGATTTCTCTCCACCCAAACCCAACGCCGGTTAGAACCCAATGCCGCCGGCTTTCAGACTTCAGAAGCCACTCAACCCTCTAGGCCTAGAGTCCTACACAAACCCACTCAATGGGCAATACCGAGCAGTGGAGAAGCGGCCGCAGCGGCGGGCTCCCTGCACGGAGGTATATAGAATTAGGCGCTTTGTGAGTCAAGAGTGTCTGGCTTTTTGATTCTTTGGGATTTATGGTTTGGGGTCTGAGGTTTTGGGGTGTGGGGACCAGTTTACAAATCCAAGGCCTCCGGGCTCTAAGGGGAAGGGTGCATTAGCAGGGCTTCCTTCCTGCCGCTGTTGTTGGAGCAACTGGGAATGTGTGAGCCGCGTTGTCTTGGTCTCTGTTGTCAGCACGAAAGTACCTATAGTCTCCATTGTAGTTCCTTTTTTGGTTTAACCAAATATATAATTAGGATCCTATAAGGTAACCCCAAAAGGGAACTACAATGGAGACTATAGGTAGGTTCAGACCCCGTGACTTGGTGCTTCCTGGACCGGTGTTGACGTCCTGGTCCGGGAGGTCCGCGGCCCATTCTTTTTTCCTACGCCAGTTGTGCCACTCAACAAATGATGACGATGCCGATGGTGATGGTGATGGCGATGCTGGTGATGATGAGGATGATGATGATGATTATTGCGATGATGGTGGTGGTGGTGGTTCTGATCGTTCTGGTGGTTCTGGTGGTTCTGGGGTTCTGGTGGTTGTGGTGACGGCAACGGTAGCGACGCACAGGAAATGCCGCAACAGCGGCAGCAACCAGCCCGGAATCCAATGCTCCAAGCAATGTTTCTCGTCCACCATCTCGAGCGAGTGACTCAAATAGACGTGTAGAATGATGTTCCAAAACAAACATGAGGAGGGAACGAAGAGGGAAAGCAACATCGAGTAGCAGCAGTCTGCAACAACTAGTTTCTATTCAAAGGTTCTGCTTCGAATCCCTCAGCACCTGGAGCCCGGGACGAGCAACAGCTGACAGTTCCTGAAACCTAGATCCCACATCCCAAATCCCGACAACACTCCCTCAAAACCCCAAGTCCACAGAACTCCAAAGCCCTGTGGGCGCCTGAGTCAGAAGGATGCACAAGTGGCGGTCACAGGCAGCTCTGAAGCTCCACTTCCTGAGCGCAAGTCAAGATGCTTCTCAAACTCGAGCTTAGGACTACTCTTATTTTCGTGCCAGTATCACGATTATCAGTCTTACTTTCAGTTTCTACCGTTGCGAGTCGTGGGGGGTAGGAACTCGGGCTCGGGGCTGTCGGCCGTGGGACTTCGAGCATAAGGTTTAGGTGCTCGGCATTCGAGATCCGGAGCTGGGGACTTGGCCTTCGAGAACCGCGGGCTCGGGAGTTGAGGGCTTGGTCAGAGTTGTCAAGGGGTCCTGCAACTCTTGGGTTGCGAACTCCATGCAGTCACGGGAAAAGCTCGGTGATATGAACGCGTCTAATAATTTATGGTCTTCTTCTGTTCGAGCACTCCAGATGTACATATCTTCCAAAATACAAGAAATGTGGTCTGTTGCCACAAGAACAGCTAAGGCAATGGGAAGGTGCAGTCCCAGATACCTGGCCGCAGTGCGCGCGTACAACTCATGCATGTCCTCGCGGCTGGCAGAGCTGAAGTGTTGGCTTTCACTTCAAGACTTTCAACGCTTCATGTCCTGGTCTCCAGTACATCATGACTCCACTCACTAGCCGGAATGCAGCCGGAAGTCGGATGATTCAAGGTCCTTTCTTGCACAATTCTGAGCCATTCCCGACATTCTGCAAGCACACAGCTAAAACTAAGGCAACCAAGCTTTAAGTTTTGTCAATAGCATCTGTGCCAAACCCCAAACGACACTCCTCTCAACGGCTCATCTGCCATAGTTGACCACTCGTTGAGCAGCATCGCTGCCCATCTGAGTTGGCGCAGATGCCTCGGTTTCTCCAGCATCAACAATGATTGATGCAGTGCACATCTCCGGCATTTTCAACAACGACATCATCACTACCACCACCATCATCACCATCAGCACCCCATCACCATCACCACCAAGATCAGCACGAGCAGTTCATCGGCACCATCATCATCATAAGCCCCATCACCATCACCACCAACATCAGAACGAGCCAACAGCAGCACGAGGAGTTCATCGACACCACCATTATCATCATCATCATCACCGTCAAAATCATCATCACCATCACCCCCCATCACCAGCACGAGCAGTTCATCGACATCATCATCATCATCATCGTCATCACCATGAAAATCATCATCCTACTCCTCGACTCAATCACCTTCAGCTTACCATGGTTGGTATGGCAGTTCTCATCATCTTCGTCTCCACCAAACTATGAACAAAAACCAGAACTACCAGTCGTACAGTTGGCGAAGAACGCCTCGAGCCGCTCTACTTGCAGAAGCAGCCCATCACGTCGAATCGTGCCGACTGGGTTGCTTGCAGATAGACTTTGTCAAACCTCGGAGAAGAGCTGAGGCTTTGGCTTGTTGAAGAGTTTCCAATCTTCGGGCTCAGGGCATGGGCAGACCTGGAGTTACAGGCTTCTTGTATGATGGAACCAACATGCTGGATTTGGACGGGACTTGGCATGGAAGGTGTGAACCGGGCAAGGTAGAAACATATCCAGGAATGCAGGATTTGGCGTTAGCATGCTCACATAACAGCTTCGACTGAGCTCGCTCTCTTCGCAAATATGTATAACGGATTACAGGCAAGGGTACGGCCATTGATCAAGGACTCTAGATCCTCCTAGTCCCGATTGATGAAACTTATGAAGCCCTCCCAGCCCAGATCTTGTACGGTTGCAGGGTTCGCGGTTCCCGCGCTTCGGGTTCACGATTTTGGTCTTCGCTGCGCCTAAGCCCTGAGCCTGAACGTCTGTCCTTCCGTAGCAGGAGAACACATCAAGCCCCGAATGAAGCCGATCAACTCCTACTCCTGCCCCCTGCACCTTCCGAAGCGTGCAACAAAGACAGCACTAACCGAACCACCACAACCACCACAACCACCAGAACAACGACCACAACGACCAACGACCAACGACCAACAACCAACAACCAACAACAAACAACCAACCACCAACAACCAACAACCGACCACCAACAACCAACAACCAACAACCAACAACCAACAACCAACAACCAACAACCAACAAACAACAACCAATCAGCAATGACCACCAACTCCACCATTACTACCACCACCACCGCCACCGCCCCCACCACCCCACCACCCCACCACCACCACCACCAACAACAACAACAAGCACAAGAGCAGGGCCAATAGCAATAAGAACTAGAAGAACAGCAACCGCAACAGCAACAGCACCAGCACCACCGCCGCCACCGCCACCACCACCACCACCAACAACAACAACAACAACAGCAACGGCAACGGCAACGGCAACTGCAACTGCAACGGCAACAACAAAAACAACAACAACACCACCACCACCACCACCACCAACAACAACAACAACAACGGCAACGGCAACGGCAACGGCAACAGCAACAGAACAGCCAAACAACCAAACAACCAAAAACTAACCAAGCAAGCAAGCAAGCAAGCAAGCAAGCAAGCATATCAGCAAACACCACCACCAACAACAACAACAACAACATCTACCTCTCTCGAAAGTATTCGATACTCGGAGCCCAAATCTCGAGGAGGTGCTGGAACTTTTCGAAGCTGACATTCACGGAGGGATTTGCAGTCGGCAGCAGGCTGGAACGACGGTTTCCTCCTGAACCCCAATCTCGAAAAGATTTGGGACACGTCTAGGGCTTTGAGTTTGTCAAGATAATACTGTCTGCAGTTCCCTTTATTTTGCAGTGCCCAACCCCTGTTCGTGCGACGGGGTTAGTGACAAAAAAGCATCCTCCACAGCTACTGCTACCCCTCAGTAAAACTGCGACTTCGCTGCCTACTGCTGCTATGTTGTATTGATGGAACTCACATTTGCTGAAAAATCACAAGACACATGGTACTCTCACTTCAATCAGTATGCCAGCAGGGCCAGGAAGACTTTCCGAAATTCTTCTGCGGAGGCGGTTCCGCACATGACTGCCATCGAAAAGAATCAAGAACGGGTGACAAGTCAAAGGCAGAAAATGGAGGCATTTGGGAATGGCCTTTAAAACAAAGGCGACGGCTGCACGTGCCAGTATTAGTTAGGCACGGGGCTCAAGCAACACTTAGTTTGGGTTAGCTCCCGCGCAGCTAAAACCGAAGCTCCATAAATCCCCACACCGGAACACCAGTTGCCAGATACGCTGAAAACCATATACCACGAGTCGTAATCCAGTAAAAACTTGGAACTCGGAGGCACACCCTGCAGCTAGAACAGCCCTCAGACACCCGAAATTCCAAACTCTGAAGCCTAAACAGTAGAAGCCCTACCCCGAAACACCTGTCTGTAAACCCTAAAACTGTTAGAAGTCTGAATCCCAACCCTAAAACCTAAACCCCTAAGCCCAGCTGAACCCTGAACACCGAGCCAAAAAAAATCAATCCACCCTCCCTCCGGCCGGTTGTCCTGATTTGGCCAAACGCCTTCGGCTGCCATGCAGGGAGAAGATGGTCCGATCATCCCGAAGCTCCGCTTCCTCGACTTTGAGTTGTTGGGAACTCAAAGTCACTAAGTAAGAGCTAATCTGGCTTTAAGGGTCAGCCCCCCCGCCTCCCCCCCCCCCACTCCACAAACCCCAATTCATAGGCTGAGAAAAGCAAGGCGACATAGCTTCGGCAGCCCTCACCACTTCCACATCCTTGGCAGAGGATCTGCAGACTTCAGAGTAGGATTTGGGGTTCAAGGCCTGAAGTGACTGGCGTGTGGCATTCAAGGCATGGGAGTTAATGTTCTGGGCACGATGTATTGGATTCATGGATTAATGGTTCGAGAGTTTCAAAAGTGAAGATTTGAGGTTCAAGCTCTTCTTTGTGACTGCAAGATCACAAAAGACTGAAAAGCTCCACACCACGACAGGCTCGTCTTTCGTGTGACGGAACCGTTGATAGAGGATTCCCAACGTGTGTGGTGGGTTCTGGTGTTCAGGGTCGAGGGACTTTGGGGCAGTATTGCTACGCGTGATTTCTTGAGGTTTACGGGACCAAGTCTGGCGCCCACAACAAGACTTCAAGGAATCCCAATTCCCCCAAATGCTAACCAAATCCCAACGCCAAGATCTCTAAACCTTGAACCCCTGGTCCCTGAACCCGAAGGCCTCAAGCCCATGCCAAGACACTGCCAGCCTCCTGAGACGCACACCTGGAGTGCTGGACTGCTGGCACTAGACTCGTCTGTCTCTCTCTCTCTCTCTCTCTGTCTTTGTGGCAGCTCTGAATAGTCTTATCTCTTCTTTTTGGGGTGTTGGCGGTTCCCGGCTTACTGCGTCGGTGTAATGTATCTCTTAGGTTAGGGGCTTGTGGTTGAAGCTCAAGGCCCGATGGCCCAAAGCCCACAACTGATGAGCCTCTCTTCTGGACAAAAACACACATCTCCTGTAACTATGTGGGAGTTTCCGAAAATGGGGATCCTTATGATAAGGACCCCAAGATAAGGTACCCCTAATCTTCGGAAACTCCTATGTCTGCCCACCATCAAAATCACCAAAGCACGAACGTAACCTGCAACTGGAAAGCCGTCAGGAGCGGGCCATGCACCTTTCCGGTCGCCACCCCATCATGCCACCATGCCAAGACAAGAAGTCACAAGTGAGAAAGAACAATGTCACCTTCGATAGTGGGTCCATTGCTCTCAACTCAGATCTTCGGCTTTATGGTCGGACGATATGTGGGCGGCTTTTGTACATCTTCTCAAGACAATACCAAACACCCTATCAGCCCTTAAGCTCGGACCCTAACAGCCACAAGCCGCGAAAAAAACCATGATCCTGAGACCTGGTAGCCTAACCGCCAAGCCACCAGCGATCAGGGGCCTGATGGCGCGGCAATGGGAAGTGGCGTGCGCTCGGCCTGAGATTGTCTTCCATTTCTTTGCCGTGGTGTTCTTGTCATTATCATGCTTCGCTTATACAGTGGCTAGTAGTACAATTATCATGATTATGGTTATGGTTGGGGTTGATGCTGAAATATGACTACTGTTATTGTACACCATCATAATTGCTTTGAGTGGTATTGGTATTATCACCATCCTCATTGATATTATCATCACAGCTTGCTCTTATCCAGAAATACAATTCGGGCAGTTCCGATGTTTATTTCCGGGTCTGAGGCTACCTACAACTTGATCTTCAACTGGAACGAGTCTTCGCGCTTACGGCTTAGCCTTCCTTGTGAAGTAAATGTGCCTTCAGTTTCACACCCCTCCACAGCAAGGGATTAAAGTTTAGGGCTCAGGGCTTTGCATTCGGTGTTTAGGATCGTCGACTACGGTTGGTGAGGGGGAGTCTACCTTTAATTTACGATGCTCTGTCCAAACCGCCGCCATCGCAGACGGCCTTCGCTGCGGAAAGTACAAAACAACGCCCCAACATCCCTTCAGCCCAACAAACCCCGAGCACCGAGAACTAACGGACAACAGGCAAAGCTTCAGGGCTTCAGGGCTTTAGGCCCTGAACGTCGACGCTAAGCCGCTAAGCCCCAAGGCCTGGAGGTCTCAAGCAGTTCTGTTGGGGTTGGGGCTTCAAGGACTCAGGCTCACAGGGGGCAGAGGGCCTACAAAGGGCCTACAATCTCAAGGCGGCTTCTCAAGGCATCCCGCGCGCTCGCGTGCAATGAGGATTCTGGGTCAGAGTATTTCGGGTTTGGGGCGTGGGCGGGGAGAGGTGGTGCTGGGTGCGTCCTACACGCAAGTTTGGTGCAGCTCCGTCTTGGGAGACCAAACTGCAAGATCCCGCAAAGCTGTGTGCCGCGATCTTCAGTCATCAGTGCACGAAGCCTAGTTGCCAAGCAGGAACTCCCCTCGCCCAAGGTTTAGAAGGTTTAGGGGTGCCCGCTTAGCGATTCGTATGAAACTTACAGACCTCACGAGCATGCCATGCACAGCCCGCTTACAGGCATAGAGGGGCATCTAGGCTTACAGGTGTTACTCCTTTGGCGTGTCTCCCATGTCCGGCCAGTACGAAGGCTGGCAGCTCTGACAGAGGATTCACGGCTACATTGGCCGTATCCCGTCCTTGGCTCGTTTTGGGGTTGACGGTGGGCTCTCTCTCGTGCGTTTCCAGGGCTTGAGGGTGCGTTTGGACACTTTTGCGCAAACAAAAAAGGTGATCTGAGCGTCTCTGGCTTGCGTGGAAATAATAGAACTTAAGCATACCCTGATATGCAGTAGACAGGAATGCACCTGAGCACATGTCTACATCTGTGCGCACAGAAGCATGCCTTGACACTCTTGCTTAAACCACTTCTTTAGTTGACAGATTCCATCCATACACATGCAGAAAGGCAGACGGACAGACAGACGGACAAATGAGTCTGATCCATAAGGATTGGGTGTCGGGTTTTGGACTCCCGGTTGTTGATGGGGTGAGTGTGCACTGCTCCACAGCTTCAGGTTTGCTTAGATGATGCTACTTTATGTTATACCAGGTTTGGCATTTCGAGTAAAGTGGTAGGGTTTCAGGTGTTTTGGAAACCCTCAACACGAAAGCCGCTGGGCCTAAACTCCGAAACTCTGAAAGCAAAGTCGAACCGCAAAATCGTAACCGCCCTCCGCAAGCCTTCTAAACACCCCCAAAAAGCAAACGGAGCTTGAGAAGCATCGGCCCAGGTGCAGATTCTCTATCAAAGTATGCGGTAGAACTTCCAAAAACACGACCTGGGTGATGCGGAGTTGGGCTGGGGTTCACGGTTCAGGGTGTATATGGGTAGGCGGATGCTTAGTGAACGCACTAACCCATAAGACCTGAAGTCTTGAGTCCAAAACTTGCAAAGTGTCAAACAGGGGCTTAGGACAGAAAAGAGAGTTCAGAAACTTCTCGTTCGTCGTCATTCGAGACCCCAGCTCGCTTGGTAAAGGGCTCGGGCTCGGGTGGATTAGGGCTCGGAGTTTGCGCAAGGGTTTAAGGTTCAGGGTTTGTGAAGTCTGCGCTGAAGCTTAGAAGCTGACAAGGCTTTCAAAGCCGAGAGGGAATCATATAGTCCTGGGGCTTAGGCTTTTGGGTCTAGGCTCACCTGAAGCATCCCAAAACCAGTATCGCAACCATCACACCCTTTCTAGCGAGCGTGGTAATGTGAAGAAGAAGAAGAAGAGACGGACGGTAGCTGCATTAAACGGCAAAGCCGTAAAACAGAGAAGCCGGAACCGAAGCCTTACCCTCAAAGCTTCCAGCCCTAAAGCCCTTACGCCCTCGGCTAAAGCCCTAAACCATGGGCACGGCACGGCCGAAGATCGATGTCACCAGGACGATCGCGGTCGATGGAACTGCAGGTGGTGATCGAACGGGAGAGCAACGCGATGCTTCCGACAAGGTTTATGGCAATGGGAGTGCTGGAACCCTAAACAATATAGACTGGTTTTTGATCTGAAACGAGTCACGATTCCTACAAACTAGGGCATGAGGACTCATGAAAGCCGTAGCCCTTAATCAACAAGCCGAAAGGCTTGCATCATGACGACAGTAGAGGTCCAGGATGTAAAGGTCAAGGTACATTCCAGTCTTTTAGGACTCCTGCCTACTTCATCTGTCACATGTGCGCGACCGGACTCAATGTCGATGATGATGATCATGGTGATGAGGATGAGCATGAGGATGATGGTGACGGTGACGGCGGTGGGCGTGGCGATGGTGGTGGTGGCGGCGGCGGTGGTGCTGCTGCTTTTGATAAAGATGGAGACGAGGATGGTCATGAATCGGATGGCAACGGCGAAGATTGCGAGTGTCAATGCGATGATTTCTATTTGTGTGACAAACTTATCATGACAAGTCCCGCCAAATGGAACCTGAGCCCCAAACCACCAGTGGTTCCTGAGATGGCCCTCTCTGTCTTTCGGTGCGCACCGCTGAATCCTGCGACCTGCTTTCTGGCACTCTGCAACCCTCAGCCGCCAAGAGTACCGGACTCGGCCCGGAAAACCCCCGGGTGGATGTCTGCAAGAGCGATTTTCAGTTGGAGACCTGAGCTTGGCTTTGCGTGTCCATGACAGGGCTCAAGCGATCGAAGAGAGATGACGAGCACCCGGAGTCCGAAAATGAGGCCCACATGGCCGAGACCCCCCCCCCCCCTCGTGTTCCCCTCTCCCCACAGCAAGCACAGGTTGAGATCGATAACCCTGAACCGGCTCAACGCCAAAGCCCTGAAAGCAACCCCCCTCAGTGCCTCGACCCAGACCGGCCCAGGTTGCTGGCTCGGGAGCCATCACCACGGGGCCATTGACCATGGCTTTTCTAGAGGAGATAGAAAAAGCTCCAGAGATGCAGGACCCTTCTTCAACAACTCCTAGGGTAGAGGGTTTTAGGGATTTAGGGTTTTCGCTTTGGTGTTGAGGATTCCAACTTCCTCAAGCTCTCACCTCAACTTCGAAGGTCCGCACTTCTGGGGCTGAACTCCCCTTCTATGCTACGTTTCCTTCCACTCAGCGCGCAGATCCTGTCTCCACCAATCTACATACACAAGATCATCCAGGCGAACACTCTGAAGTCAACAATCTGGTTACACTGGCGAAGCATGAAGCTGAGATTTGGAACTACTTCCAAATGCCTTGACTTCAAGTCCAAGGCACCTGCGCGCGAGAAGAGGGAACGTCTTCCAGAAACACCGGACTACGGCCCTCCAGGACGAACCTAGTGGCTGAGAAACCCGCTAGCCGAGCTGGAAAGGAACCCGTGGGCGGGGCGAAGTACTTGCAGGCTGATACTTGCACACAAGTTGGGTAGGGCAAGTTCGGGCTCCCAACACCCCCTACAGATCGCCTGAATGGGCCTTTATACCGCGGCATGCACAAACATGCGTTCTCATGAGCACCGTCTCGTAGCAGCTCTGGCTTTGGTGTAGGGTTTTGGGGTGGGCTTGTGTTGGGCAAAGGCTCGCAGTCGGAAGCCTTCTCAAGAAGCTGACAAGTACAGCAAGAAGACAAGCCCCAACCTGAGAACTTTGAACTCGACGGCACAGCACTTGCACTGAGATGTCTCTCATGCAATGTTGGGTGTATCGGGTGGACGGTGGGTAATGGAACTGTCTCTCTCTCACCCACTACTGCTTCCTGCTCTCCACCGAATCTGTAGAATGACCTCAGTCGCCCTCTAGAACAAACGTTTCGAAGATGTTGTGGCTCAAGTGGTTGAACGACTCTAAGGCGTCTGCATGTGAGGCAAACGTCGTGGAACTACTCGCCACTCCATCCGTGGTTTAGGTGGACCTTTGGCTGCCACTCTCCCCAGAACCTGCGAAGGACCCTGGGATGAAATCCGATGTAAACTACCGAACCCAGCCCCTGCGCAGGCCCAACCAGAGGCTTCAAGCCCCACCGGTGAGTCTTCAGGAATTTGTGTTTTTCTGGCTTGTGAACTCGCGGCCTCTGGGTTTAAGGTTTCAGAGAGCACACTGAGGGCGCTAAGGGCTTGAGCTTCCGGGGCTCACGGTATTGGAGAAGGAAGCTCCTCACTTCGGCAGCCCTGTGCTACAGCCATCTTTTTCCTGCACGACGCTTCCAAAATCTTGCTCGCTTTCTTCAATAACCAGGCTCGCAAAAGTTTGGGCACCCTTATGTTGATCAAATTATGGAAACCCAACAAGTGTAACGTAGGGCCTTCACAATTGCGATCGGGTTTTGCAGTCTTCAGAACTCTACGAAGAGCTCTCCGGTTGACGGAAGAAGTCGGACGGGGAGACTAGGGTCTTAAAATCTCACAGAAATGGATAGCCTAACCCTGAGAATCGGAACATGCTAGTGTAATCCCAAACACGTAAACCCTGCTCTATCCCCAAACCCTAAACCCCGAAGCTTCAAAACCCTGTTCCCCGAGTCAGGGAAGCGAGGGCGCAGAACCCCTCCATGCTGATACTCAAGTGATGTCCCCGAAACACCCACAAGGCATGTCCCAGTGCTCTAGTCTTCGTGCCGGATCTCAGACTTGAATGCCCTGGGGTTGGAGTCACGGAAGGGCTGCAGGTTTACGAATTAGCGGTGTCAGGACTTCAGGATTTATTTCGGGTGCCGTGTTCAACACTGGGCAGACGGTTCAGGATTGGCTTGTGTAGGCAATAGCCAGCCTCGACAAGTTAGCGCGCACATGGCTCAGCCACATGCAACGTGATCAACTGGACCCGAAGGCCCAAGTAGCGAGAACGAGGGGCTTTTCCCCCAATCGCGAAAGCACCGGAACCAGATGCCGAAAGGAAGTGTTCAGCTAAACACTTGAAGACTTGCCTTCTTCATAAAGCTACTAGGCCTCATGGCTGCCTATGTCCATCCAAGGTACGTGTTCCAATATGAGTTGACGACAGCTGTGATCGACCGGAACACGCTAGAATGACCCAGCGGCCCGAGGTACCTTATTCTAGCCTGGAGGTCCTATCGGCTCCTACCTCCCCCAAACCCTAGATATCCTAAACCTTAAACCCCGAACCCAAAAGCCCCAAAGCCTACACCCTAAGGCTGGACCTCAGTTGGCACTTCCTTTACAGAGGCAGCCTCCGGCGGTCGTTAGCGTGGGCCATAAGGATCCGGAGTCGACAAGTTGAAAGGCGTAAAACTCGAGCTAGCCGTTGGTGTAGATTGGGGGGTTCGGGCTCTGGGGTTGCCGGTTTGGGGTTTTGGAGTCAGCCGGGTGTTTGGACTCCTTCCACCCAAAGGCGCGAGATGCATGTTCGCATGCGAGAGGAGACGGAGAAGCATTGGCTTCATCTGTGGCCCTTCAGCCCCTCAGGATTCGAAGTGGGAGGTTGAAGGCTTTTGCATTTGGAGACTCTTCTGAATTATTCGGGGTCCTGGTTCACGGGGCTTCAGTGATTTGAGGGTCGTTCGTAGGAATCTTCATTCTAGGATCCGGGGAATAGGGTGAAACTCCGGAAACCCTTCCTGAAATCCTTAGCCTCAGAAGCTTCCAGGCTTCATCCCAGAGGATTCAAGAAGCAGCAAACTGCCCGGCATCACAAGGCCTCTCAAAACCTTCGACCTCAAAAGCTTTGAGAAGTTCTCCAGGCTTGCTGAAGCCTCTACACATACTCACAGCCCGGAGCCCTGAAACCCTGAAGCCTAAACCTTGAAACCCCAGAGGTGTGAAGATTCCTGGCTCCCCGCTTCCACTGCTCCTCCGGAGTAGCGGAGGCATGTGCACTGGATTTTCAATCCGGCGCAACTTTAGCATTAGAAAAGAAAGGAAAACGACCTGAAACGGCAGGACCGTGGCCGGCTTACCGGGCCTAAACCCTAAACCCTAAACCCTAAACCGCTAGACAACCAAGGGTCTGAATTTAGGGCTTTGGGGTTTGAAAGTCGTCAGTCTGAAGGTTCAGGGTTTTGGGTTTAAGGCTTAGGGTTTAAGGTTCAGGATCTTGCGGAGTTTGGGTTTAGGGGTCGTAAACCTCCATGGACTACGGTGAGGTCTCTGACACCATAAAGCCTTTGTGCTTTCATACGGAGTTCGGGTTGGCTTTGAGGTCCCGAACCCTAAGCCCTAAACTCAAAAACCGCAACCAGACGAGCCTACGTAAGTCCTGAATCCCATGCACCGCAGTTTGGCACAAGGACCTTGAAGACCCATACTTACAGTAGGTGTGGGGCTTTGGTTGATTCCTTAAAGGGGAATGGCTCGCACCACAGGCGCTTCCAAGCAGCTTTTAAGCCGAAACTTCAAACTTGTCGCAGCACGGCGCTCAGTCTGCAACTGCATGCGGAATGACCGAGTCCGGTTTCTGTCCCTGCAGCAGCTGCACTTTTCTGAACCTCGGCGTCCACAACAATTGGCAGAAGGAGAACACAGCAGTTAGTGTAGTCAAATATGTGCAGGCGTATGACTAAACTCTGTATTTTGCAGCTGCAGTAGTATATCTAGTCGGATACTAACACCCAGCTGTTCCTGTAGCCAGCTCAAGGACCTGAAATATCTCCAGGAATGGAGCGTACCTATACTAGATCCCAAACCCTGTACCGGCAAAGAGAACCCGGCATAAGAGTTGTAAGGGCTGAGAGCTAAACTAAACCCTAAAGCCTCCTCGCTCTGCAACTCAGCTGCGCTAACTTGTCATCTGCGTGCTCTGTCCGGAACGATGTGATCGCATCGGAGCTCTGCTTCCTTGCACGAGGCTTTAGGGCATGACGGTCGTTGAATCGAAGTCGCTTATGCTTACCCGCTTGCCGGTCCTACTGTACTGAGTTCTGGATTAATTTGAAACATGAAGCATTGACTGTCACTCAGTACTCGTTCCGGAAAAGAAGCGAAGGCATTGCTGCTCTCCAGAAGCATATGTTTAGTGTCATTCTGCTCTGCTCGATGGTGATGCTGGTGCTGATGCTTATGTTGCTGATGATGCTGCTGACGATGATGATGATAATGTGATGATATGATGATATGATGAAAACCGCACCGGTTTCCACATGACTCTGGTTTCCCACATGATATTGACCATCCCAATTACTCCTTTTCATGCGGCGTGGCTGCCTATTGCCCCACCAAGGCACTTCTGAAACCGCTGTGCGCTTATACCACTTCAGCACATGGAGTCGCTGGACGTTGAAGCAAAAGGCCACCAGCTCAGAACACAAACCCAACCAGCCGCGCTGATTCTGCTTCATACAGTCTTGGGCTGTCATTCTTTCTGAACACCTTCCCGGAACACCGAACCAATATGATAAATCCTAAACTACCCTACACCCCAAATCCTAAACTACACCTTAACTGAGGGCCAAGACCCGGAACCCTGGACGAACCGGCACTGTGAAGCCCCGAAACCTGACTGTAAGATCTCCCTTGCACAAGGAAAGGTGTTCAGGGCTCAGGGTTTAGGGCTCAGAGTTTGTAAAATTGGAATTTAGGGTTATGCTGATTGAACCGCAAACTATATGTCGTAGAATACTTAAGATAGTCTCTGAGTGTCCCATCAAGCCTGCCGGTACCTTAACTTGATACCTTCAAAAATATATATGACAACGGGGCCGGAGTCAGAAACAACCGCAGAGCTCTGCCATGCCAACGCTGCCAGGGGTCGTCAAGTGGATGACGGGCGCACGGCTGAGTGCTTCGACGCGGCAAAGCAGATGACAGAACCTTGCTTTCGGAATGAGGCTCATTGCATGCCTGAGCCCTGAACCCCTAAACCCTAAACCCCTATAAAACCCCAAAAAACCCCATTAAACCCTATTAAACCCTATAAAACCAAACCAGCACCCTGAACCCGAAAGCTATGCCCTGAATCCTGAAGTCTAAGCTCTGGGGATTTCTTGTTCAAGCCGTTGCTCTCTCACGGAGTTGGGCTTGAGGGGTTTTCTGGGTGCTGAAAGATCTGAGGCTTCGGATGAGGCGACTGATTACATAGGGCGCCGGGTAGAGCTCGAGATAAGTAGTATACAACTTTATCCCCTTACAGTGTGCCGTATGCTTGAGCACACGTATTAAACATTTTCTAGTCTAATTGTAAACCTTATGCTAGCAAGTGCCACACTGTTCGATTTGAGGCTTTGCATGTGCGGGTGAACAACTGAATTTAGGCTCGATTTGTGTTGGCTCCCTAAGCCCTAAAGCATAACCCTTAAATCCTAAACCTTAAACATTAAACACACCTAAGTCCTTCCCCTAAGCGACAGCTTGAGACCTCTGCAGTCTGGGTTTGCTCGAAGAGTCAGGCTGAAGGTCTGCGAACAACAGGGTTTCAACAAATGAACAAATGTAAATATGTATATGTATATGTATATATATATATATACAGGATACACACTCCGTGATACATACAGTTCAGACTATCGAAGGTGATTGCGCGAAGTATTGCTAGATTAACTAGCCTTCGTCTAGATGCCCCCCACCCGCCCGCGTCCGGTTGCAGAGACCTGGCGAGTCGAAAGTCAAAACACTCCCATCGATATTCCTGAGGGGCCGATATGAGAGTTTCCGAAAATAGGGGACCCTACATAGTACCCTAAATAATAGGATCCTTATTATAAGGACCCCAAACAAGGTACCCCTAATTTTCGGAAACTCCCATATGCCCTCGACAAGGCACAGTAAGAACCCCTACGTTACGTTCTATATTGCAAGGCATAGCAAAGAGCGTCTGTCAAACAGCGCTGTGCGAAACCCCAAACTCCCAAGCCAAACCCAAAACCGAAAGCTCCAACAGCCCTAAGCCCTAAACCCCCAACCCCGAAGCCTCAAGCCCCAAATTCCTAAAGCTCTGCAGCTTCCACCCTAAAACCGCAAGCCCTAAACTCTAGCGGCCTGGACTGTCGGAGCTCCAAAACTAATAGCCTGTCCCACAGAAACCCCAAACCCCCCACCCCAATAGAAGGGCCTTAGCAAGTAGAAGAGGGTTTGGGGATATAGGATAATCAGGAACCCAAAGAAGTAGTAGTAGCAGCAGCAGCAGCGGTAGTAGTAGTAGCAGTAGCAGTAGCAGCAGCAGCAGTAGTAGTAGTAGTAGCAGTAGCAGTAGCAGTAGCAGTAGCAGTAGCAGTAGCAGTAGCAGTAGTTGTAGCTGTAGCTGTAGCTGTAGCTGTAGCTGTAGCTGTAGCTGTAGCTGTAGCTGTAGCGTAGCAGCAGCAGTAGCAGCAGTAGCAGCAGTAGCAGCAGCAGTAGTAGCAGTGGTAGCAGTAGTAGTAATAGTATAGAAGTGGCATTAGTAGTAGTGAATATTCATTCTGACACCTATGGTAGACCCGAAAGCTTCCAGCAAGTGAACCCAGGCTTCAGATCTTCTCCAAACTTGTCGAGAAGGCGTTGAGCCTTCGCCGGCCCGGAGGGTTTTATTGATGGGTTTTGGCGCCTGAACCAGACTTTGTAGGGTTGTGAAAGGCTTTCAAGGACTAGAGTTGGGGTGGGGTGCAACGGGTTAGGGTCAAGAGTCGAAGTTTTGGGGGTGCAACCCGAAATTATCTTTCCTTTTGCCGGCACGCCAAAGTTCTGAAAAATCGACCTCACCCGCATGGCCCAGAAACATCCATGGACCTTAAACTCTGAACTGTAATGGCGTTGCGAGCAGACTCCGAAACTGCTGGCACCCCGAGGCTTTGTCTTGGTTAAAGGACTGAGGTGACCAGCGCCACCGCAACATTCCAACATCGATAATCATAGCGATCATGGTAACCATACTTCTAACTGCAATACCAGCACCACAACTGAAAATGAACACCGTTATTTCATGTGTAATACTGGCAGTAGTGATGCACATGGTAATACTCACGATACGATTGCCCTTCGAATATAGACTGCACCCGCACTCACAAACAAAATGATTAACCAAGTATTCCATGCTGACCACCGGATGCCACTCGCTCCCGAGCCCCAAACTCAAACCTTAACCCACAGCTCTGAGCCTCAAGCCTCCAAGCCCTACAGCCCGAAGGCCTTAAAGCCCCAAAGTCCGAATCTAGCCCACAAAGCCCCCCTAAACCCTAAACCCTAAACCCCTAAACACTGAAACCCCTAAACCCTAAGCCCACAAAGCCCCAACGAAGCCCAAACCTAAGCCCTCCAAAGTCCCGCCGTCCTCCAGAAGCGGGGGCTTTTCTGTAGAGTCGGAGGAGTCCCTGCTCAGTTAGCTTAAACTGCTGTCTGGTTCTTAGGAGGGAATGGGGGAATGGATTATGGAAACTACTATTGGGGATTATATAGGGACTACTAAAGGGATCCATTCCCCCGTTCCCTACTAAGTACCAGACAGACTGGCTCCCTTAACTTCTTTAATGGAGCTCCGTCTCTTGGGGATCTTTGTATATGTAGCTCACTTGAGAAGCCAGACATCATTGTATATATGCATGTATGTATGTATCTACGTACGTATGTCTGTATGTGTATATATACATATGTATCTATGTATCTATATATACATTCGTATAGATCTATGCATTTATTTGTTTATACATTTGTAGGGCCTGCAAGGGGATGATAGAGAAACTCAGAGCTCGATATTACCGCTCTGAGTTGCGGGGCGCAGGGCATAAGTTGCAGAGCTTAAAGTTTGATGTTGCAATCAGGGGGTCAGAGGTTTCGGAAAATCTCGGGTTCCTCTTTCATGTGTCTTTCCTGCTGATCAGGGCTTTTTAACGGGATCACAATGCCTTCGAAACTCCCATGGTCACTGTATGAATCTCTGACGTGCAACCTAGCCCCGCAACCAGTTCACCCCAGCATGGAATTTAAATCTGAAACCTAGACATCTAGACTTTATCTAAACATCAACCCCGTTCCTCCGGGAAAGATTTAAACTGCCAGTTTTGAAAAGAGTATTGCCTGGAGAAACAAAAACCGATGCACGTCTCATCAGAATTTCCTACAGAGGCCCCCCGGATGTGGCCAAAACAGACAAATAGACCTGTCACCCAAATAACAGGCATGACACACGCATGTATGGAGCTCCCTAAACCCCTAAAGCCCCTCAACCCTACAACTCCCAAAAGACCGAAACCCTAAACCCCTCAAGCCCTAAAGCCCTTAAACCCTAATATATATATATATATATATATATTTTTATATTTATTTATATTTATGTTTATATTTATATATTTGTTTATGTGTGCGTGTGTATATATAGATACATATACATCCATATACGGTTTTTGTATTCGTTTATGTATTTATGTGGCCTACACGGGGACATTTGCATTCAATATTCAGACCTCGATATCACCGCTCTGAGCTGCGGGGCTTAAGGCTTAAGTTGTAGAGCTTAAGGTCTAATGTTGCAATCCGAGCGTTAAGGGCTTCGGAAAATCTCAGGTTCTTTTTCATGGTCTTGCCTGATCATCGGGCTCCTTTAGCGGGATCCTATCCCGAAACTCCCACGGTCACTATCTGAATCTCTGACGCGCAACCCCTAGCCCCGAAACCAATCAACCCCAGCATGGAACTTAAATTTGGACCCTAGGCGTGTAACCCTAGACTTATTTGCGAGCTTCCTCCGAGGAATACTTCACTTTCCAGTGTTGAAAGGAGATTGTACTGCCCCGAGAATAAATCCCATACACATGTCATCAGCATCTCCTAGAGAGCCCCCCCGGAAAGCAGATCCATCACCCAAATAACGAGCATGACAAGCACATCTAGGTAACAAGCTAAACTAAACCCCTAAACTAAAGCCCCAAGAGCCCCTAAACCCTGAACCCTAAACTCCTAAAGCCCTAAAGACCAAAAAGCCCTAAACCCTCAACCCCCCAAGCCCTACAATCCTACCATGAGCGACGAACCAAACCTTGAGAGCTAAGGCCAGTTAAATCATCCAGTCGTGTGCGTGGAAAACTTCTTGGAGAGGCGCCTCCTCTCCCTCTCCCCCTCCTCCTCAAAAGCATCCAAAGCCTTGTGCTCGGGGTTGGGGCGCTGGGGCAAACAGCTTCGAGCTTGCTGTTAAGCCTTGGGCTCGACAGTGTAGCTGAACCCGTTGGCTGGAACTTGCAGGGGGAACTTCACCGGCTGGCTATCTCCAGGGATCCTACCAACCAAAACCTAGATCCAAATATCATAGAACCTCGCACAACTTTTCGTCCAGGTGCTTACCGGTCTCCTGTATGCCCTTCTATAAGCCCTTCTAACCAGCCCTGAATGTTGAAAGCCCTAAGCCCGATAGTGCCGAACCTCAAAGCCACACATCAATCCTGGCGTCCTGCTCCCTGCTGGGCCTCGCCAAGGAAGCGGCAGAGGGAATGGCGTGCCGGCAAGCGGTACTTTCGATGCAGGTGCCAGCTTCGGGGTATACCTCAAGAGGTTTTATGGCTTGGGGTTCGGCCGTGTCGGAGTTGGATTGGTGACATGGGTTTGTTCTAGTTTGGAGCGTGCCTTGGCGTGAGAGCCGGGAGGCTTCCAGAATGCATTCCACGAGTGTGGAAACTTGCAGATCGGAGAAGAACCACGTTCGTGCTGGTTGCTTCATTGGCTGCCACACATACATACTACATGCACACCATCCATCCACCCACCCACCCATCCATCCTTCCATCCGTATGTCGATGCACACACGCATGCATTCACAGATATGCATATCTGGTTGTACATGTGCATATCTATCTGTGCATTTGTATATATATATATACATTATACGTATCCCATACTACCAAAACATATATGATATAATGTAATATAGTATAATATGAGATTGTGCGAGGTTGTGACAGCTAAGATGATGCAGTACATTACAGTCCAATATAAAACAAAAATAACATGATATAGCACAGAATAGAACAGAACATCATATCACTATACACACATTGCACTGCACAACAATATAGCATACTAAAATATCATGCATTACAATATCATATGTATATAGTACAATATCACCGAACGTAAGAATATGATGTGGCGTGGTATGGTATGATATGACATGGCAGAATAGAATACACTGGAACATGACAAGCTTGCTATTCGTATACATGTAATATAACTACAAATATGATTATATACACATGCTGCGACATGTGCATGTGTGTATAAATATATGTGTGTGTGTATGTGTGCGTATCTGTACATATGTATATACATATGTAATATAAATATATACAAATACAAGAAGTTGGATGGGGGCCGCATTCCTGGGTTCGCCAGGCTGCTGCAGAAGTCTGCGAAGACATTCCGTGTACACTGAAGATCATCGCACTCCTTTGCTTGAAGGATGTGCCCCTATGGCTGCAAGCGAAGCCCCAAGAAAGCTGTAGGTGTTTGGTCGGGAATCACGCTCTAAAAGCCCGCAGGTCCAAAACCTCAGCTAAATCCTTCGTACCCTCGGGCCGGCAGGCAACACAAGACCTCACAGAGAC
This sequence comes from Symbiodinium sp. clade A Y106, assembly GCA_003297005.1. NCBI lineage: Eukaryota > Dinophyceae > Suessiales > Symbiodiniaceae > Symbiodinium > Symbiodinium sp. clade A. The sequence continues at coordinate 120,362 of BGNK01000321.1, read as the reverse complement.
TCAACGAAATGACAGGAAGCTGCTGAGGAGTTGTCGTCTGGAGGATGACGGCCTAAAAGCTTGGACCAGGGTGTCGGGGGTATATGATAATGTGCTACCACCTTGAAACCGCCCTGAAATTGCGAAGCCAGAAGATCACTCGCCAGTGAGGGTTCGTAATCTACTTGTCCTGAAGTTTGGCAGCCTGTCAGGATTATGCACAGGATTCGAGGCCACAGCACATGCGAAGTAAGTCCCAATCAACCCCAGCTTCAAGGGACCCCTCTCTTGTGCATTTAGGAATCACTCTTCACATCGACGAAGGCATCGACGATGATCGCCTCAACAGTCAGGCCGGCACACAACATAGAAGTGTGCATGTGTGTCAGCTGGTTCAGGGTAGGTAACAGCATTAATCCCACAACCCCTATTCCACAACCCTTGTGCTGATGAAAAACTGTGCAGTCAAGGACGGATCTTAGGGTTTAGAAGGCTTCAAGGCTGCGGAACCCCAAGTCAGACCCCGTAGTGCATATACAAGGGCCATTGTTCCACCTATCTAAGTTCTTACGTTGCCCAATAGAACTAAACCTTAACCCTAAACCCTAAACGCTAAACCCCTAAACCCCCAAACCAAAAACCCTAAATCCTTAACCCTAAACCTTCGAACGAACTTGGGCCCGAGGGCATTGCCTGACCAGCTCCAGTGCTTGGCTTTGTTACGGCTCGTTGCTTCGCACCGAGGTCTTAAGAAGCCCTGGAAGTGCACCAGACGATCTTTTGGCAGCCCGGCACTGCATGTTGCATGAAGCGATGGTCAGCGTACACCCTAGACGTTGAAAGGTCCCGAACAAATCGATAGTGAGCGCACACCTTCAAGAGTTGAAAGGCTTCATGCTGTCCATTGCCCTTCCAGATTCACTTGCTAGCAGCCAGGGCAATCAATTGACAGGAGCTGAAGAGCGACAGGAACCACGCGAGAGTGCGCCCGAGAGCAGGCCCTGGTGTGTTGAAGCCCATGTACAAGACGTTGAAGGCGGTCCGGCACACGAGGTGAAAGCTTGCAAGCTTACCCACTGTTGCCTTGTCCACACCCATCAGAGTGGCACCCAGGATTCCAGCCGCAAAGACTGGGAAAGACTCCAAGCCGTTCCTTGGCGGTCTTCTACGCAGCATACTTCTGCTTTCTTGTTCGCAACTGCAAACCCTAAGCCCTAAAGTCCAAACTTCTAAACCCCTAACCCTAAGCCCTAAACGCCAAACCCGAAGCACCAGCCACCAGCCCTAAACCCCGAAGCCTAAACCGTAGCAGCCTGGATTCTGATGCGCAGCCTCCGCTCTCACGATCGCTTCACCGTAGACTGGGTGCTTCGTCATCCTCAGCTTCTCAACCGGCTTCTGGTAAGATAAGGGTTTGTAAGGTGCCCAGTTGGCTTTACAAGGGTCTCGTGGGGGCTTATACAGCAATTTGAGTGATTCTACTATAAAGCAAATATAGACCACGAAATTACATTCTGGTACGCTTTAGGCTTCCTTGCTTCCTTGCCATAACGACCGTCCGGTTGCAAAAGGTGCCCTGAATTAGGAGTATCGTTGAAGAATCACTGATTGACAGGTGCGCCGAAACGAAGGAACACCAACGTAAGGTGCATATCGAGAGCAATGCGGCTTAGGTACAGCCCGAAATGGTCTTGAGACATATTGCGCTCTGGGTTTAAAGTGTCTAAGCACAGCTTATCGAATTCGCTGGAGAGTCCATGCGACTTTCAACAGCTGCGTTGGAGATGAAGCGTCTATCCGAACATCGGCGGTTCTGTAAAGGTATCTATTTACTAGCAGCATGTCGCCGGTGATATGTTTCTCTGCTTACAATATCAACGACCGAAGACAAGGAGCCGCAGAATACAGGAGCCGAAATACTCAAGACAGACTCTGGGTGAGGGTTGTGCAAGTCTCGTGCCATGACTTGAAAGGGAACTATACTGTCGCCAATAAGACTCTGGGCCTGAAGCTCCTAACCCAAAGGTCTAGAAAAGACATTCCCCTACATAAGTCGTTTCGAAAAGCCCTCCCTAAACCCTATAAACCCTAAACCCTAAACCCTAAACCGCTAACAGAAATCTGAGACTTTTCCTTCGGGGAGCTCCTCCTTCTGCCCCCTGGGATTCTCATTCTTGATCTTGTCCACGCCTCCGGCGGCCTTTGACATTAAGTACATTCTCCACATGTGCCTGAGATGTGGGGGTCGCCGAAGTTTCGGGACTGCCACGGGTCCATGGAGGATTTGGGTATAGATTCGTGTCAAGCGCTTCCTGAAAAGACCATGTGGTGGCGAGCAGGCTTCGCCTTGCTTCGCCGATCAAGGGATTCTTCTCGGTCGCCGGTTCCGTGTTCTGAAAGATATCCGGTAACAGTCGTGCAGATGTTTAAGTAAACCACAGCTCCCCTACGAAAACAGGATTCAAAAGGCAACAGCGCAAGGCACTCTGGACCCCGCGCAAATGACCCTTATCCCATCACACCGCGAGCAACCACTCCTTCATGCCAAAACACAACAATTCTGCAATCCTGAAACATGAATAAGCCGTGAGATTCTTCAGGCCCCAAACGAATCCCCGTCGGCCTACGCAGCTATGACCTTACATGCTGGACCGCAAACCCCTAAACCTGAAAGTCCCAGACCTCAAGAACTGCAAATAAATCCACCAAATCCCGAAATCCGCAACCCCGAGGCCCCCCCAAGCCGTTCCAGGCTGCGGCGTGTTGTAAAGGAAGACGGACCCAAGTAGCGCCGTGAAAGGAGGCGCCTCTGGGATCCTTCTGCGAAAAACAGATAAAGGCGTTGAGCTTCGGGATTTGATGAATTGAATGGCTTCGGCGTGGGGGTTCAGGCGCTTCACAACCCCGAGCCCTTAAGCCCTGACCTCTCGCGGAAGTGGTAGTAGCAACAATGATATCAATAGGTTTCTTTGAACTGCTCGAGCAGGCTGGGTAAGCGTTTGCAAAGCGCACTCGGCACCTTATGGAGGTGTTCCTGGGTTTCATTTGTTTGCGATCTGTGCAAGAGGCTCTTACAAGGCACTGCGCTGCCTGCACGGCTGCAAAAAAGCATGCTTCATCAGGCTGAAAGCAAGACGTGTTCACAGGATCACTAGATACCAGGAACAGAGCTGCTTGAAGAGACATTAGGCACACTCGTCAACTCTCAGCATGCTTTAAAGGCCGAATGCTCGGAATGGAACCACGAAGCTAGATGGCATAGGAGGCTGGAGTTGCGAGCTCCGAGGACAACCCTGCCAACATGGATGATGCCGGGAGTCATATTCAAGAGGAATGATGGGACGCCGTTGCCCGTTGCAGCTAATAGCGGCGGGACGATCGACATGGCGCCGGTGAATCAGGGCAGCCTGCAACCTATCGTTTGACTTTGCAATTGCGCTGCAGCAAACGGCAACAGATTTTGGGTTGAGGGCCTTGGGGTTGTTGGGGTTCAAATTTAAGGTTCAGGGTTTCAACCGCGACACCAATCATGCCTAGACCCGGTCCTCGTTTCTTCAAGTTGTGACTTCAGGACTCTGATTAACTCTACACGCAGAAAGTTCCAAACTACACAGCGAGAAAAGACCAGGACCTGCAAGCAGGCTGGACACGATAGATGAGGAGCGCATCTAAACGGACGTGGTAGAAGACAGGATTGGGCTTTGTATTTTGGTGAGGCCAAGGTTAGTACTGAGGTCTTTATACTCAGTCATGCTGTTCCCATATCTGACCCCGCCGGCTCTGAGTATTAAATTAGGGTATACCATTTCTACGCTAGTGTGACGTATTCACGCCCGTATATTCGACAGGAGCCCTAACGAGATGGATGCCTTTATAGAACCCCAGTTACACCTTACTGGGGCTCTGGCCAAGAAGAAGTTCAGCAGCGTGAAGAACCTCACTGCACGATGCATAATATCGGGGCCGTAATGCTTAGAATAGATTTTGGCGGTACATTCTAGTGCAACCATAACAAGGAACCGAAGGACAAGTAGTAGTAAGTCTTCCGACCCCTGCATTACGGGTCTACGCGGCGCACCACGGCATCATCACCACCGTTGCAACAGTGGCAATTCTGTGTCACCAGTTACCACGCCTGACGCCAAATGTATACAGCTACGAATCTCAACATTCATGGTAACTCGGACCTTCACCGTTTACCCCGAAGCCCTCCGGAGCCTCCGGTGGAGAGGTCGCATGCATATTCGGTGCTTGAAGTCTAAAGGGAATGCACGGCAGCAGGGCACTCAGTACGGAAGCACCAGGATTATCCAAGCTTCGCCACTTCAAGTCAAGGTCTAGCCTTGTTGGGTTCAACCGGACCAGGTGCAAGTCTCAAAAAACAGTGAGGGTTAGTAACCAGGCCAGCCAGCCACAGGCAGCATCCTGAAGAAACCTGTGTTCAAAGCTCGATGCCATACTTCTCAACACCCAGCCGGAGCCCAAAGTCCAAAGGCCCAAAAGCCAAGGGGCACGACAAGCATAAAGGATGCGGCATAGACCCAGTACATGACGCTCATGCTTCCTGACAGCAGGGCGGGTGGCTGGAATCTCAGCCTCAAGCTTCCACGCGAACCACGGGCATTTTTCGGGGGGGCCCCTAAACCCTAAATCCGAGGGCTGTACCCCCTAAACCCTGAAGCCCTAAACCCTTAAAGCCCCAAACCGAACCATGAAAGCCGTCCTGAGAGCTTCTCGGCGCCATCGACGAAGATGAACCTCACCACGGGGTCTGGGTCTAGGAGTGTGGTTAGTCCCGAAACAGCCTAGACATAAAGACCAGAAAGGGGGATTAACGAGAATCCCCTAATTGTGACATCCCTAGCTTACGTGTCATGGGCCTTGAAGTTTTCGGGCGTTCAAAGTTTCAACGGTTTTGGGATGCCTTTTGCGGTCAGAAACTAGTGATGCAAACAGCGTCACAAATCCTCTACATCTCTCGGATTTGGCTCTGGCGGTTCATGCCGGTGTTGTGGTTCTTTTTTGAAGGTTTGAGGGTGTGGTTGGGAGCCTTTATGAGTTTAGGGTTCAGGGCTTCGACAAGACAGGTGTTTGCCCCCCGAAACGCCCTTACTTAATGTAGCCCCAGAGGCGAGGTACCCATGCAGGTAAGGACATACATGGCCACCCCCCCAACCCAACAGCCTATCCCGCTGGTACTTCTGCGGCCATCCAAGCCCTCACGTTCCAACTCAAAACCTTGCGACGAGGGAGATGCTTGCTTACAGTGTGTTTCCTACCCTGGCCCGTGGTAGTTTCAAAGTACAGTTGTGATCTAGGAAACTTTGATTTAGCTGGTGGAGGATGTTCCAAATTGCAGATGCTGTTTGGCATCCATCCAAAAAACAAGGTCATGTACACCGACAAAGTAGCACGCCCAGTCTGGATTTCACCATGCGCCCTAGACCTTCCGGCTTCAAGTTTCAGCATACGAAACTCGAGAACTTGCAACATGCCTGTTGGATACTCCTGCACAGGTATGGCTTATTTCCACTATAGCGCCCCCCAACCCCCGTCCTAGCTTGGGGCTGTGGCCCTTGAGTGATGAATACTTCCAGACCATCAGTCTTCACTTTCAAGGACGAGACGAGAAGCTCCCCAAAGAGCATTCGAACTTGCGTCGCGCACGCGTCGGGGAAGGTGCCAAAAAGGTGCACCGTCCCACCTTGATCATGCAGGGTCGCAGGGTGGATCCCACCGAAGACAGGGGCCCTCTACGAGAATTTGACTCTATGCCGAAAACACCTTCGACCTCGCTGCCTGAGCCACGAACCCTCAACTGCCGGGGCAAATCGAGGCCAAGCTTGGCAGGTTTATGATTTGCACTTGTAGTTTAGTAGTTCAGGCGTGGGCCGTTGGCATCGGCCAATGTCGAAGGAAGGCCGCGAAACCATTATCCTGATCACGGTCGTAACCACCATCTTCGTTCGATACATTGGCCAACGGGCAATTACCGTCAACGCGGTTATCATCCTAGCGCTGCCACAGTCATCATGTTCTATTGGCAGCAAACTGGGCTCTCCTCCCAATCCCAGCCAACACTGGCAATCTTGGTCTCTGAAGAAGCTCAAAACTGAAGGCGCACTGCTTGTTTTCTTTCCGGCACCTTGTCTGTCTCNTTGGTCTCTGAAGAAGCTCAAAACTGAAGGCGCACTGCTTGTTTTCTTTCCGGCACCTTGTCTGTCTCTGACAGTCCACTGCAGCGTAAAGACTGCTGTCCAGGAGCCTATGGCTGATGCCAACGATGTCACCTAAGGTGACTTAGAAGTACGCCGTAGCTGAGAGTCTTCGTAAAGTTTGGGCCAAAGAAGCTTCTGGACAAGCACACACAGGTGTAACATNCCGTAGCTGAGAGTCTTCGTAAAGTTTGGGCCAAAGAAGCTTCTGGACAAGCACACACAGGTGTAACATGCAAGCACTGAGAGGTGTAGGCTTTACAGTCGAGCTCTCCTCTTCTGACATGTTCATGCTCCAGCATCATCGGCATCTCCATCTTCACCAAAATCCTCACATGCCTCGCGTTCCTCCTCCTCTCCGATTTCCATCCTCCTACTTCTCCTCTTCCACCTCAGTAGATGATCCGAGGCCGAGGCTTCCGAAGCCAACCCTTGCCTCCTGGACCCTGAATTAATCCTCGTAGCACTCCTTCTCCAAGTCGCCCTGCTCCTAGAAGCGCAACCCTACCGAACTTCGCGGCTTCAGCAAGGCCGCCGAGAAGAAAATGGGCCATAAATGCCAACATCAGGAACCTTTGCTTCCGGCTTTGAGGGTGGGGCAAAGACTCCTTACATATTTTTGTTCTGTTATGGGCTCTTAGGAGTAGAGTTCAGGGCTGTTCCGGCCGGAGGCTTCGAGTTCGGAGCTGTCTAGGCAGGATCTTCCTGTAGGGTAGGGCTCCTTGAAGGGTTCCTTTTAAAGGGTTCTATAAGGGGTCCATAGTAGGGTACTATATTAATAAGGCTAGTAGGGTACTATATTAATGAGGCCTTAATAATTAGGGTTCGGGGTCTGTTCGGGATACGGGGCTTCGGGCCGGCTCACGGGATAAGGCATAAACTGTTGTTGGGAGACACTGAAGAATGACATACTCGATAGTACATACCGTGTTTTCGTGCATGATCTAGAATAGAGCCTAACCTCGACAAAATGACGCAGCAACCACATCGCCGACAGTTGTGCGATTCAGAACTCGCATGCTCAAGCTTCAAGGCTATCGGTTTTGAGTATCTCCGAAGTCCGTTTAAGTTTTGCCAGAGGCTCTGAGTCCAGAATCTTGAACCATTCGCCCGGCAATCCAACACCTTAAATTTTGAACCCCGACGTCACTTTCAAAAAAAATTAAGCTGAAACCCCAATTCCTTTTCTAAACTGTGAAATCTCTCATTTACAGTGCGAAATCCTCAACCTAAGAAATCGGGCCGCACTTTGAATGCAAGCTCCGAAATCCCCGTGGCCTAGCATAAAGCCTCACGAAGAGCATTCCCCTAGACTCTCTCTATACTTCATAGCACGACATCCAGCCCTCAAACCCTAGAAGAGCGCCCAGTTGACGCCTTTAAGATCACAGAAAGTCTGGGCAGCAAGATGGCGAAGACCACGAAGAAGTGCACCATGTTCCACAGGGCCTTCTTCACCGTGCGGGTGAGCCTCGGCTGCTTTCACGGTGTCGGGCTTGTTCATGCCCCTTTAAACCACCGAGGCGAGCTGATGATTGGTGTTTACGGTTTCCTGTGTGATGCGGCGATGATTTTCGCTAGTCGACGCTATCACCACCCTCGCTGTGTGCACATGACAAGTCAAACTAACGTTCTCATCCGGCCTCTTGCTAGTATCACAATAAATACTGTCCTTCATACCAAGGCCATTGATTGGGATTTGGATTTCTTCCTGATATTATGTACTGTCCTTCATGTCAAGACTGCTGACTGTGAGTTGGATTCAGGCTCCGTGTGCAAGAGCAGCACCTTGCCGGTCATGGGACCCTTACCTGGAGTTGGGGAGCCTGTGGGAGGCGAATTTCGTAGCATCCCTCATTTCGCAGCTCGGACGATTCGAAGTTCCGGAGTCGCTCTTCGAAGGAAGCTGAGAGCAAATGACTCCAAAGAGACGGCGCAGGAGAGGGGCAGCATGCATTCCGAACCACAAAACCCAAATGATACAAAGCATGCTTCTTGTTGACTAACATGGCACACCGCGCTCCTACCCTCTAGGGAGCTGCGCCCTTCAATTCGACAGCCATCGGCCTGCGCAGGAGTGAACGCAGCAGGCAGCTGTGAATGCAATTCCGTGCCATGCCAGCCGGCACCGATGTTGCGTTCTGTCCAAGAGACCTCCTGCTCCGCCACGATCGCAGCACCTTCCTCTTCCGAGATGTCGGCGGGAGGCTCCTCGTAATGCACAGGCATCAGCACCTGCTCTGTTGGATTGGGTTCGGGTGCACTGCTGGTCCGCGGGCCAAGCAGAACCTTGAAGCCTGGTGCCACCTCGCACTGACCATCTTCGTTGTATCCGAAACAAACGAGCTCGCCACTCGCGCCTTCATGGCACATGTGTGATACCATCCTGCAGCAACGGCCACCACAGGACCGAGGTCGTCAGGAACGTCGCGTTGACCCTGGTCATTTGCCCCGAAGCAAACCAGCTCGCCATCCTTCTTCACGGCACAGGTGTGCCCAAATCCGGCAGCCACTGCCACCACTGGACCGAGGTCAGCAGGCACGTCACACCGACCCTGGTCATTTGCCCCGAAGCAAACCAGTTCGCCACTCGCCTTCACGGCACAGGTGTGCGCGCTCGGGCAGCCACGGACACCACGGCACCGAGGTCGGGAGGCACACCGTACTGACCATTCCATACTGACATCTACCATCTCCCCAGCAGATCAGCTCAGAACTCACCTTCACCGCACATGTGTACCACTGGACCGAGGTTGGGAGGAACATCCGACAGACCAAAGCCATTGGCGCCGAAGCAAACCAGCTCGCCATCCTTCTTCACGGCACAGGTGTGTTCAAATCTGGCAGCCACCGCCGCTACTGGCCCAGGTCAGCAGGCACATCGCATTGACCCTGGTCATTTGCCCCGAAGCGCACCAGCTCGCCACTCGCCTTCACGGCACAGGTGTGCCGCGCTCCGGCAGCCACGGACACCACTGGACCCAGGTCTTGCGGCAAAGCATCACGAGATGAGCCAAAGCAGCTGAGCTCTCCAGTCTCGCTGATGGCCAATGTTGAGCAGCCATTCCCATCAACGTAGAGGTCGGAGTAGAACACGCCGGGCCCAGTCCATTTGGCGAAGGTGGTGACCGAGCAACATCAGGTTGTAGACGTCCTGGGAGGTAACGTGGTGGTTAGTGTGTCCCAACAAGCCATGATGTCGGCAAGTCTGTAGCTCCTTTCGCCCTACCGGCGTTAGACAATGCCGAGGGCAAGCTTGATCCACAAGATGCGTCTTTGAGGCAGTGAGCTTGCTGCGGCCGTGCTGCACGTCTGTGCAATCCTCCTAAACCTTAAACTCAAGATCCTTGTCAGGTTGAACGCCTGGGTTGAGGTTGAAGTTCAGCATTCAGGCTTCATGCTGTCAAGGCTGTGGGAGTGGGTTACAGACTGCGTTCATTCAGGTTTAGTCGGACAAACTGCGAAGAAGGGATGGAGACGGGTTAGGGCGTGACGCTTCAGGGAGGCAAACCTGTGGCATTGTGCTCCATTGAAGCATACATGGATTCGTTGGGATCTGGATAGGGTCAACATCCCCTAGAACCGTAACCCTCAAGACTTCAACGGTGTGAAGGTGGTGTACCAAGGCAAAATCTCGTTGGTTGCTGAAGAAGTTGCTCAAGAAAGGCACCCAGACACCAGACCATCACATCACAGCCTTCAGGTGCGAAAGCGCCCCGAAGACAATTTAAACCCTGTTCTGCATCAGACTAGCCAAAAGCAAATCATCCCGAAATCCCAGCACGCCCCAACAACTAGCAGACTCTATCAGAAACCGCAAATCCCGAACAACTTTTGCTATCCATCCGAAGCACATGGCGACCTGCGGATGAGCGCTGAAGTACAATACCGCCTTGGACTGTGATTGTTTTACTGTGAGCACTTCCACCTTAGGTCACCGGAGTCGCACTTTGTGTTCGGAGGGCCTGGTTGTCCACTGTTGCGAACGAAGGCTGCAATCACTACGCTTGCTTGCGCTGCAACACTTTTAAGTTTAATAACTGCGGATACATCGCTTCGGGCCTACCTACATGAGCAATGGTTCACGTCTGCTTCTGCTGCTACCAAACTCAATGTCACGTTGCCCGGCATGCTTCGTGCTGAGTGAAGGGTCTCGCAACTGTACAGCATTTATGTCTGGGGCCACTGCTGCTGCAACTACTAGCAGGTCTCTCGGCGGCTGCGGCCGGCGTAGGTTCTGCTCTGGGTTGGAGTTTGGCGTCCCAGCCTGCAGAAACTGCACATAGAGCATGATGTAGGATGCCAGCCGATGTGTCTCCAGCCACTCGACCTCCTCGTACACTTCCTTCGTTAGCGCTCGGGGTTCAGGCGGCTAGGCTTGATGGTGTAGATGGGGATAAGATGCCAAACTATTGATGGCCGGATGACAGTGTAGACGATGGATAACGCAACAGTCCTACAAGGCATAAAAACCCGAGCCCTGCCAATAAATATCAAGGGCCACACTTAATGATTTATATGGCTGTGGTGAGTATGAAGAAGCATCATCACCATAATGGTTAGACTATGGTCATCAGCTTGGACTGCTAAGAGCCACAGCTGTCGCAGTGACGATGACGGTAAGGTCCTCCTGTTGTTGTTGTTGTTGATGGTGATGGTCACACCAGCAGCAACAGTGCCGCTAGTTGTAGCAGCTCTATCTTTGACAACAGTAGTGTTGGCAGGAAGGAGAATGACGAGAGTAGTGCAAAGAGTAGCTACTCGACACAACAGTCACCGGGAAGAGACGAAGAGTATGATGGGGATGCGTCCTGAAGGACGAGAAGTAACCACGGCTCATGAAAGGCGCATCTTCTTTTGCAGGTAACTTGCGCAGTTCAAGAAGTGCTGAATTAGAGTCTGCTTGTGTGCTACCGGCCGGTATCGGGTATCGGTTGGCATACGCGCGTTGGTACACGCACACTGGCCCAGCAAATCGAAATGTTTGTGTTTATGTGGGCATACGTTAGATGGCCGTAAGGGCACAAGCTTGAATGAAGAGTCCAAAACTGTCATCGGGCACAAGCCTAGATCCGTGCAGTGTAGTCCCCAGGAAGGAAGCCATTGGCAATTGCAATTGTGTTGGAGTTCCTGACATACACATACAGGCCAGGTTGGATGTTGATGATATTCGTGCAGTGCCTGAATGATGTTGGCCCAAACTTTAAGGACCCCAGCCCGACAAGACATCAATTTTTTACCGACCCTGCATTCAGGGTGGTGCGGGGGGGTCTGTAGTAGCTTCCGTGATTCCGTCTTCACCTCGAAGTACTTCGCCAGGCTTTTGGTCAAGTGCTCCTCGAGGCTTCGGGCTTCGTTCTTTAGGGTCTGCCGGAGAGTAGTTAGCTGCAAGGGCTTCAGGGTTTTGGGCCGTTGAGGGTTCAGGGGTTTCACGCTTCTAGAAGCGCTTTCGAGTCATAGTCATCAATCAAAGGGGCACATGAGTGGTTACTTGTCGAAGCAGCAAAGCAACATGCACCTACTGAGCTACTGGGAGGCTCGCTTGGCCTCAACTCTAAAGCCTGCGCCCAAAAAACCCTCAATCCTCAGCCGTTTACGCCAACCCGACGTGACCCGAAGGGCCCGAAGCTGCATGGCACACAAAAGCCCGGTCCTCGTGGAACTAAGGCGCAGGCACTTGGGGCTGCTTAAGCTTCACGGCTTACGGATTCATAAGTCTTAGCTTTATCTGGATGCGGTTCAGGGATCTACGGTGCTCAATATTCTTAGACTAAGTCGACTAAGTACTCCTCATAGAAGTTTGAGTCATAATGGCTGGAAAGCACCACGTAGTGCTGGAGTGATTCCACTTTGAATCAAGCCTCCCGCTTGGATCTAAAGCCTAAAGCCGAATGCAGCAGCTTAGAAGGTCCAGTGCCTAGGGTCGAAGATTCAGGGGTTTTGGGTTTCGTGATTCAGTGCTGGGTTTAACGAGCAGTGCATGATCATCGCACACAGAGTACGCCAGTTTGCTACATGAAAGCAGCCTTTGAGCCCCTGAAAGGCTTGAACGACACGAGGTTCCGAAGGTTGTCTGAGAAAGCCATGCATTGAAGTCCTCGGCTTCATTCGGCCTGAGAGTTCAGGCTTTCCCAACCAGAAGCCCATGGAAAGACGTAAACTGAGGGTCGTAGGGTTTTGCAGCTGAGGCTTGGGGGGTTGCTGCAGAGACCCTGAATCCAGAAATGCTTGTGCTGAACGGGCCTGCTACAACCCATGCTTCTCTCCTCGTTCAAGCCGTGCGAGTTGAGGAAGGTCTGCAGTAGACTCTCAAACTCATGGGACATATACGCCTGGCCAACGAGGATGTCACAGCTTCAAGCTGCAAACCCAGGAAGCCCCGAACCGCAAGCCCCAAGCGCTTACTTCTTCGCAGGAAAAGTTCGCGTGGGGAGCGATATGCCCCAACACGGGACAGCTGGAGGTTGATTTCTTCCAAGACCAGTATAGTCAAAGCCCCTTCGAGTTGAAGTGCTTCAATCCCTAAACGTGTCGTAAATGCAATACCCTAGGCCCTAGACCCTCAACCCAAGCCAGAACCGCTGGTGTCCTCTGCATTCAACCTCAATACAACTCAACATGCTGCAGAGAGAACCGCCTTGTAAACACAAGATCAACCTATGAACCCCTTTTCTACTTCCGAATATCGTGGCTCTCAGGCTTTGGCTACTTGGCTTTTTCAAGTGGACTCGAGGTGCTCAGGTCCTCAGGTTCCCTGAATCTTATCCCCACAATCCACCCAAGTCAGCCTGCAACCATCATTACACTACAGCTCTTGTGTGTTCGCTATGGACAGGCTCCCTGGGCGTCACAATATTGCCGGAAATCGGACATTCTTTACCTTGATTCTCGTGGCGTGGGAACAATGCATCCATGCAGCGAGCCCGTGATCCTGACCCTCGCTCTAAATCGTAGGCTGCATGCTCCAAGCCCTGAATCATGGCACATGTCTAAACTATAAGGGCTGTACGGGCAAACAGTTCGACTCGTGTGGCCCACCTGCTGTGTCCACGTCACCAGGAGGATCGACGGATAGATGAGGAATCTGAGAGCCAGAAGTGTCAGAGTGTTGAGGTTCCGATTTGGGAGACTCCGACTGTCGGAGTCCTCTTCTGTGGCTTGAAGTGCACGACTTCGGGGGTGTGAAAGGCTGAGAGGGTTCGCCAGCACGACTTGGAGCGAACCGGTAACGGAAGGGCCTGATGATTAGTGCAAGGTTATCGTGTTTAGCAAACATACTGTGTAGCTCTCGCCGCGACAACCCATTTTCGATGTTGCACCTGGGTTCCGGATATCTCTTGCCGTGGTGTGGTGCAAGTTTGGGATCAAGTTGCATACCACGGCGGTCGAAATCCCGCTCCCGCCACAGTCCCGTGATGCGTGCCAGCCAGAAGCAGTAGACAGGAATAGCTGGTCAGTCTCTTATGCTTCAGCATCAAGGTTCACCTGCTTAGTTATAGTAAATCCCGCTTCGGATGCATGGGCTAGCTGAACCCTAAATCCTAAATCCAAAACCCCAAATCCTCGACCCTAAACCCCAAAGCTCTAAGTTTTCGAGGCCATGGCTAGCCAAAGGGCAGAGCACGGGAGAAGATCTCAAAAATTGCCAGGCCCCAGTTGCAGGTCTCCTGGGATGCGATTTCGCCTTAAGGTTTCGGGTTTGGGCCGGTTTGGGGCTTAGGGCTGACTTAGGATGTAGGGTTCATGTCCGGGGGTTTGGGCTTCGAAGCACACATTAGGCTAGGCCTTGGGGGTTTCGGGGTTCAGGCCTTCAGGCCTTGGGGCTTCGTTCTTGAGGTTTGGGGCCTTGGGGCTTCGAGTTTAGGAGTTGGGGTTTAGGGTTCAGGGTTTAGGGTTTAGGGTTTAGGGTTTGGGGCTTCGAGTTTAGGAGTTGGGCTGCATCGACTCGCACTGCCTATTCCACCTCGGGTGCCTGCATGACACTTTGAAAAGGGGTTCCTGATATAGGGTGTACATCGCAAACTGCGTGTAGCGTGTAGTGAAGCACCCTTTCCGTAGATGCAAACTGAAACCTTGTGTCTGTATGGTACGCCGCCGGGATCTATCAACTCGAGAAAAACACTGGATTCATCGAAAATACGTGCCACCACGGCGTACCAGTCTCAAAATTAGGGGTTACCATCAATAGAACATATAAGGTAAACCTTTGATTAGGTGTCTCTTTGCATTGGGGGGAATGTTGCCGAAAAGTTAAGGAAGACAAACAAAACTAAGGAAAACTAGGGAAAACTAGGGTAAATTAAGGAAAGCAAAACCAAGCTGGCAAAAGCTAGACAAAGCTAACAACAGCTAACTATTTCCGTGCATGGGGTTGGTGTTTGGAGGCCGTGCACAAGCTCGTTGGGGCCCATAAGCGGCAACAATGGATGAACCAATACCATCCAATTCATTCCAACCATATTTCCACCCACAGTATGCAATAGTACACATATAGGGGAAACAATCATCAAACATAACACCTAAGACGATGTAGGAGGGCGCATAAGCGGTAACGAAAAACCAATATCACCCAGTTCATTCCAAAAAAATTCAATCACAACACATAATAATACATATACATGTGGCTACTGAAATTTAACAATCGATCGGAAGCGGGCCCGACCTGCCAAGCTTTTCCTGTGTTCGGACCCCGCTTTGCTGGGGAAAGCTAGCGAAAGCTAGAGAAAGCTAGCAAAGGGCTAGAAAAAGCGAAGAGAATCTAACAAAAACTAAGAAAAACTAAAAGATACTACATAAAACTAAAAAAGCTAACAAAATCCTGGATTCCGGGTCGGGCTCCGGTGATGTTTTTTCACGGCCTAATTGGCGAAGGGAAGGCATTGCAAGACGATCTTCTTCCACCGAAGCAACACAACAGGTGAGGTTTCTCTGAATTTGAGAAAAGGATTTCTGCAGAATATCAGGTTACTCCACCGGATGCAGCACAACATGTTAGGATATGAGATGGGGGCATCTCAGATTTGAGAAGAGGATTTCTGCCGAATAACAGGTTTTGAGCAACAGGAGCTATTTCGTTCCCTTTACTCGTGCTCCAGCGACAAAGAGATACCTAATTTAAGATTTACCTTATGCGTTCTTTAGATACCAAACCCTACATCCTGCTCATTGAATGTATGGGGCTTTATGAGATTACTGTTAATGGAGACCCCTGTAAAGCCCGCTACGCACTAGACATACAACTATCCTGGTCTAGCTGCGTTTGGCTAGGAAGGATACCTCCACTACAACCGCTCTCAATCTCGGAAGGTAGGAGTAAACTGGCCTGCGCCAGTATCAACCACCACAAGACTTTCGTCAACGATGGCCAGTTTAGCGGTTGCTTTGGTACGAAGCTTCCAGAAGCCAGCCAGGAACCTAAGTTGGAGTACCCAAGCCGAAGTCTCGATAAATCTTTTGCCCAGCTGCAGGGTGCCGAATCAGGTACACCGTCAGAGAAACGACGCTGAGAGATGCAGCTATGCAGGTTGTCAGCAGAAGGGCAAAGAAACTGTCCTGGGCTGATGGGATCCCTGCTTTGGGATACCGGGATGGTCTTTGGGCCCGGTCCGGAATGGCTGAAGTCTGCGCTTCTCTAGTTGCTGGAATTCGCGAACAAAACCTGCCCCTTTCGACTCCCTAACAGATCCTCATAGCCGTCGGGTGTCCGACGCCGAGTGCACCAGGTCTCGATAACTGATCATCCTTTGTGCGTTCGGAAAGCTTGGAGAGTGGAGGAGTCGAGGGGTTCTTTCTGGCGCATGTCTGGGTTGCATCGGATTCGGCCTGTCTACGTTTCAATCTTGTCTCGCACTTCGAGCATACTGTCGGCATCTACATCTAAATCTGTATCCGATTTTACAAGTCTGTAATTGCCTGTCTGTTGGGGCGAGCAATACCCGGCACTTCCTTCCTTTGGCCAAGCGCCGGCATTTCTTGACATATCGCAGACTTCTGCTTGCTGATTCCACAAGTAGCGGTTCAAGTCAAAGCCCTGCTCAAAGGCTTGGGGGGGTTGAAAGCCCTCGATCGTGCTACTGTTGATCACCCGCGTCACTCCATTTTATCTTCAAGTCGTTTGCCACGCGGAGAGCTACGAGTTTCCGCAGATTGCTCTCTGTCAAGCGCCGGGTGTTGACAGAACAACTGAGTTTTAATCAAATCCTAGCAGGACACCGAGCGCAGGATGTTTGCGGAAAGCCTCGAGTAAGATGCTTTTCCTCTTGGGGGCGGTCACGGTCTAAATGCTTTCATTGAAGGTCTCGACTTCTAGCTACTGCTGAATCCGGCCACATAAGCAGCTGTCCACCTAGTAGGCCCCAACGAGTTTATGTCTCAAGTCCTGAAAGTCGGCTTTTCTACACACAAGACGCCTACAGGCTGAGACTCGACAAACCCTGAACCCAGATGTTCGAACTTGGGGTTGGGAGTTGCAAGGGCTCAGGATATTTCATTTTAGCTCTTCTGAGATCAAGCTTCGTTTAGATCCATACTACTCAAAAGCCCCGCAAACCCGAAGCTGTTCATCGTAAAGGCCTGAGCCACATTATCCTAAGCGGTATCCTAAACCCTAAACCTCTGAACCCTACGACCCAAACCTTTCAAACAGTTGAACCTGCACCCTAAGCCCTAAACCTTAAAACCATGAACCCTCAAAACCCCATCCAAGGGTAAACCCGACGCAAACCTTGTAGGACGTGGGCAGCTAACAATAGCCACCCTGAAAAAACCCGGCTCGAATTCGAAGGAAGTCTCTGCACGGAGCCCGCAATGTTCCCCGCGTAGTCGAAAGCAAACCTCTGAAGCAGGGCAAAGATCCAGGCGTTTTGGAGAGGGTGTACCCTACAGTTATACTTGGGCACCATGGGGAGCAAGATGAAAAATCGATCATTCTTCAGTATCAGGGTTGTGAGCTCTAGAAATGTTTAGGGATTCGGGGCTCGGGTGCTTCGGGACCAGCTTTTAGAATCGCGAGCTCGGAGAACGGACCATGCATAGGCCGGGATCCGGACGAGAGCTTCGATGGATTCGCAGGTCTCTAGGACTCAGGGGTCTGGGGTTTGAGTTTAAAGTTTAGAGAATATGCAACTGCAACACCAAGCAAGTCGACTCTGAGTGTAGAGTCTAGGCTTATCTTGGTTGAAAAGGCTTAGAGTTCGCGAGTCGTGTTTTCGGGTTAGGTGGCGCGGGTTGTTGGTTTTGGATAAGACTCTCGCAGGCACCCAGGGGTTCCCAAAATTTATAATCTCTCTATAATATTAGCTGTACATCCGTGCTTTATGGGTATATCGTAACCCTAAATGGGCTCATAATCAAACAATCCTGAGACACTGGGTAGAAGAACGCAGGCTTAATGAACAGCGCGTCAAACGTAGAGTTGCAATGGAGATATCCGGACCCGGGCCTGCATCCTCTCAGTTAGCCCTAAACACTCGGCGAGGTCGAAAGGCATACGCTTTGGAATTCCACACCTCTTCGGGTTCTTGACCTTCGCAACTTGCAATTATCAGGAGTACATGCCAGGCCATAACCCCACGCTTGGTGCCGAGTCTCATATGGCTTTCAAGGTGTATCCTGTAACAGCACGGGCTTTATACAGTCACTTCTCCTAGCGAACAATCCCAAAGCGATCCCAACTTAGAACAACCTCCCGATCAGGGTGCACTGTTAAGCCCTTCCAGGATGCTCCACGGTGAGGGAGGTGAACATCTCAATATTCTCAGTGTAGATCATCGTGCCTAAGTTGAATATCATGCACTGAGGAGCCCGATCAACATCGGGCTGCCTTATAGAATATACCAAAAGGCACCGGCCAATGCAAAGACACCAAGGCATCGAACATCAGCCTCCCCCAGTTGATGGGAGGTAGGGTTGAGAGTTTGAGAGTGCTTCAGTCGGTGAGTTCAATCAGAAGCAACCGTTTTCGAGGCGGAATTGGGACAGCCTGTATCGGGGGAGAGGTAGTAGCATCTACACAATGCGCTTTTGCTTCGGGCTTTGTTCCCGCTGTCTAGCGAAGAGCTCATCGGCTCCTTGTGACTCGTCAGGGTGCTGATGGCGACCTTCTCTGTCTGCACATCGATCCACCCCTAGGAACAGAGAGATCTCAACCGTCACGGAGGAGGTTTTCGGTTGCGAACTAAGGGGGACTCGTTGGAGCAGCTTCGGCTTTTTGCCCGAAGCATGCGGGAAAAACAAGCCAGGGTCCCCTAATCTAAGCTCCCACGTATGGTATCTTACTAATTGCCATGGTAACTTGAAACATTGACCGCGAGAGATGATGAAGCACAAGGGGCCTTTTCTACATGGCCACAAGAAACCTGGTTGATGCAATGATTCTGGGCCTTGATAGGGGAATTATTGATTTGTGCGGGGNCGTGATTATGTGAGGACTGGTGTGGGGCTGCATTTTAACGAACGAGAGAAACGGTGGGGTGAGTGATTTCTTGCTGGGTGGGGGGAGATTGTTTTGTTTGGGGGGGGGGGGGGGGTGGGGAGTGGTGGGAACAATTGGAAGCCACGTGCCGGGCAACCATCAAACTCAGCTCTGAGCGATCAAGCGTGGACGACCATAATACAGGCAAACGAAGCCGAGTCACATTGGCACCCAGACCTTTCAATACAAATCCTTTCAATGGTGGGTCATCTGGCCAAACAAAGCCGTGACGGATCCTCGGAACTTTAGAGACTAAGGAATGAAGCCTACATCCTGAACGCCTGAATCAAGCTACCTCTCCCTCTCTCTATATATGATTCAATGTACATGCACATATGCATATACATACGTATACATATATTTATATATATATATATATATGCTACCCCCCCCCCGGGTTATCCACCAATTTTGGGGGGGAGAAGAGGGTTGGACCAAATGGTCCGTTTGGCGGGCCACGGTGCGGAGCATGGCCACCCGGGTTATCTACCCTTTTNGTATCCCTTTTTATATCCAAAGTATACACTTTATAGGTATCTTATAGAAGCCTTAAAAATCGTTAGTGGAACCCTTATCGATCTCTATAGAGGTCTTCTAAATCTATGATAGAATCCTGCTAAATCTTATAAAGAACTCTGATGGAACCCTTATAACATTCCCACAGAGGCCTTTTTGTAGGTGCAAGGACCCCTGCAAAGGCGTATCGATTTCTCTGCTTTGGATCTGTCAAAACTCTGGACTACACCCCCTGCTAGAATAAAAATATTGGACCCGCAGCCCTTAACTTTAACATTTTAAAGCTATCTTATATATTATATCTTACGAAAATGCGAGCAACATATGTAATCAATTATATAAGAGTTCAATTCGACGGCCGTGTGTTGCGGTTNTTTTAAAGCTATCTTATATATTATATCTTACGAAAATGCGAGCAACATATGTAATCAATTATATAAGAGTTCAATTCGACGGCCGTGTGTTGCGGTTGCTACTACTTGTGTATGCGTGCATGCATGCTTACATAGTATTGCAGCAACCTGCAATAGGCACCAAAGTATGCAACAAAGACTTTGCACCCCGAGTCAAAACACAAGGAATCCGATACGCATTTATGCAAACTAGGCAAAACATCAATACTAAGACTACAAACGTAGGTAGATTTGTA
>BGNK01000321.1:41105-93537 GCA_003297005.1 Symbiodinium sp. clade A Y106 | reverse complement strand
GTGGAGACATGGTTTCCGCAAAGACTTGGGACATTGGGCTACGCACTCCGAGCTTCATCAAAAGTACTCCAAGATCATAGGAAACGGTGACATTATGAAGCAGTTCCAGGAAGAAAGCACTCGCAAGTGGCAGTGGCCAAAACATTACGAAGCGATTGCAAAGCCAGTGGGTAACATCGATGAGGAGTTGGATGCCGACATGCAATATGACATCAATGCCGCATGGTTTTCACTTCGACGCAAGCATGCACTTGAGTGTCAAAACTTCATAGCCGAGCACCAAAAACGTGCTTTCGCTTTCTTCGGGGAGCGTGTGTCCCATCAATCTGCAATGCGAGACGTTTGTGATTTGTGGACAGAGTGGAAGACACATAATGCCAACTTGCTATCATCACATGTGATAGCTCAGGCCGAACGCAGTTGCACACACTTTGTTGACTTGGTACTTCGCGAAGAAGTGCCCNGGGAAGCAGCTGTGATCGAAGCCGAGACAAAGTTTGAGCAGATGGATCCCCAACAGCTGATCGCGATGATTGAGCTTGACAAGCAGGCAGTCGCGATCAAACAAGCTGATGGCACAAAGCTCAAAGAGGTTGTTCTATGCAAGTCTAGTGAGCTTGCAGCATTGATTCGCAAATACCCCGATTTGGAGCAATACTTCAGCGTCAAGTTTGTGGATTCTCTTCCAAACAAGGATAAGCCAGCTGCCCGAAGATCACCAACTCCCTATCCTCGCAAATCTTCGCTCACCAAAAGGGGACGNAACAAGGATAAGCCAGCTGCCCGAAGATCACCAACTCCCTATCCTCGCAAATCTTCGCTCACCAAAAGGGGACGCAGTACCTCCAAGCATTCATCTCGCGCATCGTCGCGGTCTTCATCAAGGAAGTCTACATCAAAGCCGACCTCGCACAAGCGTTCAACATCATCGAAAAGAGGCTCGGCGCATTCTTCGTATGAAGGCAAAGGAAAAGGAAAAGGGAAAGGAAAAGGCAAAGGTGGNCTACATCAAAGCCGACCTCGCACAAGCGTTCAACATCATCGAAAAGAGGCTCGGCGCATTCTTCGTATGAAGGCAAAGGAAAAGGAAAAGGGAAAGGAAAAGGCAAAGGTGGCCGCAAGGGCAAGGCTTCCGACAAAGGACGAGGACGAGGAAAGCAAGTGCGATTCAATGGCAGCCGTATTTGACGGTTGCGCCCTCCCATCCAAACTGCATCGGACACAAGACGAAGATGCAGAAGCTACTGGGATTTTTCAGTGTCAAAGATTGACTTTNAGCAAGTGCGATTCAATGGCAGCCGTATTTGACGGTTGCGCCCTCCCATCCAAACTGCATCGGACACAAGACGAAGATGCAGAAGCTACTGGGATTTTTCAGTGTCAAAGATTGACTTTCTTTCGTTTTGTATTAGCCGTTCTTACAGAACTTCGTTGCAGACCTTGGCTACAAGAATTCGTGGCACTTACGTTCATTCATGCATGCCATCAACGTTTTCAGTGCCTGATTATGTCAAGCTGTACTTGAACAAGGGCGGCAAGTTCATTGCCGATCGTTTTCGATGCTCTATTTCGCATGTGTATCACAGTCTTGATAACCTGGAGCGCAGACTTCACATTGCAAAGTTCTTCGAGGCGTTGGACTCAACAGAAAGGCCGAAGCCATCCAATCTCAGCAGAGCTTCGCGATCATCAGGTTCTACATGGGTTCCGCCTGAGAATGAAGCCGNACTTCACATTGCAAAGTTCTTCGAGGCGTTGGACTCAACAGAAAGGCCGAAGCCATCCAATCTCAGCAGAGCTTCGCGATCATCAGGTTCTACATGGGTTCCGCCTGAGAATGAAGCCGTTTGCAGGTTCGTGAGGCGTGTCAAGCGCACCTTGTGTGCAAGATACGTTGATCGCCAGCCTTCCAGAAACCTCACATGGTTAGACACCAAAGCACGCCAATGGCTCAAGAAGCATCGGCGCAGCATGNGATACGTTGATCGCCAGCCTTCCAGAAACCTCACATGGTTAGACACCAAAGCACGCCAATGGCTCAAGAAGCATCGGCGCAGCATGATCATTGTTGATGCAGACAAAGGATTGGGCGACATTATGATGCCGAGGCAGTGGGTAGAAGACGAGATGCAGCGCTTGCTTGACACAGGATTCCGAAAGCTTAGCTGCGAGGAATATGTTGGCAAGGCGTTTCAGGCAAGATCTACGCTTGAATTAGTTGCCGAACGCGCTAAGCAAGCAGGTGTCCTAACATCCCGTGAAGTACATCTCATCACCCAGAATCTCNAAGATCTACGCTTGAATTAGTTGCCGAACGCGCTAAGCAAGCAGGTGTCCTAACATCCCGTGAAGTACATCTCATCACCCAGAATCTCTTCACTGCGGGCGAAGGTTCATTTCGGCTGCGAGTGAAGTTGCACAAAGTGCCTCTGAAAGGACGTCCGATTGCGAATCTTTCACATTCTTGGCTCACGTCTGCTAGCTTGTATCTGTGTGACCAGCTGATGCCAATACAACAATCGTTGGACTTCGCGGTTGCAAGCAGCAATGAGTTTCTCAGACGCATGCCAATACAGGTACCCTGCAACTACGAGATCGCTACCATCGACATTCANGACCAGCTGATGCCAATACAACAATCGTTGGACTTCGCGGTTGCAAGCAGCAATGAGTTTCTCAGACGCATGCCAATACAGGTACCCTGCAACTACGAGATCGCTACCATCGACATTCAAAACCTGTATCCAAGCATCAACACTGACGACTTGATCAAATCAGTACAACATTCCGTCAGGCTACACTACGGCGAAAACCAGAAATCCAAATTCATCTGCCAGCTTCTTGAGATCTTGCTCAGAAACCAGTNAAGCATCAACACTGACGACTTGATCAAATCAGTACAACATTCCGTCAGGCTACACTACGGCGAAAACCAGAAATCCAAATTCATCTGCCAGCTTCTTGAGATCTTGCTCAGAAACCAGTATGTGACGCACCGTGGGGAATGCTATGAAGCATTTGGCGTCGCAACCGGCATACCGCCGGGTGTGTTCCTTGCAAATCTCTATGTGGGACAAGCTGACAGGATCGTGTACAATACCCATCGCGATGATATTGCGTTCTNATGCTATGAAGCATTTGGCGTCGCAACCGGCATACCGCCGGGTGTGTTCCTTGCAAATCTCTATGTGGGACAAGCTGACAGGATCGTGTACAATACCCATCGCGATGATATTGCGTTCTATGCTCGCTTAGTCGATGACTCTGTGGTTTGTGCTGCATGTGTGGATGATGTACACAACACCCTGAGCTCATGGAAGTCCGAGCTTAAGTGGGACATTACAAGTCGAGGAGGGCGCTTACAGCATGGGGATCACGCTGTGGCTTTTCTCGACCTGCAGTTGTCACACATAGACGGGCGCATGGAGTGGCAAACCCATCGCAAGGAGTTGAACAGTTACTTGTATGTGCCAGCTGCCAGCTGCCATCCAAAATCAGTGTANGCTTTTCTCGACCTGCAGTTGTCACACATAGACGGGCGCATGGAGTGGCAAACCCATCGCAAGGAGTTGAACAGTTACTTGTATGTGCCAGCTGCCAGCTGCCATCCAAAATCAGTGTATGCAAGCACGATCCGTGGTGAAGTGTGCCGTTTGCTGCGAACCAACAGCAGCAAAATCAATTTGATCAAGCATTTGAGGTTCTTCGCAACGAGGCTCGCAATGAGAGGTCATTCCTACATGGATGTGTGGCGTTCCATACAACTTTGTTTGCGTAATGGCCGAAGAAAGACTCCAGAGATCAAGAAGTTAAAGAAGTTCTTTATGTTCATCAAGTACAGCCGTTCAGTTCCCAGCCATGTAATCAACAGCTGCTTGAAGAAGCACGCTAGCGATTTGCAACGTTGTTTCAAAGATCCGATTTCTTTGAGCTTGGCATATACCGTACAGCCCAATGTGTTCAAGCACCATTTTGTCGACAATTGGCTTATGCCCAGTCGAGACCAGTAGCTCTTGCACAGACAGGGTGGGTGGTGAGGGTCTGTGTTTTAAATNGCATATACCGTACAGCCCAATGTGTTCAAGCACCATTTTGTCGACAATTGGCTTATGCCCAGTCGAGACCAGTAGCTCTTGCACAGACAGGGTGGGTGGTGAGGGTCTGTGTTTTAAATTTAAAACAATTCACGACGAGCATCAAGACGACATGTCATGGCAGCTTTTGGCACAAGGGAGTCTTTCGACTTGCTCGGGTGTTCCCCGCTTTGGCCAAGAAAACAGTGGCCTGGTGCTGAAACAAGCTGCCTGTGTGTGCCCTGGTTTGATTGCTTCACACTCAGAGAAGCATCAGGTGTCTTGGGCTTAAGCTTAGGCCAGGCTCTCGTGGTGGAAACCTTGTCCTCTGAACCCCTCATCCCGAACCGCGTCAAAATTCCCGGTAGGCATTACAGGCCAAGCTCAATNTGGGCTTAAGCTTAGGCCAGGCTCTCGTGGTGGAAACCTTGTCCTCTGAACCCCTCATCCCGAACCGCGTCAAAATTCCCGGTAGGCATTACAGGCCAAGCTCAATTCCAAAATATCGCGACTCCCATCACCAGCTCATCTTCTAAGTTCCTTCGGGATGATTTTGGGAGGAGCCCTCAACGTTTACGGGGGTTTGGGGGAGTGGGATCTAGGGTCTCGTTCCGGGGCTTGATCTTAGGACCATATTGCTACAGTCTACTTGGATTATGAACCAGTCCTAATGGTGTTTCAGGTTCTGGGAATACAGCTGTTCCTGCTGCACCTGCAAGTATTTCCACGTAATTCGTTCCCCAAATCCTGAGCCCTGAACCCTAAAGCCCCGTGAACCCGAAACCTGAACCCTGAACTCTGTCCTTGGCGCAGAAGACAATTCCGAGATCGGTGCGGCAGGCATGCAGGGCGTCGCTGTGACAGGTGACGTTGGGGTTGTTCTCCTCCGTCCTCAAGGAAGCTTCTTCAATTTTGGATTGGAGGTCGGATGAGAACTCCCTCAGCTTTGCTGATATGTAGGTAGAATACCGGCAGTATGATCCTAGGCCTCCTCCAATGACGACGACGTCTTCGGCGACAACGAAGGCGACGCCGACAAAGACTACCACTAACAAAAAGAAGGCATCTGCACAAGGGAGTGGTTGACCATAGAAGACCCCACAACGAATCTTTAGTTTACTAGAGCGTACCTTCCTTAACATACCGATTCAACACGAAAGGATTCCCCATCATTCAGAACCAGCACGTCACCTGGTTGACAAAGAAATATGCGACTGTGCAGTGACTCTAGGGTCTGACGCTGCTCATCCTGAAAACCCTCAACTGCAGAATTCACAACCGAAATTCCAACACCCGTGTCTCAGCCCTTAGACCCAGGAAAAAATCACTCTTCTGCAAAATACTTTTGGGATTCATCGCATTCCTCTGCATAGCCCTGTGGGCTTACATAAATCATAACAACACTGGAGCAAATTAAGCGCTAAGGTAAGCCAAGAGGCAGAGCGGGATTGATACAAGCGGTTGCATAAGGGTTTCTGTACGCATCGGCTTAGAAGGCTGGGCGCGTGGAGGTTTACCAGCCCACAAATGCAAGCTCGCTTACTGCAGAACCCCGCCGCACGTGCAGCCTACGCCGCAACCAGACAAGCCTGAGAAAACCCTCTGCCCTGCACAACGTCAGGCTCATACTTCTCCGTTGCTTCTGAAACTCTGGGCCAAAAACAAAAAGATTAAACGCAGAATCGCTTGCTGCTACGGGTCTGATAGGCCGCATCGTTGTCTTCGCACGGAGGGTTTGGATGCGCAGCAGAGGGCTCTGCGGCAGACGTCTCCTTCAGCACCATGGATGAGAATGGCGTTCGAGGCTAGGTCTAGAATTTCAACCTGCAATGCCATATGCTCCAGGCCTCCGAAGAATTCGTCGCGAGGCGACGTTGGGCATCGGCCCCGGCGTCGCTGGTGTTCGTCCATTCGGGAGAGTCTTGTAAACTCCTCGGTCGCGGCATAGGGTATGAGCTTTCTACAGCCGGTCTTGGTAGAGGTCTTGTTGTGCTTGAGGACTGGACCTTTACGCACTTGCTTGTGTGTGTGTGTGTGCGTGTGTTTGTCTCGGTGTGTGTGTGTGTGTGTGTGTGTGTGTGTGTGTGTGTGTGTGTGTGTGTGTGTGTNTGTTGTGTGTGTGTGCGTGTGTGTGCGTGTGTGTGCGTGTGTTTGCGTGTGTGTGCGTGTGTGTGCGCGTGTGTGCGTGGGTGTGCGTGTGTGTGCGTGTGTGTGTGTGTGCTGTGTGTGTTGTGTGTGTGTGCTGTGTGTGTGTGTGTTGTGTGTGTGTGTTGTGTGTGTGTGTTGTGTGTGTTGTGTGCGTTGTGTGTGTTGTCACAGAAGAAGAAGCTTCTTGAGCATTTCTGTTGTGTAGTCTTGGTTAGTATGACTACTCGTGACAAATGCATCGAATCGGAAGAACCCTTGTTGGTTTGCTTCTGCGATTTCTGTAACTACAGGGTGCTACGGGCTCTGCTACTGCTGCTGCGGTGGTGGTGGCCGGTGTTGGTCGCGGTGGTGCCGGAGCCGGTGCCGATGCTGTTGCTGCCGGTGATGCTGGCACTTGTGTTGTGGGAGGTGCGGTAGCAGTAGCAGTCGCAGGCCGTCCTGGTCGTGATCGCGGTCGGGGTCGGGGTCGTGGTCGTCGTGTGGCTGCAGCAGCATAATGCCAACAGAGGCTGCAAACAGTGTGGTTGTATTGTACGAACTTCAATGCCTATGCCCAAGCCTAACCATAGTACCGATGCTCTTACATTGCAACAACGTCACCAGCAAAATGAAGTATGATTACCACTACTCATTTTTTATGAAACATTATTATTCTTGATACACTAGCCAGACAAAAAAGTGACATAGCTGACCGAGGGTCAGCGCGGTAAATCGCGGGCTCTGGCAGGTAGCAGTTGGAACTAAATAGTGGTCGTCCCAGGAGTACCTGAAGGCAGGTTCTGCAAAACGCACATTGAGCCTAAATCCCGAACCTACCACCTTACCCGAACCAGAAAACTCTTAGTCCATGCAGCAAGGCTCTAGTATCTTGTCCCCTCTGCAACTTGTCTGCGGCACGATCACCATAGTAATTCTGGCCGCTTAAGACATTCGGGTTTGCAGTGTTGGCATTCTGAGGTTGAGGGTGTTGAAGTCTGGATGTGGGGCTTGGGGCCAAGATCTACCTGAAAACCACCAACTAAACCTTAACCCTAAACCCAAAACTCTTAAACCCTAAACCCCCTAAACGAGGCCCTTAAAGTGAACGCCGGACCCGGGGCTCACGAGTAGTAGCGGCTCTCGCACCAGAAGCTTGAGGACGTTGGCCTCAATTCCTGCCGTATCTAGGCTTCTGCTGTTAGGTTTGGGGCTTTCGGGTTGGTTATAGCTACGGAAGCTGCTTGCGGTTAAAGGCTTTCTGATCTTCGGATTTCGGAGCCTGGGCTTGGGCGCCTTAGCTGCTTTGAGCGGGATTCTGCCAGATAATGCCATGATGCTGCTAAACCCTAAACCCTAAACCCTAAACCCTAAACCCTGCACCACTGGTAGAGCCCCCAACGTAGAACGAGAAGCGGGCCTAGGCCCAAACCCTCTTTTAGGGTTTAGGGTTTAGGGTTTAGGGTGGCTACCCCAAAAACCTAAGTTTGGTATCCTGTAGAAGTGATCTGGAAGTGAGCCAACTCTGAACAACCAAATCCGATGCGGAGATAGAGAGCCCAGTTAGGGGCAGCATTCAGCCACTCAGCCTAATCCTTCAACCACCTTAAACCCTGAACTGCAACTTCGAAACACCAAATCCTACACTCCAGACTCTACGCCCTCAATGCCCGACTTCCAAAAAGTGCAAGAACTTTAAACCTTCAAGGAAGATCCATGTCGTGATTTAGGCCTGAAGGATCAAGGCTTACGGCCTGAATTTGGGGCAAAAGGTTTGGTTGAGGTTCGGTGTGCTGAGGAGTATTTGGATGCATGCATTCGCTAAACTGTTTTCACCTGAGTTGTGTATAAAGCTTGAATTTCCATCTGCTCTTTGCGTGCACAAGATTTACAGTTTATGGAGTACAGCACGTCAGGCCTGCCTTCCAATCACTGCCGGTAAATCGCACATGCCAAACCCTACAGATAATGTAGGGACCTTAATCACTAGTTAGAACAGGATTTTGGGGTGTGTGCGGACAGAATTCGGAGGCGAGTACAGCTACAAATGTCTTATGCATCACATGAATGTCCAGCTTCGCTTTGAGCTGGTCATCCTACTGTCACTAATTTTTGAACTGATTTTGTTGCAAGTGATTTTTCTCCGCACCCTGCCTGGTTCTTCGATTCGAAGGTCTCTAAAAAGCTATAAATGCCGGTGAGGTCGGTAACCGAATACCTTGGACGCGAAGGTTGCGACTGGATTCGTACATATAACATATATTACAATATTCCTATTCTACTTATGAATCCCTGAAAACAACCGACCTTCAGAAACAGAAAACGATGGCTGCAAGCCTTAAACCCAACTCGGACATGCCGCCACATCTTCGGCTTCGGGATCCAACGCAGAACTTCAAGATTGGGAGATTCGTGGTGCGACTAAGCACTGAAATTTAGTGGTGGAGGGGGAGAAAGGAGCCCTCCATGCCTGAAAGCATTGCCCTTCTCTTGGGCTGTACCCAGCATACCTAAAGCCAAGGCACACCGTGTCCAGCGAGAAATGGCTCCTGAGGTCATCATTTACCCTGAAGCCTAAACCCAGAGACCGATTGGCAGGGAGATGTTGTGAGAAGCTTGAGGATGCTATGTGGATTTGCATCTATGAACAAACTATATATATAATAATAGATAAAATATACGATACTATACTATACTATAATGTAATATAATATAACATAATGTAATGTAATGTAATGTAATGTAATATATTGTAATATATAATATATGTTGTAATATATAATATATATTGCAACACATATATAATAATGATAATAATAACAACAATAATAATAACAATAACAATAATAATAGTAATATTAATAATAATAATAATAATAATAATATATTATAATGTACTATAGTATAATATGATCTGATATAATATAATATAATAATATATAAATATGTGTATATAATATATATATATATATATATATATATATTATATGTAACAAACATAAAAAGAGAGATGTGTGCGCATGTGTTTGTGTGCGTCTACACATTCAAACGGCATGCACGTACTCTTGCATGCATGTAGTTGCGATGGCTATGGACGAGAAGACTAGATTGGCTAGATCTTCGGTGACGACAACTCTGGTGCTACCATGGTCATGCCCGGATGCTCCCGAAGCCCCGGAATCCTAGTAAAGCGAGCCCTCTGAACCCAAAGGTTCGAAGTAACCAGACCCTAAACCAGATCATCCGTGACTCCGGAACCCGAAAAGTCGACAACATATTGTTCACTCTGAACTTCATTTAAAACTCCAGGCTGTCCCAGAACACCTCAGCGCGAAACCTCTCCCAGGCAGCAAAGGCACTCGAGATGCTGATGGATCGCCGATGTTTCCGCCGGCGGGGCGAGTGTGCTGATAGCCAGAAGGAAGCCTCATAAGCAGCCGATGATGTTGCGGCAGTGCTCTTTCAATGAGGCCCATGTCTCTTGCCCTTAGAGTCGGTGGTTCTCGCCCGGGCACTCTTCCGACCCTGAACCCGATTCGTCAGTTCGGCAGGCTTCGTTGTGTGTTGACAGTTTTAAGTGACGCTGCCAAGGCTCATACGACTAAACAGCCCCCAACCATGAAACCTGGAAGAGCAGTCTACAACCAGCCGAGAAGCCCCCAACTGCTAATGGCAAACCTTGAAACCCGAAAATCCCTCCCCCCTTATGCTTTAATCTCTAACACCTAACCTGAACCACTACCGGCGAGGTCCTAACCCCTAATCCCGAGAACCGTCAACGTTTCAATTTCCAAATCTTAAGCTTTACCCACTCTCTCCATTGGCCTCGCGAGCTTTTGGAATCTTGTTCAAGGGCGTGTTGCCGAACTTCCGAATTGGGCTGAATTCGATTCTGATCTGCTGGGGAAACACACAGCTCCTCCCATGACTAAACCCACGACACAGGTACTGATCCAGCAACTCCTTAATTCGTAACAGGACTTCCTGCATTCGCTAAGTAAGTTGATCAAGCGGACTGCTGGACACTAGTTTAGGGCATGAACAATAGGATCCTTGTGAAAAGAATCCCAAGCCCCTCGACAGTAACCTCCTGAAGGGACCACGTACTCCTCAGCTTCACTGGCAGGTATTTGGGCCGCGAAACAGATCAGACACAGCAGGAAGAGCGGAAGTGACTGCAGGAGGCCAAGGAGTCCATCCTCACGCTGTAAGTAAGGTGGGGGATACTTGAAATGAGGATCCTACTGTCCAATTATATCCTCGTCCTGGGGTCCAAGTCCCAATGTTCGTCACGTTGAGCCCAGACCCACCCACCAACCCCACCCACCCACCCACCCACCCACACCCGGGGGCTTTGAAGCCTAGTACCGAATTCTGCATTATGGCTTGAGGCTTTGTCGTGGTTTGCCGTTCGGGTCTTCAGTTCTCCACGTCATGGCACACTAAATGGGCGGAAAGCAGGACCATGTGCACTGCTAGCATCTACATATAGACATGAGTATTTTAATGCACCAGTATAAGCAGACAACCCCTTGCCTCGGACTCTACTTCATGCAGGTTCAAAAAGCTCAAACTTTTACCGTGGCAAGGCTGTGAGAAGCAGCTCAGGGAGCTTCTTGAAGGTACGTTTTCTCCGTGAAGCCTAGGGGTTTAAGGGTTCGGGGCTTAGGGTTTCACACTTTAAACCCGAAATCCGGATGTAGATCGTGAACTGTTCAAGGCTCGACTTTTGAATTTGATCCCGTGGAACCCAACGGGGCCTTCAAGCACGGCCCCGTTTTCGGCTGTAGTTAGGATTGAAGGCGCTACGTAGCCTTTTCGGGCTTAGGGTCATGTCTAGAAGGTTCTGCGGCCATGTCGAGAAGAAGAATGTTATCGGGTCAGGAGGGGGGGTGGCTACATTGTGCTACTCATCAACAAGCTTGTAAAGGAAGTACAGAGGAACACGTGGGGATGGTTGAATCTGTGGGACCCTCGCCAAACGGAACAAACCTCTTTTGACCCCAGGTTTGGGGTTTTGGATGTAGCAGAAAGCCTGAAAAAGTCAAAGCTAGCCATATGCCCTATGCCACCCAGGCAATAAGGCATGCAGGGCTATTCCTTCTGGCATTCGGGAAACGGGTAACACGGGCTCTAAAAAGGGAACCTAATGTAGAGAACCTCCCGCGAGCTTGAGGGGTAAAATATGAAGGAACCATCTGCTCATCGATTCTGTCCCTTCAGAGATGGCCAGCAGACAGGAAGAATAGCAGTATGCACAACTATGTAACTTCATTTATCTGCAGCAAAAACAACATCCGTTAATCACATGGGTTCTGAACTTGAAACCATAAATCCTAATCCCAAAGGCTCACAACAAGGTACACAGTGGGGCTCTTGTTTCGGCCTCTACCTCCAACCGCTCGTGGAGGATGTCCATCCGAAACTTCATCGTTTGGAACCTCACCGTTCTGGTTGCTTTCGCATCTGACGGCTTTGGGTTCCCTAAACCCTAAAGCCTAAATCCTAAACCCCTAAACTAAGCCCGAGAATGCGCTAAAACTAGAAAGTCTCAAGGCTTAGAGCTTCATGCGGGTCTTCACAGCATCAAAGCCTACAACGGCCAGATTTTAAAGTCTTGGGATTCAGATTCTTGTTTTCGCATGTAGGGGGGGGGGGGGGGTTCTGCTGTTCAGAACCCACTTCGCTAAGTCCTCTCCGCCGGCACTTCATCAATTACTGGCTCTTGGAATCAGTTTTGGAGGCAAGTTCGCTGCTTGTGTGCTTGTTGAGGGGTCCGGCCGAGCTTTGGTGGCTGGTTACAAGCTTGCAGCTGGTTCCAGGCACTTTTGGTCCGGGTTTCATGCCAGATGTTGCCGGATTGAGGTGATGTTGAAATAGCTCGGAAGATTCTCAAGAGTTACATACGCAGGATTGGGGGAGCTTTTAAGATGATGGGGCGAGCCGCACCTGTAGCTGGTGAAGTTGGTTGTTTCCATGCCCGGCGACATTGTTGCGGCCGTGGCAAACGAACACATGTCCAGACCATTTCTGTTTCTCAAAATTTCCAACCAAATGTTGGGCAATTCTCGTTCCAACTCCATGGGTGTCGACTTTACAGCTTGGAACTTGCTCCATTTTCTGGGGGGGGGGGGGCGAACCCAAGGCTGGGGCTGATTGTTTGCGGGAGACTTCGCCGGCAAGGACGGTCCGGGCCAGCGTCCCAATCATGGCCCGTCGCTCCTGCTTCGCAAGGCCTGCATGCTTCCCACCAATGTTCAAAGTCCAAAGTCACCTTTGTTGCTGCTGTAACCAGTTTTTACTTGCGTTGCTGCCGGGGCAGAGAAACGGCTATCCGACTTCTGCCCTTGCTGTAAACACTGTAAACCCCACAAAGTATGCTGCACTGGCGCACACGGTTCTAGTATGCGAAGCAGCACCCGGAGCCGGAACATCTGAAAACCCACGCAAAGCAGCCCCAGCCCCCACAACCTCCAAGCCCTCTGTCGCACCCAGGGGCTGCATGAAGATGTCGCTGGGATCTTTTTTGTGGCCTTCAGGGCCAGTGATAAGTAGCCGGAGTTGCAACGCCCCCAACCGGTCTGAGAGGAAGGGGGTGTCGTAGGCTGCCGGGTTTTGGGCGCTTAGGAACTGAGCTTTGTTTCGGGCTTGCGCCCCAAGCCCTCGACCGCAAAGCCTCCGCAACAAGCTCTGAAGCCTCGAACTCATCGCCCTTCAAGCCCGGCAAAACCTCTCCCTTGCCCAAAGCTGTAAGAAGCCCACACTGGAAATCATAAAGCTGTCAGAGCCCTGATCGTCAGTTTAACGATGTTAGCTTAACTTAGGTTGTTTACCGTTTGCTGTAGGCCTGAACCCTAGACGCCCCTAAACCCTAAATCCGCCGGACTCGCAGAAGTCCCAGCGCAAAGCCTTGAGAAGCGTACAGCAAGGCGTGGGTTAAGGCTGAGTTAGGGTTTGTTGTTTAGGGCTTGGTGTTGGAGGTTAAGGGCTTGGGGTTTGGGGCGAAACATTCCGAAAGCCGTCAACGCCTGAGACTTCTTAGTAAATTTCCGCTCCTGTGGCATGGGCCGTGGATGGCCTTGCTCTCCGGCGCACCCGCTCCTGTGTAGCGTTTGGCTTCGTATGATTTAGCATGTCCGAGTACATTAGCTGCTGGGGCTCTTGATGCTATGATGCATAAACCTTTCACCCGCTCCCAAACGATCGAAGTAGAGTAACGTGCCTACTGTAGAGCTGCGGATTTGGCGTATGGCGATTCAGAACTTCTGGTGGTTTAGGGGTATTCAGGGTTGGCCTGAATATTTAACCAGAATAGGGGTTTTGGGAGTATAACTCCAATATTCTACCACAAGTCTAACACTAATTAGAGGCTGTAAGTAGAATAGCGTCTTGGGGAGTATAACAGCGACGTTCTAGCATAATTGTATGACTCAAGCCCTGCTTTGGGGCCGGGGATGAGTATGACTTGGAGCTGCAACGAAGCCGAAAACACTGAACAGCAATCCCGAAGCCTCGCTATGGGTCAGGGCTTAGGTCGATGAACCTGTGGTGGAGATCTCCCCCGAAGGCTACAGAGGGTAGATGTTTCAGGAGCTGATGTTAGCTTCCGCTAGCCCCCGAAACGCAGGAAGTTTCGGGCCTACACTCAAGGCTTCAGATCCCTTAGCAAAGTGTCCTGAGATGGTTTTAGAAGAGCTGCAGGATGCTTAGGAATCTTGGGTTTAGGGTTTAGGGTTTAGGTTCTGGGTGTTTGGGTTTCCGGGTTCAGGGTTGGAATTCTGAGTTTCGGAGCCCGGGTGCTGATCTGGGTTTTGTGGGTTTCTTCCAATCGCAAGCAAAGGCACGTTGCCCAGAACCACCACTGTCGTCGCTGCCGACATTGCTGACATGGGCGGCATGGCTGCGACTCGAAACCCTAACCTCAACCTACCCTAAAACTCGTAACCCCACACCCCCAAAAACCCCAAGCCCTAAAAGCCCCAACCCGAAACCCCAAAACCCCGAACTCCACCAGCTGTGTGATTTCGGAGCTTCTGGAGGACTCCTTTGGGCTTGGAGCTTCAATCTTATAATCGGGATAGTCTGGGGGTTAGGATATATCCTACATCCCAACCCTCAATCCCTTAAGGCCTATACCTGCATACCGCTGGCCTCATCCTCAGTCCCTCAAGCATCAGCTCAAAAGAGCTGCAGAAGAACGCATCGTTGCTTCAGCGAGGGGATTCACAGGGTTCCCTCTAGGGCTTGGGTAAGGGTCCTGTTGAAGGGGCTTCTACGGCACAAGGGTTTTAAGACTGCGGCTTTAGGCTTTCTCTAGAGCCTGGGCTTCAAACAAGCTCATCTTAAAGCTGCCTTCGAGTCCAATACCCACCCTACACCCCAACCCTGAACCTACTTCCTTAAGGGAAATCCAAAACTCCAAAACCCACCATTGATCTACTTCATGAACAACAGAAACCCAAAGTGAAGAGATGCTTGGGAGACGAAGCCAAACTCTCCTCCAGAATTTGGCGGGCCCTCGACCTCGAAGCCCAAGCCCTCGCCCTGGAACCCCCAAAGCCCGAACCCGAAACCCCGAGCCCGCAAAACTCCGGAAATCACCAAAACCACACCCCCTAAACCCTAAACCCTAAACCCTTGTTGCAACCCTAAACCCTAAACACCCTGAACCCGGCAGGCTTTTCCTCCGTCGTGTGCAGAGCTGGGTACGCAACAGCCTATGACCGAACGCAGGGTGGAGTCGGAAGAGGCTAGGGTCCTAGTCCCGGGCATCTTCACTTCCCAAACAGAATGAACAGTAGATCTATAGAGGCCTCTCATCTTCTCCCTGTTTGCCAGGTAGAGAAGACATTAGGAGGCTCAAGGGGTAGCATAAACGTTGCTAGAAGGGGTTCTTATCAGGGCTGCTATACTGCCTCGTCCTTTCGAGGCTCTCGCAGAGAAGAGAAACTTCTTCAAAAATGGGCGCTCTCTGTAGGCGCCTCTGTGTAAACAGACAACGGCCCCCACTCAAACACAAGGGGGCCCCGAATCTGGATAAAGCTTCCCACGGAGGAGTTCAGGCTTTAACCCCACCTCCAGGGACCTGGGGGATCAAAAGCCATAGAAATGAATGAGGCATGAGGGTTTTCGGGTCGTGAGGTTGAGGCTTTTATGGCTTCAGCTTCTGGGTTTCAAGATTGGAGGCTACAGGTCTTTCGTGGTTGGGGAGTCTGTCTTGATGTAACCATACTTAGGATGCTTAGGATGCTTGGCCCAGAGCCCTGAAGGTGGAATACCCACAGATCCTCCTATCGGGAAGATCGGTAAGGGACCCCACCAGACGAGACGGACACAAGGACCATGGGGATGAGGCTTGGAGCCCTCCTTGCAAGGACTCGAAACCTTAGAGCATTTCGGTCATCAAGTCCCTGTGCCCATGTGGTCTGGAATCTGGCTTCTGAAGTTGCCCGCATCTTGTAGTCTGTACCAACACAGGATCCAACAACCGTAATCAAAAGAAGCACCTCCTCCACAAGCATCAATAATGTGAATAACAACAATAAAACAAATAATAAGATGAATGATGAAACTAAACCCACCTAAACCCTAAGCCCTAACCTCACACCCCGAAATCCCTCAACAATCAGCCCTAAACCGGATTCGCAGGCTTCTTACTCCAAAACCCACCCTCTAGGCATCAAGGTTGCTCAGTGTCCGACACTGCCGTCGTGACCTCGGGCTGTCGAACTGCTTCAGGCTGGTGTTAAGGGTTGAGGGTTTACGGCGTATAGGGCTTGCGGTATAGGGTTTCGATTCTAGGTGGTCGGGTTTAGGTTCAGTGTTCGATCAAACTCTAGCTTGCAGGGTAGAACAATACACTGGGGCAGCCGGAGTTGGGTAATTCAACAAACACAGCTTGCAGGGAATGACAGCAACTTCTTGCTGAGGCTGCTGCCTTGGAGGTTGAAGAAAGTTGGGGTGCACTTGTGGAATAGAGTTTGACAATAGCAGGACTGTAGTTCTAATAGCAGGGATTAGGGTTCAGTGTCTTCGGGTCGAGGGTTGGGGCTTTAATGGCTTTTGGTGAGCAGGTTAGGGCTCCTAGACTCAAGTGAGGTAAACCCTACAACCCTAAACCCTAAAACCTTTACCGTTGCCTGAGGGGTGCCAGCAGGAAGCACTTACGGCAAGCACCTAACCCCGAAAACCTAAAACCCGGAACCATAAAACCCTACAGCCGCCCCAAAGCCCTTAACCCTAAATTCATGTTAACACAGCTGGTGTTTGGACTCGGAGTTCTCTGGGCCTGCATTGCTTAAACTAATATCATCTCCCTGCGTTGCTATATCAATGTATTTGTTCACATACCCGAAAACCCTAATCGACCACATCGTCCCCTTCATATATTATCCCATTCTACAGGTACCCCAAAACCCTTTCCTAGCTCTTGAGGACCCTAATGCTAAGGTCCGGCCCCTTGTGCGGCCAGACTGCGGCCATCTGTACATTGACATCTCGTTGAGCAGTGTCTTCGGTTGGAAGTTCTTGGGCCTGTGCCAACCTGGAGGTTTGGAGTTTAGGGTGTTTGTTTCTACTGGAGTTTAGGGTTCAGGAATTGGGGTTCGGTTTGGGGCCTAGGGTCTTATGGAGAGCAAGAGTCAACGGCAACCCCGAAGAACGAAGAAGTAGCAAGCCTATCTAGGAGCAAAGCATGTGTGCGCGAACAAATGCTTCAGGACGTTCTGATTACGAGGTTGTGTGTTGCGAGTGGCAGCTGTCTCTGTGAGTTATCTAGTCCCTCCCTCTTAGGTGTGGACTCGGGTGGTTCGACTGATGGGCAAGGGGTGTGCGGTGTTGACCTTAGAAAGCCAAGTGAGGATCCCACAGCCAAAGCCCTGAACCATAATCTCAAAACCTGAAACCACAGTCCTACATCACCCGACACAGTAAACCGGCATTCACTCGAAGAAACACTATGCTCGCCGACACCCCGACCCCTTTAGGGATGTTGTTTGCTTTTTGGTTGGGGGGTCTTTGGGATTGGTTGATGTGACGGGAGTCTACTCAAACACGAGACAGCCAGAGCTAGACTCCTGCCCGCTTTGCAGGTTTTTTTTTACTTTGCAGGGTTTAGGGTGTAGGGCTTCGTGCGGATCCGTGTCTGTACGCACGACTGTTAGCGTTTCGGGTGGTTGACTTTAGTTTAAGATTTATGGCTCAATGCTCCAAACGACCATCAGCATGTTCTATGTCAAAACCTAGATCCCATCACCCGGCCGCGACATGATACCACCCATGATGGCGTTCATGGTACTGCGACTGCCAGTGCAAGAATCCATCCTGCAGTGGTAAGCTGACATGGTAAGGATTCTGAAGCCCTGGGACCCTCAGCCCTAAAGCAACCATCTCCTGAAGAGCCACCTACCACGTGTGCGACGCAGGCGGGAGAACAGGTAGAAAACCGGAACGCAACCATATGTCCTTGGCTTGCGCATGGGACCAGACTAGGCTTGGAAAGTACTGCTTCAAAGATCGAAGGACACCCCCGCTGAGTGCCACAGGCAAATTAGGGGCCGTCGGCTCAGGCATTTGAGGGGCAGAGTATATGTGGGTCCTGGAGAGGAATCACAACCGATAATAGCAGCTGCATGCTAGCCGCACTTGCACGGATGTGTACTCAGCTCTGAGCCCAGGAAGCGTGTCCCTATTCGACCAACCGTGACAGTACGGCGAACTTGGAAACCCCAAAGCCCGAGAGGGAAAAAGATTAAAGATAGCTACACAGCTCATGTGAGAAAGCCCATCGGAACGCAGGTGGAGCATCATAAATCAGCCGTCTCATCTGCTTGCTCTCCTGCATGAGCTGTCTTTTCGCGACATGAAGTCATCAAGCCGAAGGCAGTACTTCGGAGCTGAGCTGGAATGGTTCTCTTCGGTATGTGTTAAGGTTTAAGGCTCTTGATGGAGCCAGAACATGGAAGGCCCATCGTGCAGCTTGTAAACAACACGCATCCCTGCAGCTGAGCACTGTGCGAAATTGAAGCAATCCATAAGAAGCATGAGGCCAACAATGGATGTATGGTAGTGCAAACAGTAACTTCGGGGTCTAGGCTTCAAAAACCGGCAAGCAATACAAAAGAGGGGGGAACAATTTCCTAAATTCTTCTTAGGGGTCCTTGCTATACTTATACTAGAGTGTACTCCAAAACCCTCTTCTAATTATTGAGGGCCTGTATTAGGCTTCTGAACCTGGGCAGGCTTCACCGCTGCGCCATATGGAACGGGAAGCACGCGTGCCAAGGCCACGTGGAAGCAGTAGGCCCACCTCAGCAATCAAGGGGTTATAAGCTTCAAAACCAACACTCTTTAGACTCGAAACCCGAACCCCCCGCCAGCCACCCTCTCCAAAAACATGCAAGATAACAGCAAACTAACCAAATACCTCCACACTCTGAAATTCCACAGTAGTTATTTGGGTCCCAATGACATACCTTCACATACCCCCAAACCCTATTCTGATGAATAAATGAGGCCGCGTTGATGGCCTATCGCTTGGTGTTTGCGTTGCTTCGAAGTTTCAGGTTACGGCCGAGGGTTTGGTGTTTAAGGGTTTGGGGTTTTTGCGGGCTTAATGTTAGTGTTTGGTGTTTAAAAGCTTAGGGAGTCATCGTTGCGGGTTCGGGGTTTGCTCTCATACGCAGTTCAAGGCTCCCGCAATGTGCGATATTGCTTTCAGCCCCCAACATTGAGCGCAACAATAAACTGCGAAAACTTCTGGTTTCGAAAGTAATTTCAATGTGAGGGGATGTCTGTGTGCCTCCATGCCATTTATGCCCCTTCCCTAATGATAGGGTTTGTGAAGCCAGGAGGGCATGCCAACGGCGACCCAGGATTTACACTACATCCAGTGTTGCAGCTTGTCGTCGTTCTGTTGGTCCTCGTCCTCGCCGTCGCCGTGAGTCAGCAGCGGCAAGAGCAACGTCAGCAAACGCAACCACAGCAACAACGCAGCTTCCAAGAACGATGAACAATCAACCACAACGATATCAGCAACAGCCTAGACTAGACAGAAGAACACCTGAGGATGAGGATGTGTAGTTATAGCGATGACCAGTGTTGTGAGAATCAGGATGATGTTGACTCAATGCCCATGCTGCTGCTGATGGTGCTGACGATGATGATGTTGATGATGAGTGATTTGATGGCGGTTGTGATGATGATGATGATGATGATGACGGTTATGGTTATGGTGCTATAGTAGTAGGGTTAATGTGACATTTAAAGCTCTTGCTCCCACTCTCTTCAGACAAGTTTGCACCCTTTTCAACTTGGCTAGTCCCTGTCGAGCCGATTGCTCCTTCTTCTCGAACTTTCTAACCCAGTCGCCATCGCCATCAGCACCACTATCAGCATCATCATCGAAATCTTCATCCTCATTCATGATGCCCGTTGCCAAGGTTGCCATCACACCCTCACGCGATGAAATGACCATCAAAACCTACAACACCGTCTTCAGCAGCAGGCACCGCTTCTTGATCACCGTCATCATCATCATCATCTCATCATCATCGTGCCCATCATCTTCTTCTTCAGCGACATCATCAACAGCATCAGCGTCATTATCACCATCTGCATTATCATCATCGCCATCTTCATCTTGATCATATTCATATTCATCACAGTCCAAGAAGCAGCAAGTGAACATGGAACCACATCAACATAGGGTGCGTGCCTGCACAGAACAGGTTAAGCATGCCTGAAATCATTGCAGCTATGGCGCAGGGACCACATGTTGAGCCATGGTGTCACGCCATGTGAGTCGTAGCTGTTCAGCGTATCGGTGATCATCAAGGACACAAGAGCCTTGTTTCAAAGGTTCTCAAAGCCCTAAAAAACCGAAGACCGAACTCCTGAACGCTAAACTTTTCTCATATTTTACTCGAGCCCGCACAAAAATCCGGGCTCGTGAAATGCTAAGGACGTTCTTGAGGGGTTGGGGCCTTAGCTGCCCCGGAACACGAAACCCTGAAGATTTATACCCTGAACTCCGGCTTGGTGGTGTTCGACATTTTGGGCCCGTGGCTGACGAATTCGGATTCAGAGATCAGGTCGAACTTTGTCTGTTGCGTTTCGGGGCTGCTAAACCTGGTGCCAAGACTAAGGCAATTACAACTAGGATGACACAATTCGGAGGCTTGGTAGTGCTACTTGTTGCAAGAAGCTACGAGCTCGAAAGTTGCACCCCTCTCCAGACACAAGAGCCTGGCCAAGACAAATGACAAAGGCGCAGCAATCTGCAATACTGCGGTTCAGGTCAGGGTTTGGGCGACCGTGGTGCGTTTGGCGTGTTATGCTTGGGCGTCGCTCGCAGCTTAGAGGCTTCAGCTTACTTAAAACAAGGGTGAATTCGGCTTAGTCAACAACTGGCTGTTCACACGGTAAGGGGCTCTAGGTACAGTATGGCGCTTGGAGTTTAGGGTTTACGGCGGGCTAGCCTGTCTTGTCAAAGTGTGCCCGAATGCACTGGATCTAGCTTGCCTTGAACCCATGTCCATTCTAAACCTGGCCAAGCAATCTGTGTAGCCTTCTGCGGGCCTCTTCACCGCTGAGCTTATAAGATCTGGATTGCTGGCGGTCTCTAAACTGAACTCACGCAGGCATAACCCCCCAACACTCCGAAACAGTTGCCTGAAGCCCTACACCTCAGAAGCCTAAACCTTACGCCTTACACCCTCAACCTAAAACGCTAATCTAAGCTCGAAACCCTCAAGCCTGAAATGTGGGCGACGAACGAAATAAAGCTTCGAAGCAGCTCGGGCAGGAGGGATTCAGGGTCTTCCAAGATCCAAGATTGCGCAGAGGTCTTGCGCGGGCAATCTTGGATCCAACGGGTGAGCGTCGGATCTAAGATTCCCTGGCAAGACCCCTGGGCAATCTTGGATCTTGGATCCAGGGCCGTGCCCGAATCAAAATGATTCGGATGATTCGGCTGAGCAATGGATCCAAGATTGCCCGCGCAAGACCTCTGGGCAATCTTGGATCTTGGATCCAGGGTCGGGCCCGAATCAAAATGATTCGGAAATGATTCGGATGATTCGGGGCTATTTTGGAGGGAACCCGCCAAAGACATGAAAGAATATAGTTACGATCTGCAGGCACTCCCCCCAATCCCAAAGTCCCACGCCATCCTGAACCTGAGATGTAGGCGAAAGGCTTGGGGACAAGGGAATCCCACGGACCCACGCCTCCCGAAGACTGAGATTCAGGCACAAAGGCGTGGGTACATGGGGGGGGGTTACCAAATACAAATGTGTGTATATATATATATATGATATGTATGTATACAATGAACCCTAAACCCGAAAAGTGCCCATCCAGTGCCCTGCAGCTGCCCAAACATGCCAGCTGCTAGACTAGACCAAAAGCTTGCATGTGGCTTGCTGCGGCATGGCCCTACATTGCAGAATTTGGCCTTCCCCAAGAGGGGAATGTAAGCTGATTGCAGTCTTCTAATACTGTGCATTGGTCCAATTTCGGGGTCCGCAGAGCGACTCTGAAACTGGAACTCAAACACGGGAAGCAAATCTGGTCACAAGGATGGGGACCACAAAGCAGCCCGACAAGTAATCTAAATGATTGGGGCCGACATTGTGGTTCCCAAAATGTGGAGTTTCCGTGACTCCAAAACAACGCCCGCGAAACGGCCCGTAAACTGGTGACCTTGCTACTGCTGGCATTAAGAAAGCTGCCCAGAAAACGGTCCCAGAAACGGAGCCGGACGTCGTATGCTTTGCTTGCCAATCCAGTGCCCTGCAGCTGCCCAAACGTGCTAGCTGCTAGACTAGACCAAAAGCTTGCACGTAGCTTGCTGCGGCCCTACATTGCAGAATTTGCCCTTCCCCCAGACAGGGCATGTAAACTGGTTGCATTCTTATAATACTATGGAGGCACGCTATGTTGAAGCCGGAAGCATGAGCATTTCTGGACCCAAAATCGCGCCCTCAAAACCACTAGCCTTGCACGTGTCCCGATCGGGCTCGGTGGGACCCGGCCGGTGGGTCCCAGCTCTTCTCTACGTGGGACCCAAATCGGGTTCGGTGGGACGCTGAGGGGAGGCCCCATGATAACCATTTTCACTGCCCCTTAGCATTGTAGTCCAAGTGTGCGTCCAGCCGGTGTGTGCAATCATAGAGGGGGAGCCGGGCACAACCAACGTTGACCGTCAAGCAGTTTTTTGTTGATCCAGGGCCGGGCCCGAGTCAAAATGATTCGGAAATGATTCGGATGATTCGGCTGAACATTGGATCCAAGATTGCCCGCGCAATACCTCTGTGCAATCTTGGATCTTGGATCCGGGCCCGAATCAAAATGATTCGGAAATGATTCGGATGATTCGGTTTCCCTCCTTATTCGGCATTCGTCTTGTCATGATAGTTACAACATCTAGTCTGTCATGAAGCATGCCAGTCATTATTCAGTCTATGCTGTGTTTGTTGCTTCACGAGATGTAAGTCCAGCATGATTCTGAGTATTGTTTTTGTCATTTACACTTTAGCGTAATCCTCCATGCTGTAGCCCANTGTGTTTGTTGCTTCACGAGATGTAAGTCCAGCATGATTCTGAGTATTGTTTTTGTCATTTACACTTTAGCGTAATCCTCCATGCTGTAGCCCATTGTGCAGTGATTTATTCAATCAACATCGTCATTGCAGTTATCCTACCGTCAACAGCAGAATTGCACATCTTATGTTCTGGACTCTTATTTCTCGGCTCCCCTTCGCCTTCTATTGTCATGTTGATTATATGCAACGTCTGGTCTTTTATGAAGTATGCCAGTCATTATTTTTTCAGGAAACCAATGCAAGCCCATCGTATTTCGGAGTATTGATTTGTCATTCACCATTTAGCGGAATCCTCCATGCTGCAGTCTAGAGTCTAGCGTGCACCAAGCTGTTCAATCAGCATCTTCAGCACAACTATCCTACTGTCACCACCAAAGCTGTGAACATCGTGTGATCTGGATTCTTATACTATCCCTGTTGCGGGATCGCAAAGTGATCCTGCACACAGACTCTGCCAAGAGCTACCAAGCTCAAGCTTCCTGGGGTCCTGCACGACAAGGCGGTTCACTGCAAAAAGCGAGTGAAGGTCAACGGGATATGGCAGTGGCAACGCCCCCACTATGTGCGGATCGTCACCCACAAGTTGCCCGGCACTAACGGGAAGACCCTCAAGGTCAAATCCGGCACACAGATCATCGACCGCTGCTGGCGATTTCTCAAGGAGCGCGTCCTTGTGAACCAGCACACAAAAGCGGGCAGCTCACTACTCCGNCCGGCACACAGATCATCGACCGCTGCTGGCGATTTCTCAAGGAGCGCGTCCTTGTGAACCAGCACACAAAAGCGGGCAGCTCACTACTCCGAGCAAAGCTCAGGTCGGCCCAGTACGAGACTGGAACCGAAATGCTGACCTTTGGGTAAGCTGCGGTGACCTGTGTACCAGTTTTATGAAGAAGTTTGTGTCCTAGGACACCAATTCACCTGGGACTTTGGGGCCTCCATCAAAGGAAAACAACTTGTCCGTTCAAGTTCTGCTTCTTTGGACAACACATGCAACGTCTGTCGATTGCTGCCTTGCTGCCACCAACCATGTAAACATGCTCATACGTATCGGTCACATGAACTTTCTCTTACATGTAGAAAGCACTGCAAGCAATGAAGAGTTATGCTATCACACAAGTATGTAGAGGAAATCTCATGTGAGCTTTCGCACACGATTTAAGCACAAAGCGTGGGTACGTGAGGGGGGGGTAGCTTATATTTATTTATACACACATATTGTACGCCCCAAACCTAGCTGCTTAGAGTTTAGGGCTTTGCGGCCTGAAAGTCCTTTTAGGTTTTCAGGCGCTTCGGATCGAGAGTGCGACTTCGCTCTTCAGGCGTAGAGGTTCAGGGTGCATCTTAGTACTTCTTTAGTGTCTAGGCCGAAGTCCGGTTTTGGACGAATCGGAGCTTCGGAACATCCTAAACCCTTTAGCCCCTAAAGTCCTACAACCTCAACTCAGAACCTGCAGATAAGGATCACGCTTGCTCACTTTCTGTCTTCCCTTCCCTGTCTTGCTGCATCACTCGTACGACTAGCATAGGGGCCTAACAAATATCCTAACATACCCAAACTCACGCACTATTGAAGTTCTGAAAGCCACAATACTCAACCTACCTAAACTTTTCTCAAATATACTGCAAAGCCCGGTTTAGATTAAGGTCCCTCCCTAAACCCTAAACCCTAAACCCTAAACTCTAAACCCTAAACCCTACATAAACCCTAACCTAACCCTAAAGCCTTGTAAATTGCCGACAGCTCAGGCCGAGGCAAACTCGATGGCGCGGTACCGCAGACGCTCCCAAGTCGTGTTGAGCGGCATTAAGTCACCTGAGACGGGGTTTAGAGTTCAGGGTTTTGGGTTTGGGGTTTGGAGTTTAGGGTTTGGGGATTAGGGCTTGGGGCGTTTAGGGTTTAGGGTGCAGCGCTGTCTCA
This sequence comes from Symbiodinium sp. clade A Y106, assembly GCA_003297005.1. Taxonomy (NCBI): domain Eukaryota; class Dinophyceae; order Suessiales; family Symbiodiniaceae; genus Symbiodinium; species Symbiodinium sp. clade A. The sequence goes on along the minus strand of BGNK01000321.1, from coordinate 68,815 downwards.
TCAAGGGCTTGTTTCCGACAGATATGCATCGTTGCTTTACGCACGACGAAGAGTGTCGTATTCCATCTCGCCGATATTATCCGCGCATATCTAACAACCTGACACCTTTGCGTGGTTGTTACAATTATGGTCCCTTTTTGGGTCCCTAATATAATACGGCACCTAATATTTAAGGTACCCAAAAAGGGACCCTAATTTTGACAATCGCCCATATGCAAGGGTACACGTGGGTTTGCTCTTTCCTGGTGCGGCCAGGACCCAGAAACCCGAGGGTCTTCCCGACACACTCAACGTTTGAACCACAGAGGGCACACGCGTTCGGTCGAAACTGGCAGAAGGGCTTCAAGTCGAAAAGACAAGGATTCAGAACTCTGAGAATAAGCCCTTGCAAATCAAGGAGATTTATCGTTCTGGAGCAAGTCCGTCAGGTTAAGGTTCTTAGCCTAAGACTTCAAGCCAGGGCCGAAATTCCTGAGCTGGCAGCCGCAAAGGCAACAGCATCTCCCCCAACACAAGCAAGGAATACAACACGTCTAAATACTCCTGGCGTCTCACCTCAAGTAAAGTAATAGGTAGAGCAAGAATGAGTTCATAGTTCTGAAGATGAAACCAATATCGGATCCCGGGGGGCAGCGGCCGTACACCATTGGGTTGCTGAACAGCAGCATGATCTCGGCAATGGCATTTTTCATGCACGACAGATTTTGGGACAGGGCAGGGTGGTAAAGCTTGTCTAGACTGTCGAAATCCCCAAGCAGCTGTAAAGAACTATAAATCCCAAGAGGAAATCCAACGAAACCCCGCAAGAACCTTTTGAAACCCTAGACAACCTCGCAACCTGAATTTTCTTAATGGAGACACCACACAGGATCCCTCAGTACGATGTTCAAGCTTGAAGCCCAAGGGTTTTGGCATGCTCTACAACTGGTTCGAATTTCAGTATTCGTACGATCATTCTGCGACATATAGGGGTCTAGTTGGGATATGTTGTATTGGAATTCCAACAGAGCACACATATGATGTAACTATTGATGCAAGTTCCTATGCTATCGGGCCGCAGCTGATAATGGGAGTACACTGCCTACCTCAAGAATCCCCCGACCGATATGCCCAGCCCGAATAAGCCGAGCGATCTTGGCAACCCTAAACCCACATGCGCGTCGGCTAGACCCGCAAATCCTGAGTTGGAAGCTACTGGAACAGCTCCAGACCCAACTCTGTGTAAAGCGTAAAGCTGTCAAATAAACAACTCTGAAACGCTTCAGCATGTACGGCTTGTCGGACGGACCCTCAATTTTTGCAGCGACTTCCTCTGAACCCGCGTAAGCTTTGGGTGAACAAACGCAAAACACGAAGATCCGAGCACTTTCCCTAAACAGCTCCGAAAGCATGAACATGCGGACCCTGTCATCCCTGAACCCTTCCCAAACCCTTAGCCTCGAACCTTAACACGACCCCGACACAGCCTGTCACTGTAACCAAGATCCTTGCCACCATCATCAGCATCCAGTACTGATGGACCGTGGCTGCCTAAGAGGGAGGGAGGGGTCTTTGATATGCCGGTGTCATTTCATTCTTAGGAGCGTGGTGCTAGTCAGAACATCGTGAGTCTTGCAACTACAGGTAGTATTGCCTGGGCATTCCCTGGACATTAAAGCAGCCAAATATCGCCCTGCTGTTTCCACTCAACCCGACCCCCTCCTTCTGCAAAACAACCCGTGGGAACTCGAACAGCTGGTTAGGGCTCGGAGTTTGCGTGGCTTCGCGGAAAACCCGAAACCCTCAATCCCGAGCAACGCACAGCGCCTTTGGCAGTAGTAGACCACTTGGCGGAGCGATCTCTTTTCCCTGGACCCTTCAAGGGGCGGAGTACCTACTTTTATGCATCTAAGCCGGCTCCAATTTTTGCCCTACCATGGAGTTCGGGGACTGGCAACTAGGGCATCAGTAAACGAAAAAACTCCCGAAACCTCAAAACCCACAACTTCAAACCCTAAAACTCCAAGGCGCTAAGCCCAAAAAAACTGAACCGGATATTCCGGCAACCAGCCCTGACGGTGGGCCCCTGGCAATTTTCTTCTTGAATTTTGCTGGCCACTGGAAAGATACCTCGAGAACGCTGCGGCTTGTAGAGTTGGGGGTTTGGGGTTCAGGGCCTTCAGCTTAGGGCTTGCCATGATCTACTGAATCCACTCAAACTTGCTGTCCCGTGCTACGAATGAGCCCCTGCTCTAAAATCAAAACAATGGCAATGCTTCAAACTGTGCTTGGGTAGAGCCGAATCACACCGAAACGGGAACTTGGGGGCCCCCGGACTTCCCTCTCCGACAGTTGAGGAGTTGATTCCTTTAGGAAGCCGTTAAACCCTAGTCGACCTCCGACTCCCTTCAGGATGCAGGGTTTAGAGGCCCTGGAAGTCTTGCTGTCGAGGCACCATGCCGATGACGAAGAGGTCTCCCCCAATGGGATGGCTTCCGCTATCTGGCAGCGCAGGCTGGTGGTCCAGAAAGTCTGATTCATGGATCATGAGGAGAGAGCTCCATAGTCAGGAACCCAACCACCCTCTAACTGCTACTTGTACAGTAGCAGAAAAAGCATCCCTTTGAGACGAAGCCCCAAAAGACTAATGCCTGAGCGAGCAATACGAAACGAACAGACTTGAACCAGCCTAACAACAACGACGACGAGGACTACTATCTGCACTTGCTCGTCCTCCTCCTCCTGCTCCTCCTGCTCCTCCTGCTCCTCCTGCTCCTCCTGCTCCCTCGTCCTCCTTCTCCTCCTCCTCTCCTCCTCCTGCTGCTGCTTTCGCTGTCGACGACAATGCTAAGTACTACATAAGCTCTAACTCTCTCAGCACAACAAGAATCAGATCAACACCGCCACCGCCATGGGTAGTAGCAGTAGCAGCAGGAGTAGCAGTAGCAGTAGCAACTCAGTGCTAGGAAGTAGGAGTACTCGCAAAGTGTCTGTACTGTGACCTACCACAACCATAACTTCTGGTTCCAGCTGCCATATGGAACGAAGGCGTGAGCAGTGTAGCTCACCGCCAGCAATATCCATGTTGCCTTGTGCGGAGCTGCTTGAGGCTGGAACATCAAAAGCTCTTGGAGGTTCGACGTTTCGGGTTTGCAGAGTGAGGGTTCACAGGTTACGGCTGAGGGTAAACTCAGCACAAGCGACGCTGAACCATGTACACACCATGAACGCTGAAACAGATGCCTTGAATCCGAAGGCGGATAGAAGTAGCATGCAAGGGAATCCCTAGACCATGAACCCCAAATCCAACACCTGAGATAGGAGCCTCAGCACTCATTGTACATCCTGACAGGCTGTGAAGCCCCGTGAAACTCACCATGGCCCCAGAAAGCACGCGCAGACGGACCACGGCCTAGCCTGTCGGGATTACTTTGAGGTTAGGGCTGATAAGGATTTAGGGTTTAGGTGCAGGTGCTATCAGGATTTAGGTTTAGGGCCTGATTGAGGGACGTAGGTCTACAGTTTAGCTGCTAGCTGCTCCCAACCACAACCTCCTGAGAGCCAGAAAAGTGGCTAAGCCAGTTTTCCCAGAACAGCAGGTCAGGAAAGCCAGGAAGAAGAAGCCAAACGTCCTCGGCGCGTGGTGGCTGAACTCGTGGCCAGGTCCTACACCATAAGAAACTTAGTTGCTGAGTTCATAAGCCCCCAAGAAGTGTACACTTTCAGTTTTATAGTGGGTAATATTATCCCAAAAAGTGTGAAGTGTATCCACTCAGCTACTAAGGAAAGGCTCCGCAAGACCACAGAACCCCGAGGATCCTGCACAAAGGAGGGAGTTTCAGAACCTCATTTTGTAGGATCTTCCTGCCTCCGTCTTCTTAGGGCCTCTACATACACCGCGGACTCTAGGGTTTGAGCCCTGATGTAGGATCCTAGTATCAGGGCCGGGCTCATTAGGCGCGAAGCTAGAGCCTGCAAGAAAGGCTTTCCATCGGGGAACCTCATCTCTCAGAAAATGGCCCAAGTCACAACTACACATTGACTGGAATTTCTTTCTTTATGCTCTGCTCTGTAGTCTTTGGCTCACCTGGAACATGGACAACTACCCGACAAGCCCCAACCTCAATTAGAAGCCCAGCGCGTTTGGCTGGTGGGAACTGGTTGGCCGACATGCAGGGTAGGCCGCCCGAGATGCAAAGAGGTGGTCCGAGATGCAAAAACCATTCTTGCTTTCATCATGCGTTCGGCCGACATGCACAAAGGCGGGCCGAATTGCAGGGCTGGCCGCCCGAGATGCAAAAGCCACCCTTGCATGTCGGCCTCGTACTACCACGTACTACAGCCGAACGTAGTTTTTGCATCTCGGACAGCCACCCTTGCATGTCGGCCCTGCTATTCTACTATTTTACTATTTTACTATTTTACTATTTTACTATTTTACTATTTTGCTATTTTACTATTTTACTATTTCACTCCAGATACAATATTGCCGCGGCCGATGTTTGGGGTTGGCCGCCCGAGATGCAAAAAAAAACTTGCATGTCGGCCCGCCTACTATTTTACTATTTTGTTATTGCACTCCAGATACACTACTGCCGCGGCCGATGTTTGGGGTTGGCCGCCCGAGATGCAAAAACAAGTTTTTGCAGCTCGGACAGCCACCCTTGCATGTCGGCCCTCCTAACTCTACTATTTTACTATTGTGTTATTTTACGATCTCACTCCAAATACAGTACTGCCGCGGCCGATGTTTAGGGTCGGCCGCCCGAGATGCAAAAAACAATTTGCATCTCGGACAGCCACCCTTGNTATTACTATATTACTATATTACTATATTACTATATTACTATATTACTATATTACTATATTACTATATTACTATATTACTATATTACTATATTACTATATTACTATTTTACTCTTTTACTATTTTACTATTTTGCTATTTTGCTCCAGATACAGTGCTGCCGCGGCCGATGTTTGGGGTTGGCCGCCCGAGATGCAACAAAAAAATCCATGTACTACCACGCACTACCAAATATACTACGTACTACCACGTACTGCAGCAGAACGTAGTTTTTGCATCTCGGACAGCCACCCTTGCATGTCGGCCCTCCTATTCTACTGTTTTANGCACTACCAAATATACTACGTACTACCACGTACTGCAGCAGAACGTAGTTTTTGCATCTCGGACAGCCACCCTTGCATGTCGGCCCTCCTATTCTACTGTTTTACTATTTTACTATTTTGCTATTTCACTGCAGGTACAGTACTGCCGCGGCTTTGGCCGCCCGAAATGCAAAAAAAAAATTGCATCTCGGACAGCCACCCTTGCATGTCGGCCCTCCTATTCTACTATTTTGCAATTTTACTATTTTACTAATTTACTATTTTACTATTTTACTATTCTACTATTCTACTATTTTACTATTCTACTATTCTACTATTTTACTATTTTACTATTTTGTTATTGCACTCCAGATACAGTACTGCCGCGGCCGATGTTTGGGGATGGCCGCCCGAGATGCAAACAAATTTTCTTTCCACGTACTACCACGTACTACAGCAGAACGTAGTTTTTGCATCTCGGACANCAAATTTTCTTTCCACGTACTACCACGTACTACAGCAGAACGTAGTTTTTGCATCTCGGACAGCCACCCTTGCATGTCGGCACTCCTATTCTACTATTCTACTATTTTACTATTTTACTATTTTACTGTTTTGCTATTTACGTTTTTACGATTTTACTATTTTACTATTTTACCATTTCACTCCAGATACAGTACTGCTGCGGCCGATGTTTGGGGTTGGCAGCCCGAGATGCAAAAACAGTTTTTGCATCTCGGACAGCCACCCTTGCATGTCGGCCCTCCTACTCTACTATTTGACTATTTTACTATTGGCCGACATGCAAAAATGCCGGCCGACATGCAGGAATGGTCTACCTGGCTAGATATGAACCTCATGCGGCTGTTTAAAAATAACATACTACTACTACTACTACTACTGCTACTACTACTACTTCTACTTCTACTTCTACTTCTACTACTGCTACTACTACTACTACTATTACTACTAGTACTATTACTACTACTACTACTACTACCACTACTACTAATACTACTAACGGCCACCACATTTTCGCATTTCAGGCAGCCAATCGCAAAACATCGGCACAGAGTTTTTTTGCATCTCGGGCAGCCAACCGCGAACATCGGCCACAGAGTTCTGAGTTGTTGCATCTCGGACAGCCAACCGCAAACATCGGCCGCAGAATTTTTTGCATCTCGGACAGCCAACCGCAGAGTTTTTTTGCATCTCGGACAGCCAGCCGCAAACATCGGCCGCCAAGTTTTTTGCATCTCGGACAGCCAACCGCCAACCTCGGTCGCAGAGATTTTTTGCATCTCGGACAGCCAATCGCAACCATCGGCCGCAGAGATTTTTTGCGTCTCGGACAGCCAAACGCAAACATCGGCCGCAGAGATTTCTTGTGTCTCGGACAGCCAACCGCAAACATCGGCCGCAGAGTTTTTTTGCATCTGAGGCCAACCGCAAACATCGGCCGCAGAGATTTTTTGCATCTCGGACAGCCAACCGCAAACATCGGCCGCAGAGTTTTTTGCATCTCGGGCAGCCAACTGCAAACATCCGCCGCAGAGTTTTTTGCATCTCGGACAGCCAACCGCAAACTTCGGCCGCAAAGTTTTTGCATCTCGGAGAGCCAACCGCAACCATCGCCCGCAAAGTTTTTGCATCTCGGAGAGCCAACCGCAACCATCGCCCGCAAAGTTTTTGCATCTCGGACAGCCATTCCTGCATGTCGGCCGGCTTTTTTGCATGTCGGCCGAACGCATCCCGGTTTATCCCACTCGGGGGTCGAAATCAGAAGCCGCTGGTGAGTAAGGATAAGCCGGGTTGGTTCATGTAGGGAGAACTGCCCATGAACGTTTGAAGCTTCGCAGCTTAAGATTCCAAATTTGACCAAAAGGTTAAGGTCGCCTCCATACAACAAAGAAGCGGAATTAGTCAGGCATCTTCCAGCAGCTAGGTTTCTGCTCGCAAGTATACATATCGAGTTTTGTTTTAGCTCTTCCGCATCGGGGGTTTGCGAGTATTGCTGGCATGACGACCTGGCGATGCCAACTCAAAGCATGATCGCGATGGAGACTTTATGCTCCTGCTCACCCCCCTAAGCCATAAGCCTTACATACACCCAAAATTCCTGGAGCCTAGAATCTAGAACCCAACCCCAGCATCCCTAAAGCATGAAGCCCTGATTCTTGACTGCAGCCAACTGTCCGAGCAAAGAACAGTGGCATCTGACAGTGGGGGCGTTGCACTTTACGTCTTCGCTTTCGGGTTTTGGGGTTTGGGTTCAGTTGTAGGGTTTAGCAGCATTCAGGCGGGTTTGGAGCCAGGGGAGTCGAAACTCAGGGCCTATTTTAACTTGGGAGCCGTTGTGCATATGTCGGACTTGCTAATCCCAGCCAACCCGAAGCACAACACTTTGTTGCAGTGGTTGAAAGCCGTCTGTATTCTTCTGGTTTTCTTTGGGTGGGTGCCTGCCTACTTTCGGGCACCAGAAGGGTCTCAGGATTCATGAAACGCTCTGAGCTAAATACTTGGAGATGGTAGCTAATGACAGCCAGTCTTTGCTGTCTCAGTTTTTGAACCCGAATACCTACATGTACCAATACCCCTGGAAGCAGGGTCCCTGCGAGTTTCTTTGCCCGACATGGCTCGCAATTAGTAGAACAAGGGAACCCCAACGGAAGACACACGCCTGCTTTGAGAGAGCCACGTAGTCCTACTCCTGAACTCTAAACCCCTCCGACGAAGCTCCGATCCCAAGAGGCTCAAACAGAAGTCAGAGCCAGAGGCTTAGGGTCAGGATTTATTGTTTCGGTTTAGGGCTTTCGGGCTTCGGGAGGCGCTGGTCCATGGCCGGGCGGCTCGGGTTTACAAACCCCCTCTCTATCCCAAAACCCGGAGATATACGCGTAATTCTGTCCGCTTTCCACAATGACAATCCCTAAACGCTTGTCCCAAGAGAACGGAAGACGATGTGCCGGGCTGCCTCATACACAGGTGCATATAAAGCGCTTTGGCGGACGCCCTTCGCCAGAGGGTGTAGGTTGATGGGAATGCAGAAAAAACCAAAAGGGCGTTAGGGATTTGGGGTTTAGGTAAAGTTTTGGGTCATTGCGGCTTACGCCTTTAAGATGCTTGAGCGGTCATTTAAGGTTCAGGATCTGACAAGGGGTTTGCATTTCAGGGCTTTGGGGGAGAGGTCGAGGGTTTAGGACATTCGGGACATCGTGGTAGTAGGAATCGAGATACGACTGATGGTGATGAGCACAAGGAAGACCATGAATCATGATCATCATGATCATCACAGCACCGCCACCAGGGCCATCCATCCATCCATCCATCCATCAGCCCATCCCATCATACGTACAATGAAACAAGCCAATTAAACAAACCAAACCTCCATGCATACATGCATATACATATACGCATACATATACATATACCGATATCTGTACATATGCATATACATATACATGCACAGACAGAGATACAGATACATATACAGATGCAGAAAGAGATACATATACCTATACTTACACATACACATAGACATATGCATGCATGCATTTGCCTTTACGCATACATATAAATATGCGCACATACCTACATAGGTACAGACATACGTACTTACTTACAGACAAGACTATAGCACACTACAAGTCAATACAATACACTGCAGTACAATGGCATTTCAACAATGCAGAACTGACAACACAACACGACACAACATAACACGACAGGACATGATATAACACTATACAGTACAGTACAATGTATACGGGCGGTACACATGTACATATGTACGTGTAGACAGTCTTCAGCAAACAACTAATCAACTGCAGATGCGCATGCACAAGATCGTTCACATTTCTCGGCATCCAACGAGAAATTGCAATGTGTTGTGAACTGTTATCATGCGGTGCAGCTGAATCATAAAACCTTTCGCCGGAGTCTAAAGGCTGATCGCGGAAGCTACGCTCACCTCTGCAAAGGATGCGATGTTCAACAGCTCAATATGGTCCCATCCTCCATGGGTACATTGCTTTGGGTTCTTCAGGGTGCGGGGTGTTTGGAATGAATCGTCTAGGGTTAGAGATAGTTGGAGTCAGTTAGAGATTATTAAAGGTGTCAGGGATGTAGGGTCTGTGTTTCAGGCTTCAGGATTGTGGGCTTCAGGTCTTTGAGCTTCGTCTCCAGGCTGGCACAGGTATGGTGTGTTGGTACTATCGCGGGGATTAAAGGAGCGAACCCCATACTCGATTTCGACACGACCGGCTTTGAGCAGGGCATGGAGTATGGGACCTTACATGAACTTACCATTCACATGGGCCATCATGTACAAGAATCTCTGCGTAAGACTGGCTGAACAAGGTCTCCGGTTTACGGATTTGAGCTTCAGGCGCTCCTCTGGGTACTTGGCGGTTAAGGCTTGTGGTAAACCCCGAATCCGAGACCCTTGGGGTCAGATCGCTGGTGACTCGCAGGTACCCGAGAATCCCCACTCAAAGCCTTACACCCAAACCACTGTCTTTTCCTCCGGCCCACTGATCCTGGCCTCCAACGTAGAGGACGAAGAAGCCGAGGGACAAAAGGCCCCAAAAACCAGTGTACAGTCCTAGGTGAAGAGGTAAAGCCGGTTAATAATGACACGGTTTAAAGTTTAGGAATGTGGGGTTTAGGGTTTAATATGGCGAATAAATACTCCTGCTTTGCTGTGGGGCTCCTGGTTATCAGTGTAGCCGAACATGCCCCCAAACCCTACAAGCCCCTGCATCAGACTTTCGACCCGCGGGAATACCGCCAAAGGCAAACACGAATGCTTCAATCAAAACTGATTACGACACCCCCCAGAGCCCGGAAGCATGCAGACTACGAAGAGAGGGTCAGCTCTACACCCAATTTGCACTCCTAGAGTCCGTGGAGATAGAGGATCTCGAGCTTAATAGAGGGGTCTGAATAATGAGCAAATCTATTCCCCCAAAGTCCCAGTATGTTTGTGAATGGAAAAACTACAAAACCCTGGTCTAATGCTTCAGTCACCTATATTTGCACAGCTTAAGGCGTTTGCGGTCTAGGGCTCCGGAGCCTGATCCTGTAGGGTTTGGAGCCGGGGTCTTGAAAAGGTGACGACGGTTGCGATGTCCGGGTTCGGGCATTTCGCTCTCGGGGACGGACCAGGCAGGCGGAGGTTCAGAGCACCTGTTTTCTTCAAGCAAGAAGTATTGAACGTCCTAGACCTGCATGCAAACAAGCCCCAATGAATCCTAAAACCTAAACCCTAAACCCTAAACCCTAAAAAGGTTCACCGATCCCGCGCTGCAGATCCCTTGTAAATCCCTAAAGATCCCCGTACAAATCCCCATAAGTCCCCTGTACATCCCACTTGAACCGAGCTTCTACGTGAACTCCAATTCCCAAATCCTAAGCCCCCGCAAGGTCTCGGAGACTAAGCCAGGGAGGCCCAGGGTTCAGTTTCCTTGCAGGATTTAAGGTGTAGGGTCTTAGGTTCGCGTTTAGGGTTTAAGGTTTAGGGTTTAGGGCCTGGGGCTATGGGGCTTAGGGCTCGAGGGCTCAATGCTTTCTGGGGCCATGTCGACACCGAGCATCTGAGCCGGAGCGTGGCCGGTGCTGATGGATTTTCGGCTCTCCAGATCAATGCCTTCGGGGTTTGAAGCTTCGGGGCTTCAGGGCGGCGTGTCATTCGATGTAGAGCACGGTGTTCATAACAACGCGGAATTGCTGGGAAGTCGTCCAAGAAACCCGAACCCTGCACCTCTTTCCCTGAGCCTTTGCCTGGAGGCAGCAGCACAGGGTCGACTTTACTCGGTGCTGCACCCTCGGCTGTCTATACGGGACCCCACGTTGACGACCAGTGTCGCGATTTGCCAGTTATAGTATATATGTAGTGGCTGGACAGTCTAAGTAGCAAGGGGTATGCGATAGGCGTGTAATGTATGTGAAAGCTGGACAGTATAGACAGTATAACCACCCTTGTACCCTAGTTTGGAATAGTCCCCTCGCCATGTAGGAGACGTGTAGAACTCTGCAAAGAGGAACCCTGACGAAGCCCTGAATAACACAAAAATTCCCTGTGACGGCACTGGCCTTCTTCAAGGGATGAAGACAACCACACAGCGCCATCAGCACAATGACGTAACCCATCCTGACAGAAGCTTGGGCTGTCGCGTTTTAGGTGGAGTGCTAGATGCAACACGGTCAATCTCCAGACATGTGCTTTTCTAAAAGTACGCGCTGGGGTTTAGCGATCTGTTACAAATATCCTGGCTGGCTCCAGCTTTAGGGCTCTTTCTGTGAAGCACTGCCCGGTTTGAGGGTATTGCAAAACCACTGAATGGTACCCTCAAGACTTCGGTTTGTTTTCAGGGATCTTCATAACGGGGGTGCTGTCAGTTTTGGCGTCAGGCCCCGCCGTAAAAACCACAGCACATTCAACAAGCCTTACCCCTAACTGAAAGCCGGCTCTGAGGCTCAAAAATGCCTGGTGCCCTGTCCTCCGGACACTGATACAAGTCTACATGCGGCACCCTTGAAGCAGAACACACTAGCCTCTATACTACTAAGGGCGTAGGATTTAAGAACTTGGCCTGTATTTTTCTTCGAACGTGATTATGTAAGAGCCTGCCCGTGAAGCATCTTGACTGCGCCTTCGAGCAGGAATCGCCCCGCGTCAGATGTTAGGGGCTTCAGATTAGCCACACGAGACACCCGCGACCACGCTGAAAGTGAGTCGAAGACTTTGTTTCCAAGATGTTAGAGCTCAAAGTCCTAATACTAAAGTCTCTGCAGCTCCCCAATTCCAATCCAAAGAACAGAGCCCTATCTCTAAGCCGCCCGTGTGAATAACACTTGACGAACCTGAACCACCATCTGTTGCAGCACAGTTTCTGGAAAGGTATGTACTGCGCCAAATCTGAAGCGTTTGCAAAACAGGCAACGGCGTTTGCCCCGCAGCCGACAGCAAGTACTGCAAAGAGACCTCGAATGCTAAGTTGGTCCGTTTTCATCGGTATATAATGTACTTGCGTATACGTGTTCCATATCTATGCACACATAAATACCCGTACACATACGTAACTACGCACATACCTAGCCTGCCCACCTACCTGCCTACATACGTACCTACGTACCTACGTACGTACCTACTTACGTACCAACATATGTACATGCACACATGCATACATGCATACGTACATGCAAGCACGCATACATACATACATACATACATACATACATTCAGACATACTCAGACATGCGTACATACATACACAGACACATACACATACACATATACAGTACATATGCAAATACATATACATACGCATACACATACATGTACATGTACATATACATATACATAGGCGTACGTACATACATACAAACACATTCACGTACACGTACATGCATAATTACATTGGCACACATACATGCAGACCCACGCACATGCATGTGCAAACGCAACATGGCGCAACACAGCATAACGCACCATAACAGAACATGGCACACGACAGCACTGAGGAACATCGCAACACGTAGCAAAATATCACAGGGTATGGTACAATGCAATAAAAAGATATATTACATAAACATAGCCCACACATATAACATAGCAAAACCCAACTCCGCTGGACATTGGGGTACATTCCATGACATCAACATTATGTTAATACATCCAATAACACACACAGACATATATGCTCTCGGGTCCCGGGCCCCCCCCCCCCCCCCCATGGTATGCCGCCCATGCTCCCAGCGGTCCCGCACAACCGGAACGAACCCACGCAAACCATGATCCCAGCCAGTGCTTCTTCACAGGAGCGGAGAACTGCATCAGAGCAGGGACAGGGGCACCGTTTGCCAGGAGAAAAGAGCAACATCATATTTTGTATGGTAACGAGCACGTAACGATGACATTACTGCTAACAAGCGGCAGCAACCATACCATATCTCTGTAGAACACACTGCCCCACACAGGCGGNGGGACGAGGCCAAACAAGACCAGACGGGGAAAGCAACAAGGCCAAACAAGACAACTACCCACTTGACAGGCAAGGGGGGATACCATGGGTGGGGGGGGGGAGGGGGGGTGTAGCAGCCCTGCATCATATATACATATATATGTACACACACATGCACACATACATACATGCACACATGCATGCATACGTGTGCATACATGCATGCAATGCACGTGCATGTATGGGTTTTATGCTTCGCTGGGATCTTGATGACGATGATGGTGCTTATCTTGATGATGGTGCTGATGATGATGATGATGATGATGGGCGGTGACGATAATGATACTGACTATGCGCGTGATGATGGTAGTGAGTGTTTCGGATGCTGGGGCTGATAGTGATGATGATGTGTGATGACGCTGACGGCTGGTTCAGACCATGAAGAAGATAGCAATGCTATTCGCTGTGGCACTTCAGGGCTTAAGTCTCTCGAGTTCGGCAGCAGCGGAGATCAAGATGCGCCTTTGACCCAAATCAAGATATCCGGACATCCGGGTATTCCTTCAACCCACTTTGGGGATAACACCCGAGCCCTCGCTAAGACATATTGGAATATCTCTGTGTCTGGGCACCCCAAGCCCCAAACCAAAATCGAGGCTATCGTATAAGGTCGGGTTTGCGCAGGATCCGGGCCCACGAAAACAAAAAAAGGAGCCCCGCGATCACGAAGTGGATCAAGATAGAATCCGAAGGTGAAGCTTTGCGATTTGACCGGAGTGAAAATAGATTCTGGCTCAGTGCTTCGGGATGGATCCTCTACATGGTCTAGCTCTGCGAAGCAGCCTCTAACTTGGATTTCATGATCTGGGGCAAGGCATTACTGTTGTATTCGAATTACCATGACCCGCATATTAGGGATCAGGTAGAAAACGGATTCCAGAGCTTGGCAGTTGGGGCTTCGGGATGTGGCCTTGGCGGCCTGGATTTTACGGATTGTATAAGGTTTTCGTTCTTTGTAACCGGCCTTCTTGCTTGCAATCGAGAAAGCTTCAGCTAGGTCGCTGCCTTTCAAAACACCCGACTATGATCATTCCACACGGACTGGCACTCGACGTGGCGTAGGCTTCAGGGTTTGCCTTTTCAGTTTTCAGAGTGTTGAGCCCATGAGCGCGGTCTCGCTTGAGATCGACCCGTTCCTAAGCGGACACGGCAGCACAACAACACCCTGCTCTTCAAGCATCTCCCGAAGACAATATCCTTCGCAGCAGAATCCTTGTTGGCCCGGACCCCGAGAAAGAAGGCCTCAAATCTACCGAGCCATGTGTGCCCGAAAGTTCTGAACCCTGAAACCTCCTTAGCGAACGAATGTACGGACTTGAATTGTCGCAGCGGCACAAGCTCAACAAACACGGCTTGTTCCAGCCGTCAGCGGTCTTACGAACATAAGGAACCGAAAGAGCGCTTTGGATTTATTACGAGGTTTGGGATCCAGGTGCCAGGTAAGCCCGACACCCTTAAACCCTAAACGAGTAGTCGCTAAACTGCTCACCGCTTCAAGCGTGATCTGATGCGTGCAGCCAAGGAGCGTAACTCGTACGTCCAGATCCAAGATCGCGACAGCATGAATGAGACCCCTCGGGTGCATTGCGAGTCATGCCGGCTTAAAGCTCGTCTGCTTGTGGCTTGGATTTGGCATAAGTCGCTCACCACGACAACAACTACTTGCTCCGTTTGACTCGTTTGACTACAGGCTATGGTTACTACTACTACTACTGCTACTACCACCACGACCACCACGACCACCACGACCACCACCATTGCCGCCGCTGCGACTACGACAACGACAACGATGACAACGACGACTACTACTATTACTACGACGACGACTACACCTGCTTCTTTGCGAGGACGACTGCTGTTGCATGCGGCCCGACAGCATACATGTTCGGATTAGTCGTATGCATTATTGTTTGCACTGCTTCCTGCTGGAGAGGTATGTACAGTGTTGACACCCTGTCTAAAGCAGCATCCATAAGGCCCACGGAGCTGTCCTTCCCACAAAGAAAAACCCGAGCCTAGCCATGCTTACCTTTCGGAAGGTGTTCACGTTACTTCAACGCAACCCCCAACCTCTTATCCTGGCTTCCTAAATCTTGACTCCTTAACTTCACTCGATATCTACAGCAGCTTCGATGCTGGAAGAGCCACAGAGGCAAACGCGAGTTGGGAAGGCTTTATTTTCTAGCATCTTGAACTTCGATACCTGAACCCTAAGACTCACACCCTGCAGCCCAAGACCCTGAACTTCGAACCCTAGTCTCGAGCCACGACACCGCTGACCAAGTAAAGAAACGGTACCACCCACCTGGTGGCTGACAAGCTTTTCGGAAAAGGGTGCAGAGATCAGGGCGGATGGTTTATGATTCAGAAGCACTCCTGCACATTCCAATGTAACTTGGCGATAACCCTGCAATTAATGTCGGCACAATCCCAAGGTCTGGACCATAAAGCCGTATGTTTCACAGGGAGCTCTGGTTTTGATCGCTACACCCAAGACCATACCAGGAAAGCGAAAAGGATGAAGAAGCTCCGGTATCCAGTAATGCATGGTAATCGTGTGTGATAGTTGTGCGGTTCTGGCATAAACAAGATTAAGTCTTGGCACCCACATCCACACAGCCCTGAACCCAAAAACTCAAACCCCAACATCGCAGACTCAAAACCCTAAACATGCAACGAAGAAGCCTTCCCGGAAGCTCCAAACCCTAAGCTCGCCCAAACATCACGTGCCCGGTGCCAGGCTTAGTTTTTAGTTTATCGAATTCTGAAGTGACAGGGTACACCTACACCTCGTGAGTCAAAGCTTCGGGTGCATCTGTATATTCAGGGGGTTAAAACCTCAGAAACGCCAAATTCCAATGCCGGAACCCAGACCGACACTTGACTCTCGCGGACAGTACTTCTTTGCTTTTGATGGCCGCTTAGGGTTCCGGATTGGGGGTTGAGGGTTTACGGCTTTAGGGTCCAGGTAGCAGAGCAAGAAGAAAATGAATCACAGCCGCGGCAACTACAACAACGACAGCAGCAGCAGCAACATCAACAACAACTCCTGCTACTGCTACGACCACTACTGCTACTACTACTACTACAACTACTACTACTACAACTACTACTACTACTACTACTACTTCTACTACTTCTACTACTACTACTCCTACGACTACTACTACTACTACTACTACTAGTACCACTACTACTACTATGACGAAGACGACGATTATTGCCTCCGTCGTTCTCTTCGGCCGGCCTTTTCACGTGCTCTTTCACTTGGTTACCCCAAAGTTCCTCAAAATCGGGAATGCCTGTGGCCTGACCCCAACTCAAAAATGAGTCCCTCGGAAGGTAAGCCCAAGACGCCAAGCCCTACGTGGTTCCGACTGCTTTACGATTCAAGCTGTAAGGTTTGCTTGTGCCAAGACACTGTTGAACCCAAAAATAGTTGTTCGCTGCGAACTGATCGCCGCCACTATGCTCACTGACCACACAGGCCACCTGACAGCTTCGAAACAATATGCCCTGCATGCCTTCACCCTGAAGTTTTTCCAGCTTTGGCTGCTTTGTGCTGGTTGAAACGAACTGCTATAAGAGTTCACTGTAAAAGATAGAATTTATTGCACTCGTTCTGCGAGAATTGACTGCAGTTCCAAGTTCTTCCAAGTTCTTCCCGAAGCCCATTGTGAAGAGTACGAACCCGTCCACGACATGATCGTTTCACGTGTGTGTTGTTGCTAAGGTGCCGTTCCGGGCTTATGCACGACATGTCTGCAAGGTAAACGGCTTGATGTTCGAGTTTTAAGCTTTAAAATCCGAATCTGGGTTCAGGATCTCGGCTTAGTGCTCACGGACTGCAGTTTGCGCTTCATTCCAAAAGTCCTTGCTACTTGGTACCACCCTGCGGCAGGCTGCATCTCGAGTTGATGAGTTACCCATAATGCAGTTGCGCACGCTTTTTTACACGAAGTGTATGGGCTTTGTGGAATCCTTGTAGGGTCTTGGCTCTTGTGCATGAGCACCTGACAATCGAATATTCGGGGCCGAGAAACGCGCATCTGGGATCAAGCAGGACTTGTGGTTCTGGCATGGGGCAATGGATGGTTGTTGCAGAGAAAGTTCTTTTGGATGTGATGTCAGGTCGACAAAAGAACGCACACTCGAATTTGCTCCATCAAAGCTGATAGGCCAGGTGAAGGCTTCCGTGCATTTCCGCAAATGTCCCTTGCCGTGCTTTATGCTGTTTCGCGCTTCCCCCTTCAGGTGCGCACAAAGGAATCGTGCGAACATATAGCATTTCTCGAAAGCATTGCGGAACAGGTGTGTTTTTGATGCAGGGCTGCGAGAGTTGGGAGTTGAAAGCTTTGAGATGGGATGGCTGAAAAACCCACAAGCGCAAACCCTACTCCAAACGCCCAGACCCAATGCCCAAAAGCCCAAAAGCCCCCTAGCTTTTGATTTTATTCCAGATTCAAGTTCGAACGGCGTCTGGATTCTGAAATCTCAAGCCCCTGAGTCACCGCAAGGAAGGTAAGAAAAATTGGCCCAGACCATAAGATCCTTGAGATAGATAACGGGCTGTCCTGTCTTCAGGGTCAGGAATTCTAGGATAGCTTCTCTTGCAAATTTCCACGTAGGACGTACATTGGGAGCCACTACCGATTCACGGGCTGAAGGCCCACCCACACCCGAAACCCTCAAGCCGCAAATCACAAGCTCCCGCAACCCCTACACCCCAATCCAAAGGGCTTCGAAACCTTTCCATGCTGAACCGGAAACCAGCCTAAACCCTAACACGCTAAACCCGAAACCCCAACCCATTAAAGCCCGAATCCCACAAACTTCAACTCTGAACTTCGCTTGCAAGCGTGGAAGGTCGGCTCTTGTCTCAAGGCTGGAAACTGAGGTTGAAAGCAAAGGGCTCAAAGTGCAAGGTTTGCCTGCGACTAAACGCTCACGCCTCCGTCTTATGAAACCACTCTTTCGGGTTATATGACTAGGTGCGCAGAACTGTGACTCTGCGAGTTAAAGTTCAGAGATAGGCTGCAGGGAAGTCATTGTTGCGGTACTGGCTGTGGCAGTAACCGTCGCATGTGGTTCTGCACTCTACTTGTGTTAAAGCTGTTGCCCTGAGCCCGTAAACCTGGAAACCCTAGATCCCAGCTCTGGACCCCCCACCCACNCCCACCCTCCCAGCCGCCCAACCTAGAAACAGCAGCAGAACTAGTGGACTGAATGCCGGATTCTCGAGGCCGAGGCCTTCGCTGCTACAGGCTCTGAGTACGAGGGCGATGCGACTTCGAAGTCTAGGATCTTTTCTGACCAGTATTGTTATACTTATTTTTGTTTTGTTGCTAATGTTAGAAATGAAGGGCTAGAGAACTTCACAACAAGGTTTAAGGTCTCAAGTGTTAGGGTGTTGTGTGTAGGTCAGATATGGGCCTGGGGTTGGCGATGTTTTGGGGGGATCCTTTGTGTGACTATAGTGCAATACACCCCAAAGCCCTCAGGCCCCTGTGCTAATTTCGCTGGGCCCCCCAACGCAGGCGATGCGGGCGAAGTCCAAATGATACAGGCGCTCCCGTTTGGGGTTGGCCTGGGTGTTCACTGCTGAGGTCCTAAACGTTGTGTGCACAAAACCCGAAGCTTCGCCGAAGCTGCTGCAGTCAGATCCTCACTCGGACCTTAAGAAGACCCGAAATGCTTGGTGACCGTCCCTTTGTGGCAGCCCAATATCCCAAAACATTCTCGGTTTAGTCCGCTCCGTCTTCCTTTGGATTTCGGATGGCTGGGTGGCAGGTACTGGGTACCCAACACCTCAATAAGTCTAATAGGGCTTCGAGGTGCAACTATAAGTATCATAGGCGGGGAATCCTAAGGAGTAGAGATATGAATTACTCATGCGTTTACATCATTTCTGGCTGTGTTAAGGTGGCGGGTTTGGGCTGCTGGGGTTTCGGTGTGGGTCCTGATGCAACATCTCATCCGCAAGCACAAGCAGCCGAAACCCTTTGTCAAGGCACCCACTCAAGGCTTTTGCCTACAGCCCATCCCGACTCTGCAAGAATCACATTGTAGAACCGCAGTGGTACTAGAATGATGGCGAGCCTGTTTACATAGATGGCGAGACCACGACGGCGCAGACGAGACACCGAAAACACGACAAAGAAAGCGAGACAACCCACCCCAGCAGCACCAGCACCAGCACAAGCACCACAGCCCCACCGCCCGCGGCCAACCGCGGCAAGGATGAGGCCAGGATAAGCATGATACAAAAAGGGTGGAGCAGAAGCAGGATTTTGATGGGGGAGCCGGGGCGATGAAGAAGATGATGTTCAGAGCTTTATGACGACATGATACTTGATGATGGTGCTGGTGATCAACCAAGCAACTGGAATAACAAAACCAAAAGCCACATCGACCTCAAGGCCGGGAGGGGTCGTACTAACGGCAGAAGAAAGAATCCGTATGCGAGAGAACTCGAGGCTAAACCTAGACCTGGGAATCGAAACTCTTTGCCCGAGTCCTGAAACCCCTTAAACCCTTAAAGTCCTACACACCGAAACCCAGAAACCCTAAACCCCAAACACTGCAACGCAGAAACCCGAGGGTCTACAGCGTACACTCTTCACCTGCCTTCGGCGTGTCCTCCGCACTTCCACTTCCACTTCCCGTCTCGTCAGGCACGTCATGATGCGTAACATCCTGAGCCAGCGTCTTGTTCAAGGGTTGAAACCTAAATACCATTATCAGGGAACCATTGCATTGCTACAAAACTACACAGTATATGTATATTATGTGTATATATATATATACATACATACACGCACACACTACGTATGTATACATGCGTAGACAGATTAATCTTTTGAATGCCTAGCATGGTTCTTCGGGGTTACCATGCAGTGACCACGGCACCATATTACTATGGCTAGTATGACTCCCTATCATGGAAACGTCAGACCTTTCGAGCAGCCATTCAGCCGTCATAATATCTGCAGATGAACCGTACAGGGGGTTTGCGGTTAGGGTTCTTATCACAAGGTTCTTGTGCTATCTTGCACTGCATTAAACTCCGACGTGCCGAACTCCCCTGGCTGTCCCAGAAACAGTATCGGCAACGGGGATCCCACCAAGTACTTGGGATCTATGTTCACTAGGGAGTAGAACAAAGAAGAAACAGTTTAGGAATCACAGCATGAAGAAGATGCATAGCATAGGAACACCTCAAAGAAGTCCGATAAATAAAAGTAGCTGTCTTTGATATTCTGCGGTGTTCTTGCCCTGCTTGGGGGCTCAGGGGCTCAAGAACCTCTAGCAGGGGGTAAGGTTATCTGGGTATCAGTCTAGGGGTTCGGGGTTGAGGGCCCTAAACCCTAAACCCTAAACCCTTAAGCGTAGAGTTCTGGAAGCTCTACCGAGAGGAAAGCGCTTCGATCTAATTCCATACCATGCGACGGTTGAAGCATTCTTCCGCTGATCCCGCTCCGCCCGCTCCTGCACAGATTTAGGTTTTGACTGTTCGCACCCGCTCTTGAAAACCTGTCTTTGTGGATATGGGCTGTTTCCAAAAACTGTTGCCCTAAGGAGTTGCGATTCCAATGGCAGCTTACTGTAAGACGATGGTTTGGGATTAATCGCGTCTTCGGACTCATCGATTTCGGGTCGTGGGTCTTTTCGGTTCGAATGAACCACCGAAAGCTGTTCTCAAATCAGATCTTCCCAAACCTCACGAGGGAAAGTACGGACTGCGCAAAGCACAATGAAACCCTACCCAATCCCCATGTGAGAGCCTTCTACAGCCAGTTGAGGAGATCGAAGCAAGACAGTAAAGGGAGCTTTTCCTAATAAGGGTGTAGGCTTAGGGGTTTGGGCCTTAGGGTTTTGGGGGGTTTCGGTTTTTAGGACTTGCAGCTTCGGGCCTGGGACGTAGGAGACGGATTTGCGGGTTTGGTGTCTCGGCTAAAAAGGGAATGGCGATATGACATCCCTACTATGTAAGGGTTAGGAATCCCTTGATGTCCCTACTGGCAGACCTGAGAGCATCACAAAACCCTAAGCCCTGTACTACGCACGCCAGAATGATAAGATGCAGGCCTGACATGTAAGACCAGGTCCCTCTCTTACAGTGACCCCCGACCAAAGCCAACGACTGTCAAATATTGGACGCTGTCCCTGCCAGCCTTCTTGACGGCAAGCAGCAAAGCCGCTGCCGAAACGAAGAGCATCGGCAGGAAAGCACGCGAGAAGAGCGTCCTTTGGGTGAGGTTCTTCGGCATGCTTCGGCGAGCGTCGGAGAAAAGGGTGGATGGGAGGTTGAAGACTTAGCCCCAAGCCACCCCAAACCCGAAGCCTCAAACCCAGCCCTAACCCGAAAGAGCCGAACCCAAACTTCGGACACCCCGGGCCTAGCAAGGTTCACAGTCTGGGGGTGGTTCGGTTTAGGGATTAGAGTTTCCCTCGCTGTAGGGTTTAGTGGGGGCTTAGATCTGAAGCGTAGTGCCGTGTCCCCAAATCCTCAACTTTCGAGCTTCAGGTTCAAGGGATTACGGTTTCTTAGTTGCTGAGTTCATAAGCCCCAAAAAGTGTACACTTTTAGTCTTATAGTGGGAGTAATACTATCCCAAAAAGTGTACAGTGTATCCACTCAGCTACTAAGGTTTGGGGTTTCTCTGAAAATCTGCAGCCTCGAGCCGCAAGCACCAAGCCGCCCTGCGGACTGGGGGCTTCAGCCTCAACCGAACCCGTCCAGAAGGGTTTAGGGTTTAGGGTTTTGGGTTTTGGGTTTTAGGGTTTAGGGTTTACGGTTTAGGGGTTAGGGTTTAGGGTTTAAGCCGTCCAGAACCCTGAGAACCCTTACAGAACCCTAACACACTTCTGCCAAAGAGGCCTTGGGTCGTTGTCTC
This sequence comes from Symbiodinium sp. clade A Y106, assembly GCA_003297005.1. Classification (NCBI taxonomy): domain Eukaryota; class Dinophyceae; order Suessiales; family Symbiodiniaceae; genus Symbiodinium; species Symbiodinium sp. clade A. The sequence goes on along the minus strand of BGNK01000321.1, from coordinate 46,803 downwards.
GCTCCCCACAGCCACATTGTACCTCCGTCAGCTCTTTTGTATCAAGTTGGTTTAGGGTTTAGGGTTTAGGGTTTAGGGTTTTTGAGAGGCCTTTCAGCTTAGGACTTGAAGATTCGTATGCTTTTGGATGTACCCCACTATCGGGTTGCACAGCCCTCCATGTCTCGAACCTGGGAGCTCTCAATCATAAGCTTCGACTTAGGGTGGCGGCATGCATGCATGCATACGTACAGGCGTACATCTATACATACATACATACATACCTAACTGCGTACATACGTACATACGATGTGTGTGTGTGTGTGCGAATGGATTCATACCCGTATACAGCTTGCATTCATGAACCTGTAGATCATGACCCATCCTCCTCTTGCAGGGGTTCTGGAGAGCTGGAGCTGATACGTACGCGGTGCCTGACAGCTAGTTGCAACGACTCCTTAGTGCGGTAGGCCTTGGGGTAAGAAGTCCTCAACCCTAAACCCCCAACCCAAAACCCTGAGGCTCGGGGTTTTGGCGGTTTTTGGGTGCTGTGGATCTCGGGAGGGAGGGTCTAGGTCAGCGACGAGCTCAGCTCAAGGGCTTTCGATTCAGAGCTTTAGCTACTTCCTGAATCAACTCTGAGGCTTCAACGTACAACCTAAAGTCCTCCCCTTAAACACGAATTGCTGCTGGGGCACTGTCGGTGTTGAATAGAGCCAGTTCACGTACTGCACTGGGATCTCAGCCTTGTCTTGGGTGCTTCGGGGTGGCGGTTTGGTGCTTTAGGGTTTAAGGCTGTAGGGTTCAAGGCGTTAGGCCTCTGCGTCTGACGGTGCACATGAACCGCATGACTTTACAGGTGATACCACTCGGTTTCCGATAGTTGTATACATATATACATAATACATGTATACATACATTGATACATACATACATACATACATGCATGCGTACAGACAGACACGCTGACAGAAAGACTGACATGCACACATGCATGCATGCATGCATGCATGAATGAATGCATGAATGCATGCGGGCGGGTGGGGGGGGCGGCGTTCGGGCATACATACGCACTTTTACTAGCTTGCCCGTTCAATCAAAACGATTTGCCTTTCTGCTTCTTTCTGCAACAACGTGCGAATTTTCTGGATTGGTACAACATAAGAAGATTTTCTTGCTCATAAGGGTAGCTCGTTATGGGGGCTTTACATTTTTACAAGAACCCTGCGGAACAGTAAGTATGCTTGTAACTCCTACGTCGACTGGCAAACCCAGGAAATACAGAGAGGGAGTACTGCAAGCTGGAGAGTACTGCAAGCACTCCTTCGTCCTTGAGGACCCTGTATGCCAGCACCGGCAGCTACGGAGAGCTGACCCTATGAAGCCGGTGTTGCGCTTCGGTTTGGGGTCTGGGATTTACCTCGTTTACGGCGAAGGCACCCTTGCACAAAGAAGACCGAGCACTGTGAGAAGGAATAGGTTTAGGTGGGCTGAGACCAGGGTTATAAGGCCAAAAACCTTCCTAAAAGGGGGAGCCTGAACGAATAGGATTTGGGGGGGGGGGCTTGTTTTTCTGTTACCGTACAGCGAGAACGAACCCTCCGGAATACTGTTCGTCATGATTCAAGCCACTATACTACCGGCCGATCGCTTGATGGCCACCTCCAACCCCCTTACAAGTTCGCCGGCGCCCACTGCCACGGCAAAGATGCAACCCCAGCTCCTACACGTAAAGTCCCAAACCCCGAAAGCCGTAAAGCCATAGAACCCTGCACTCTCCCGACCATGAAAGCCGACCCCAAACGCAAGCCCTACGGGTTCAGGGTGTTGGAGCGCCCAAATCCGCAAGTCCGACATTCGACTATTTATAGGCCTTCTTCACATGGCACACAAATATTCAGGAACCGCAAGCAATAATATCCCCAGTTTAGCACGGAATCCTTGCACATCGCGCCAGAATCGCAATGCCCACAGCTAGAAGAAAGGCATCGCAGTAGGCTTCAAGACTTGATCGGTTCTGGTTCGGACCTTGCTGCTTCTGGGGTCTGAGGCTTATGCAGTGTTGAGGAATGATACTATGGATTGAGGGCTCAGGAGGGCGAGGGCGTAGGATCTACAGCTCGCAAGTCCGTAGTTTGGAATGAAGCTTGTGGAAGGAAGGTCTTGTGCAAGACAGGTGTAAGTGTAGGGCATGGCCTTCTGAAGATCAGATGCCGGATGAAAAACTAAACGTCGTGATCAAACGCATCGGCACGAATGAAGCTTGACACTCAACGATCATGAATCATGCAACCCTAAACCCCCTAAACTCCCTAAACTCCCGAAACCCCCTCACCATAAACCCCCTAAAACCCGGACCCACGATCTGCCTTTCAGGACTAGCATCGCTAAGTCCTAAGCCCTAGCCAAAACCAAATCGAAAACTCCTAACTTATGGGATCCTAGACACACCCTGTCAGAGCCTTCTAGAGAAACCCGATGATGAAGCCACTCAAAAACTTAACAACCACTCCGATAAGCTACGCCCGAGAAGGGGCTCCAGCTGTTGGGGGCCGGCGGTGAGGATCAGGGCTGCCAGGGCTGCAGGATTGATTGGGGTTTAGGGTTTAGGGTTTAGGGTATTTACAGGTTCGGGCTTTACGGAACCGGATTGGGGCAAGGTATAAGGATCCAGGGCTTTCAGTGGAGGGTTCAGGTAACAAAGGGCCTTAGTAATTAGACGACGGTTTTTGGGGCATTGTTGCGTTGCCTATAGTTATATTAAGGAAGCCTAGCAAGAAACTATTTCTTCATCATTTGGGCTCCTATGTTGGGGGCTTAGGCCTTGTGGGTTTAGCGCTTGAGAACACGAGCCTCATGGCTTCAGGATCTAGGTTGCAAGGCTTTCGAGCGGCTTGGCGTTGAGGGTTCTGGGCTCAGAGACTCGCCAGAAACCTAGCCCCAAAACCCGAAAGACTTAAATCCTAAGGCCCTAAATCCTAAACCTAAACTCTAAACCTTCTAAACCCTAAAAGCGCTATGCAGCTGTAAACCCCCAACCCCTCCAATTTGTGTTCGAAGCTCTCAACCGGAGCTCAGGAGCCATACGCAATGAAGATGAAACCATGCACAGCCTGTGAAAAAAATAATATTAGGTATCCGAGTTCCCTACCTTCTAAGCGTGGTGAAAGCACATCTACTCCAAAGGTCAAGGGCTACCGGGCTACCTACTCACCGGCGTTTAACCTCAGGGCTTGGGGGTGTAGGATACTCGGGGCCGAAGGTTATCGCCACTCCTTAGCTCAACTACTCCGCTTGCTCGTGCTGCCAGCATCGGATCCGCGCCACTTTAACTCCTGAACCTAGAACTCCCAGCTACAAGCCCCCTTCATGGCTGCGAACTTCCTTCGTGCCTGCCTACAACAGGGCTGAAACCCTGAATAAATCCGGAAAAGGCAGGTGCTGTCTAAGGCAGGGGTGCTTCGGGGCCTTTGGGGCTTCAAGTTCAGGGCGAAACCCGAGGTGCCGAATCCCAGATGCATAGCCGGGTCTCCTTTTTTGCAAAATAGGCAAGGGATGAGCAGTCCGTTACAGATGCGCTGGTTTGCAAGAGCCCTAGCCGTGAAGCTGTCGCATGATAATGCCGCACTGAAATGGCTTAGGTACTCTACTACTACTACTACTACCACTACTACTACTGCTACTACTACCACTACTACTACTACTACTACTACTACTACTACTACTACTACTACTACGACTACTACTACTACTACTACTACTACTACTACTACTACTACGACTACGACTACTACTACTACTACTACTACTACTACTCCTGCTACTACTACTACTACTACTACTACTACTACTACTACTACTCCTGCTACGACTACGACTACGACTACGACTACGACTACGACTACTACTACTACCACAACTACTAGGCTTGCGCGCCTCCTGGCGCCTGGTAGTTTTAAGGGGTGAGAAATGCTGGGTTTTACACAGTTTCTGGAAAATGCAGTTAAGCCAACTTCCAACAAACTACTTTGGATACTGAGGATGATGATGATGATGACGATGAAGATGCTGAGGATGACAAAGACGTGCATGTTTTTCAGGGTGATGAAGATAAAGATGATGATGATGATGATGATGATGACGATGCTGAGGATGACAATGATGTGCATGTTATTGAGGGTGATGAAGATAGTGATGATGATGATGAAGATGCTGAGGTTGACGATGATCTGGAAGATGCTGAGGATTATCATCGCAGCTGTCACCACGTCGAAATGGTACAGACAGTCCAGCTGAGCCCAGACGGAGCCAAATCACAAAGGCGACCACTTCAGGCATACAAAGCTGACAGCCAGCAAGGTTTGCTTTGAGCTCCTCAAGCATGCAAGTGGTGCAATGGCTGCTACTGCTGCTGCTGCTCGTACTGCTGCTGCTCCTGCTACTACTGCTCGTACTGCTGCTGCTGCTACGACTGCTCGTACTGCTGCTGCTGTACGTACTGCTGTTCGTGCCAGAGCTACTGCTGCTACTGTTGCTGCTAGTGCCTCTGCTACTGTTACTGCTCAACGAAAATACCGCTGCTGTCAACCATTCGCTACTGCCCCCCCCCCTACCACCCTAACAAAACCCCCCCAAAACGCCCGAAAACGGAGGAAAGTACCAGGCGCCTGGAGGCGCGCATGGGTACTACTACTGCTGCTGCTGCTGCTGCTACTACTACTACTACAACAACTACTACTACTAGTACTACTACTACTACGGCTACTACTACTACTACCACCACGTTACGGCCAGGGCTAAATCTGCTACTTACAAGTACTTACCTCCACTTACTGCTACTTGCTACTGCTAACTACTTAACTATTTACTACTGCTTACTACTACTTGCTGCTGCTTACTGCTGCTTACTGCTACTTACTGCTACTTACTGCTAGTGACTCCTACGTTCTACCACTCCTTCTTCTTCTCCCTACACTGCAGGGGCTTTTGCCTCCAGAATGCTCCATGCTGCCAAAAAGGTTTACACGGGATCCTTCGCTAAGAATTGGGGCTTCGAATTGATATGAGTGTCTTAGATCTTCAAAGGCTTAGGGTCTGGGACCTTGGCTCGGTGCTTCGGGTTGGGGGCTTGGGGCTTTAGGCTGTTAGCATGTGTTGTGTTGCAGATTGGGTCGTGTTTTTGGAACCCTCGAAAGATATCCTTCGATGTGTGGGTTCGGGGTCGCCTTTCTAAGGTTATGTGGGAGTTTCCGAAAATAGGGGACCCTAATATAGTAGGTGGGCGCGCCTTATTTTCCCTGGCGTTCTCCTGTGTTTCTTGCACATAGCGGGCGTTCTCGTGTGGGTTTTTTGCACATAGGCGGCATTCTGGTGTGTTTTATCGTGAGGNGCGCCTTATTTTCCCTGGCGTTCTCCTGTGTTTCTTGCACATAGCGGGCGTTCTCGTGTGGGTTTTTTGCACATAGGCGGCATTCTGGTGTGTTTTATCGTGAGGTTTTTGCGTTTTCCAATGTTTTTTTCCAGTGTCTGCATCCATCCTTGTCCGTTCCCACAGAGCATCTATGTCCCAACCATGTTAACGTCCACACAAAGTCGGTCCATTCCCACAGAGCATCCATGTCCCAACCATGTTAACGTCCACACAAAGTCCGTCCGTTCCCACAGAGCATCCATGTCCCAACCATGTTAACGTCCACACAAAGTCGGTCCGTTCCCACAG
>BGNK01000321.1:22016-40674 GCA_003297005.1 Symbiodinium sp. clade A Y106 | reverse complement strand
GTCCGTTCCCACAGAGCATCCATGTCCCAACCATGTTAACGTCCACACAAAGTCCGTCCGTTCCCACAGAGCATCCATATGTCCCAACCATGTTAACGTCCACACAAAGTCGGTCCGTTCCCACAGAGCATCCATGTCCCAACCAGAATGTCTGGGAGCGCTTTCTTCTTTGGGATAGTGTCCAGTAGGTCTTGCGAGCACCGTACCCTCCTTTCGGCAATCTTCTTGGCTCCCTCTAGTTGCTTGGTCATGGAGGCGTCCGCATCGCAGGTGCAGGCATGGCTCGACCTTGGCTTGCCTGAGAGTCCTGAAGAGCTCGGTGACTCGCCGCAGGCTGCCAGGTACAAGCGCTGGTGGGCTCGTCAGCTGCAAAGTTTCCAGGCGTGGGAGCAGTCGACAGACTTGGATGCGACGACAGTCATCCACATCGGCGCCTTGCTCTTCGCCTCCAATGACGGCGCCCTCTTCAGCTTCGCCGCACTCACCTTTGCCTGGCACTAGTCGGACTACTCAAAGTTCGTCCTGGTCTCCACACTGTCTCCGTGCAGCCGCAGCAGCGCAGCGAGTGGCTGTGGAGCCAGACTGTCTCCGTGGGGCAGCGCAGCGAGTGGCCGTGGAGGACCACATAGAGGATGTCTTACCCGAAATCCCCGTGCGTGAACGGACTCCACCTCCACCTCGCCGGCATAAGTGGGGAAGCTGCCCGAAGTGCGGTGCTGCTACGACTCCATACATATTCCAATCCGGCCAGAGACTCTGCTGTAATATTGTGTCCGCTCAAAAAAACCTAAACCCTTCAAATTTAAACCTGAAAACCCCTACCCTAAACCCTAAACCGTCCTAATCTGCTTCCTATCAGGCGGGCCGGCTCGGCAGTGCTCCAGTGCAATGCTTGGTGGCGGTACGATGAAGCTGGCCGGAGACGTTGTTGGGGGTGCCTGCCCTTCCCCTGGCAGCGGTACTCTGAAGCACCCCAGTGGTTCCGGAGTGTTTACCAAGACGTGCGCACGGGCCTGCAAAGGAATGCGCGGCGGCTCTAGGTTGTTTTTCTTTCCGGGCGGGAGAGTCAAGTCTCTGCATGCTGTGTTGAAGGACGTTCCTTTCCGATGTTGGGCTGCAAGGACAGCCCAGCATCCAAGTTTCAACACGAAACAGAAGAGGCAAAACCATGTCCGGTAGTCCGTTAGTCCTTGCAGACCTCACGGCGTTGCAGCTGTGCGCTTTGAAGGTTCTGTCACCCACTCTGCGACTCCACTGTTTCGGGAAGATGCACATGTCGCAGCTGCTGTCGGCTCTGCAGTTTTTGTACCGAGCCTCAGCAAAATGGCTCCTCTGCTTAATGTGCAGAATGCGGTGGCAGGGTTGCAGGCCTGAATTTCCCGCAAGCCCTCAAAACACCCTCCTCTCCGAAACGGAGTTGCTGCAGGTGGGTGCCTGGAAGCATTTGGATCCAGAAGCCCTGGAACGCTGGCGATGCTACTATGTGCAGCTGCTTCACCCTGTAGCTCTAGGGCGCTACATGTTGAAGCGTCGTGTCAGCCCCGGAGACCATGTCCAGGAGCGCGGGCATGCAAACGTGTGTCCCTAAACCCTCAGCCGTAACCCCTAAACCCTGCACCATAAGCCTTAAACCCTTTTCTCTTCCTAGGACCTTGATGTGCTGGAGACCGTCGCAGATATCATGACTTCCATCTTGGAAAGCAGATGGTGGTTGGCTCAGCATGTGAAAGCGAACCTGCCACCTCCATTGCTGCAGCCTGCTCCAATTTCCTTTCGACAGCAAGTCGCTCTGGAATTTGACCCTGCCACATGGAGACAATCTGCGGAGGCCATGGCATCTGAGATGAGCATAGTCTTAGATCACATGCAGCGGAATCCTTTGTTATACAGTTCCACTGCTCGCAATGCGGATGCCTTCCGAAGGTTCGCAGTTTTGGTAGATGACTCAGCTCTACTTCTCCAAGGTCTCTTGCAAGAGCCTGCAAGCAGCAGTCACTTCTAGCCGTTCCGAGCCACTGCTAAAGAGGGAAGCTTCTGCGTGCTCACTGTCGCCTTTGTCTGCTGACTTTCTGCAGCTTCTGCGCGTCAGCGTACATTCGTGATGTTGCTTTTTCTCTTTGCAGTTTTGGCTCTGGCTCGCAATGCCGGGTAAGAGCAAAGACCGCGCGCGGAAGGGGCGTGTGACAACATGTTCTTTGTGCGGTGCCGTAGGCCATAGGCTTGAAACTTGCTCGCTTCCGGGTGCCTCCGAGTTTCGTCGTCTTCGCAAAGAGAGCCGTGCAAAGCCTCGCTTTGCTGACAAGAACAACAAAGAACGCAATGCGCCCAACAAGCATGGGTCCCATGCCAAGATGGCACGCAAGGCTTATAGCCGAAACCCTGCAAAGACAAGGGGCAGGAATCCACGCCGAGTGATTCCACGAGGCCTGACACTTTCAGGCATAGAGACGGACGGCGAGGCCTTGGAATGGTTGCTCCGGAAAAAGTTCCTCAAAAGGCCTGCCGCGTGTCCGGACTGTGGCTTCTCCTTCCAGGCAGAAGCGTTTGCTAAGAAGCTTCCTTCCGGCAAAGACTGGTGCCATTGGCGGTGCAGCCACTGGGAGTGTCAACGACAAGTTTCCTACACGTACGGAAGTTGCTTCGAAGGCCTTCGGAAAGGACCTCTGCTCTTAGCCAAGATGCTCGTGCATTACTGCTCCTTAACAGCCTTGGTTACGTGTTTTCTTTCTTTCGGCCCTGCAAACCCTAAACCCTGAATGTGAGGACCGAAACCCTAAACCCATAAACCCTAAACCCCTAAACCCTAAAACCCAAAGCACGAAGTACAGTTCTTCCGTCGCAGGCAGTGCGAATCTGAACAAGTACTTGCCCCCGGAGAGCTTCGTGCAAGCGTTGGGCATTGCAGACAACCAGGCTTGTCGTCGTTTGTCTGTCTAGCCTCTGTGGGAGGTTTGCGCGTTCAGGCTGCAAGCTCTTGTTTGCTTTTCTGCAGGCCAGAAACTTCCTCGGCTGCGTTCTCGAACGCGAAGCCACTGCAGGACACGACAACATTAGGCACAGTGAAACATCAGACTCCTTGTAGCAGACTGTCCTTTTCTGGCCTGCGCATGTCAGGACGGCAGCTCGAGAACAGCACGTGCTTGCGGCGGGAGATAGAGTGTGATGCCACGGGTGTGGGGAAGTTCTGGGTCAGACGTTCTGATCCCAACTTCTCGGAACAAGTCATGGTTTTGGATGCTAGGAGTGGGCAAAAGCTGAAAGCTTTCCCTGCCCATGTCCGTGTGCTAGGTATGNCTTCTCGGAACAAGTCATGGTTTTGGATGCTAGGAGTGGGCAAAAGCTGAAAGCTTTCCCTGCCCATGTCCGTGTGCTAGGTATGAAGCAAAGGAGCGGCCCTATGCTCCTGAGCGTGCTGCCTCCAAAGTTGACACTGCCCAGAAGTGTTCCTCCAGTCGAGTCTTGGGAAGACATCGCGAATTCAAACTTGCTGCGGCGTGTCGCCACGAGCGGTCCTCGGGCTTTGTATGCCGACGGAGCCACGGCATGGAAGCGAGCAGCTAATCATTTGGGGATTGCTTGTCACCAGGTGAGCCACTCAGCCAAGGAGTTTACACGAGAACGTAAACGTGCGCGGAACGAGCCAAGCTCTTCCCGAGGCTTGTCATTGGTCTGTGGAACACAAACCATTGATAGGGCGTGGGCTCAAATGAAGCAGATGTTTCCCCAGAATGTTCCCCTCAAGATTCGCACCGAACACGGGAGTCACCAGCATCCGACAGTGGAGACACGAGTGTACTCCTGGCTCTGACGACATAGTCTGAACATAGCGGTTTTGTCGTCTGAGCAATTCTCTGAGCAGCTCGCTGGCATCTTGACCTGAGTTTCTTAACTCTTAAACAAAGAAATACGTAGGCCTAGGCAGCACGATTCAAGTGATGCGAGCGGCACCATGGCAGGCACGAATCTGGCTGTGGGTTCGGAAAAGGTCCTTTGACCATCTCCCAAGACCTCTCCCAAAGCCTTACGCCCTGAACCCCTCTCACAAGGCCTCTAAGAAGCCACGATAATCATAACAATATCAATATAATTGACAATCATGAGAACAATCACAAATATTCTTAGTAGACCTCTTAGTATCCTGTCGAGCAAGGTCGTTCTGAATCAGTTTCTTGGGTGCTTGACGTCGCACAGATTTGGACTTCTAGAAGGATTCGTTTTTTAAGGCCCCAAAACTACCTTATGCTCAAAAGTCCCACGCCTGCCACGTAAGACAAACCTTAAAGCAGCCCAAACTACCAGGGAAAAAAAAGCGCACTAACCATATAGTACGCTAAATAGTGGGATCCTTGTTATAAGGACCCCAAAAAAAGGTACCCCTAATTTTCGGAAACTCCCATGTTATTAAATCGAAGATGTCAAGGTGCTGACCTTGCTTTGGGTTTTGGGTTGCAGGGATTCGGGCTTGGGTTCAGGGCTTCAGGGTTTGGGCTTTAGGGCTGAGGGCTGCTCTTGGAATGGTTGAACCCTAAACCCTACCGTCATTCTGGCTATAATCAAGCATCCGGTTTGGCAAAGAGCATCCAGAATTCCGGCGAAGTGCACGTAAGACTGGGGGCTTCTCTGGAGCATCAGGGCACCCACAATCATAACCTACTTACAACTCCAGTCACGGCCCGCACCATTCCGCCCTGCACAAACCGCAGAGCCGTGCGTCCGTGACAGTACTAGCCCCAAGCCCTCAGTCAGAGCAGGCGCTCTTCACGCTTATCAACGACAAAACCCTAAACCCTAAACCCAAACCCGGAACCCTAAACCCTAAACCCTAAACCTTAAACCCCAAACCAACCCCAGAGTTTCAAGTCTGAGAGTCTCTTGGCTCTACTATACTTCGAGCACATTCGGATCTTCATCTTCGATGGCAGCGACCTTGGAGGCAGAACAAGACGCCTGACATTCTGGAATAGACTAGAATATGCTACCATCTTCTTGCAATATACTAACCGGCTATAATATATCAGAAAGAGCCAACAGTAGACGTACATGACCAGACAAACCATGATATAGTTCTGGACAATGCAGTATGCTATACTATCATGAACGAAAACGCTATGATATGCGTTAACACGCTATAAACAAATATAGTAGACTATGACCTGAGGTCTTGTTCATCAGAATAAGGTGCGGACAACCCTACAGATGAGATAGCACATTATCAGTTGCATTCTGCAGAGGATGCGCGTTTAGGATTTCACGTAGCGGCCTGGATAACTAGAATGGGGCTTTGGGGTACAGCTATATTCTAGGGAGACTGATTTCAATCCTTCATAGCTATCAGGGCTGCCGGAGCTATGTTATGGTCAGGTCCAGGCCCCAGAGACAGGGCAAGCCCTGAGCCATCACATCCCAAGGCCCCGAAGCATGAAGCCCGAAAAGCCCTTAAAACCATAAAGCCCCGCGCAGGAAATCCATAAAGCCCGAAGCGTGAAACACAAAATCCCCAAAAGCATGAAACCATAAGGCCCCAAACCCTCAAGCCCATCAACACCCTAGGCCCTAAAGATGCAAAACCCTAAGCCCTGAGTCCAAAAAGTAAAGCCCGAGCTCCTCAGATCTGAAGCCGAGCGACCTCGGACTCCTCCTGCCGGCAATCAAGAAATTTTTGGCTCAGGAGACGATACCGCGCTGTACCATGCCATACTATGCCATACCATACGATGCTATGCCATGCTAAACGACGCGATGCCATGCGATACCATGCTATACCATGCTATACCATGCTATACTCTGCTAGACTACGTATGCTAGACTTTGCTAGGCTATGCGAAACAATGCTATACTATGCAACACAATGCTGAACTATGCTAGACTATGCTAGACTCTGCTAGACTATGCTAGATTATACTAGGCCATGCTATGCCATACCACACTATAAGGGGTTCACGGATTAGTTTGGGGATTGTCGGGATTCGGGGATGCTTAGGGAACCCTTCGAGCTCTAGGTTTGGGTGACGGTTTTGGGTTTGGGTTGAGGAGCCGAGGAAATTTTCGCTTTCTCCAGCTCCCTCATGACAAACTTTCCCTTGCATCACAGCCGAATCCCGAGAACCTACGGCTCAAGAAACCCAAAGCGCTGACACTTACAGCTCAAATGAGCTTGACAAGGCCCAGTTGCTGAGTTCCCTGCTCGAACCAGGTTAACTGTTCAGTCATGGTCGGGCTAGAAGCCGCAATCTGCGCAGCCATTAAGCAACACCATGCACCACCGACTGTCAGCCCTGGATGCCCAGTAGCTACAATCCTACACCCAGGCCCAAGTCGTCCATTGACTCCTGAACCCTCAACCCAAGCGTCCATCCAAACACCCCAAGCCCCAAACCAGGAAACCAAAAGACAAACACATCCCAAAAGTTATCCTCCGGTAAACCACAAAACGCCCTAAACCCCGAACCGCCTCGAACAGCACACCGGCGCCTTCAAGTTCCTTGCCTGTGCAAATTTCAGCGAAGCTCGGATTGAGTGCACTAGCAATTAAAATAAAGTTTGGGGGGTCAATTCTACCATGAATTTTTAGGCACAATACGGGTATACCCGTGGTATTGGTCCGACCCTATACTGGTTGCTTAGTGTGTCCATCTTGGGTTTGGGCCTCATGCTGTTGAGCTTACAAGTGGGGTTTCCAGTTTACGGTCAGCTTTAGGCGCATGGCTCGAATTGCTGAATCGGGGTGCTTCTCGGCTACGAAAGTCGTCAGTTTAAGAATTTGAACCGCAAAGCTTTGTTGTTTAGGGGCCATGGCTAAAGGCTTTTCAGGCTCTTGGTGCTTCAAGTCTGTTGAGGACTTGAGGAATTGAGAGGACCGTTATTCTGCTATGGTGGGCTTATTCAAGTTTATTCTGAGTACTCCGTTAATCCTGCAATCCTCCTCCGTCCCTCCCTCCCTCTCTGCCAACCCTAAACCCCAATCCCCAAACGCTGAACCCGAAAACCATAACCTGAAACCCCAAGCAGGAGCTCAGAAAGCCGCAGCCTCTCTCTCAAGTGGAAGCCCTCATCTTCCAGAATGCCAAAGACACACCATACTCGAAGGTATGTGCGTTGCTGTCAATATGAGTCCCAAAAACTTCCACAGGGGTGAAGGTTAAAAGTACAGCTACAGCTACCATAAACACCTTCAAAAAGGTTATTACAAATAGCTGTAAGCTTAGTTGCCCCAGATGCAGCCCTTCCTTTTTCCCAAGCCCTACCGCACCTAACTCTTGTTCAATCCTCAAGACCACCTGAAACGAGCGGGGATTTCGGGTTTCAGCAAGTAGGTTCCGGGCGTCGGCTGTGACGCTTGGAGGTTTTGCTGCAACGCTTCAACCCTCCACAAGAAACTTCGGGCGTTTTGACTTCAATTTTTCTGAACCTGGCTACTGAAATCTCTGGCCCCAAAGGTTTCTTTCTTAGGTTCTATACAAGCCGAAAAGATTAAAGGTGGCTTAGGTGCAGCGGGAGGAGCGCAAAGTTCACACACCTCTCAATTTCAGGTTTAAGCTTCAACTTCTGTTCCGGGCCCAAGGTGAAAATACAACGGCCCACCCTCGCAGCATCGAACAATAGGTTGTCTGTTCAAACATCGTCACGAATGAAATCAGGTGTGCTTGAGTCACTCCTCTCCTTCAACCAGAGAATCTGAGAAGGGTTGAGACTCCAGAGTTAACCCTTTTGCCAGGGGTCGTCTTTACGAAATCTTCCGTGTCTTTGTACTCGTGCACACCTCACGTTGCAGGGCACTCTCGCCCCAGAAGGCGACCTGAACAGTATTAAGGCCCCAGTTCCTCGGCGGTTTGGTGCAGGTCTCTTTCTGGGTTCAAGTCTTTGCAAGTTGGCGACGCCCGAAACGCAAGAACCTAAGACCTTGGCTCACAAAGCTTAAGCCCTACCTCAAACCAACTGACCCAAACTCGCCGTGCGATACCGAGATTCGGCAAAATCTTAGATATCGTGTGAAGGCAGCAGACATGGTGTCGAGGACCTGATTCGACTTTTTTGCAATTGTTGCGCAGTGCTAGGCCTTGAAAAGGAACCGGCTCCAGCGAAGTCAAGCGGAAAATCGCACTGCACAAGCAACACTACTCGTCAGCTTTCTCGTAGGGGGCTCGTCCTTCTTATCGTCCTTGTCGTCCTTCTTATCATCCTTGTCGTCCTTCTCATCATCCTTGTTGCGCTCATCTGGTTTGGACGGAGACTTCGGCGGCGGCCACGCTCGGCGTCCCAGGCGAAGTCGCAGGCAGGAAATCTCACACACCGAAACCAGCAGCGTATGAAACCCGAACTGTTCATCCTCCTGGCCTCCCAGCGCACGTTTGTGTGGCCGCACACCGGACACTCATGCAGTGGCCCTGGACAGCTAGGAGCCAGAAACGACGGTGCCTCGGGCACGACATACCCCGGTGGCAGTTCGTGGCGGGGGTGCGAGGCGGTGCTCCCGGCCGCAGCTTTTTTTCAGCACCTCAGTGACCTGCCTCAGGAGGACGGGTGGGAGGCACTGCCAGGGTGCGATTTCATTGCGGTTCGCACTTGAGGATACGGCCCGAGATCCTCGAGGTCCACGATCCTGCGAGCAGGGACAGTCACCTATACCGGACTAGAATACGGCATGCCAAATGGAAAAAACCAGGCCTGACGTGAGACAGCACTTCGGCCAGCCGTTGATCGAAGAGGATTTGTTTTTCCTCTTCGTCGCGCTGCCGCCGGAGTTTATCCAACTTGGCAGCGGTTTTGTCGCGGCCTTCCCGTACCCGCCTTTCCATATCAACCTGCCGCCTGGCTTCCATTGCATCCAGGCCGTGTGCTATGTGCCTCAAAACGGCCGGATACCACGCAATGCGATTGCGTTGAAAGTATGAGGCTTCCTTGGTCAAACCACAGCCTTTATGGCTGTGCTTCTTGTTCGTCCCCAGACAGAAGCGGCAACGTGTCACCCCTAGCCACAACTCATGGCCGAGGGAGCAAAAACACGTCGGCAGATGGCGGCCGAGTAGCCGCCGAATCTTGCTCCAATCCGTGATAAACTGCAGCAGGGCTTCCCGATGCGACCCCAAACGGGCTCGCATGGGGTTGCAATCAGGATGCTAGCCAACTTGATCAGGGAGACAGACTAGGCATAACCCTAAATCTAAACCTGAGCATTAAGCCCCAACTATGTTTAGTTAGGAACCAATCCGCAAATAAGGAAGTGATCAGATGAAGACCTAAGAATGAACGATCAGCAATGCCGTCGTCTACCCAGAACTTCACCCACAGACCAGCAGCTTTTTTNCGGTCGAGGGCGAGTGTCTCCTGTGCAAGGGCGGTCTCAGAACGTACGCACTCCCCCTTCGCCAGGTTTCCAAAACTTGGCGAATAGGAGTACCTTAAAAGGAAAACAACGACACAATTCTAGTAGTATAACACCTGAGACCAGCCCGTCTGTTGCCCACTCATCAGCCCTGTTAGGGACAAAAACTGGGCCCTACTCCGATTCTCGCTTCCACGCGAGTCCTTTTAAAGGGTTATCATCTTCGGGCTTCCAGCATCCCTCAAAACAATTGCAAGGAGATTCAGAGCCTTCCGATCCATACAACGCTACTGATTGTTCTAAAAGCCTGGTTCACACCAGTAGGATCAGAGCTCTCTCTCCCCTAAGGCCCCAAGACTATCTTGGCCCACACATGGTCTGTTTTTGTGACCGTTATTCTTACCGCTCCTACCTTCCATTACTCAGAGAGAACTACTCAGAGAGAACTCCATCAGAAGAAGACTGCGAGGACACTAGACCCTCCTCATTCCNTCTTACCGCTCCTACCTTCCATTACTCAGAGAGAACTACTCAGAGAGAACTCCATCAGAAGAAGACTGCGAGGACACTAGACCCTCCTCATTCCTTACCAGACAACCCCCAACTAACGCCTCAAACTCCCTCTGGATTCTCTCTGAATAACCGTCGGCACGAATCATATATCCAGCGCGCCAGAAAGAATACAGGATGCGCGCTGGGGATGGCATCCCTTCTGCTAACGGCATCGGAACNTCAAACTCCCTCTGGATTCTCTCTGAATAACCGTCGGCACGAATCATATATCCAGCGCGCCAGAAAGAATACAGGATGCGCGCTGGGGATGGCATCCCTTCTGCTAACGGCATCGGAACTACATTCAGCTCCGAGGTCTGAGCACTGGCATCAACTCGTGAGCCCGGTCTCTTCAAACACTTCCGAACTATCACCTTGCAGATTTCCCACAGACACACGGAAATAAGGCATATTCCTAGGGCCCTTAGGCTGGAACCATCACACCTAGGACTTACCCAGCCCAGAGCTTCAACATCTCCTGTGTCGGGACGAACCTGAAGAGAAAAGCCACAGGCCTCCGAAGCTCCTACTCCATCACTACCCAACACCTCAACAGCTCCCGCGCCAGTCACTCCTCTAAGTACAATCCACATTAGGACCCCAAGAAGAGCAACCAACCTAATCCAGCTCCCTATCAGGCCGATCAGCCCTGACGTGGAACCCAGAGGCTGAGNAGCTCCCGCGCCAGTCACTCCTCTAAGTACAATCCACATTAGGACCCCAAGAAGAGCAACCAACCTAATCCAGCTCCCTATCAGGCCGATCAGCCCTGACGTGGAACCCAGAGGCTGAGACATCCCAGCTCCCAGGGGCCCTACCCCCGGCTTCGGACTGGCCTCCGCAATTTCGGAACCCGATCGAGCACTGTCCACAACTGTAGAAGGCTCGGTAGTCGAACTCTCTGACTCTCCTGNCCTACCCCCGGCTTCGGACTGGCCTCCGCAATTTCGGAACCCGATCGAGCACTGTCCACAACTGTAGAAGGCTCGGTAGTCGAACTCTCTGACTCTCCTGATTCCGAAGACGGGTTATCCAACATTGGTAATACCGGTTCCGGTTCTCGCACGGCAAACGGATACTGAATTCCACCCCCTTGGGTGTAGGTATGAGCTGCATCGAAAGTATCCTGTGCCCTAGCAATATAGAGATGATGAGTCCTTTGCAGCCATACCGACACCGCTAAAGTGGCACTACTACGGAACCCCGGAGCCACTGCACGAAGGTATCCCCATGAACTGACCCGATCCCCCAGGAAATCAAGCACTAACCAACCAATCATCATAAACAACCGCCACAGATAATGAGCGACCATACCAGGGGGACCCTCCAAATAAGGAAACCCAGAATTAACTATGGCCCCCGGCAGAGGCCCAGGATCCGCATCCGGCGCTGAACCCTCATTCCAGAAATGGCCCCTCTGAAAAAACTCTCCAACGGCGATCATCCACTGCGGGCTATCATAGAGAACCGCACGTGGTCCTCTTCTAAGCACCTCAGCTACAGCTAAATACAGAGCACAACGGATGCCACTAGNACCGCACGTGGTCCTCTTCTAAGCACCTCAGCTACAGCTAAATACAGAGCACAACGGATGCCACTAGACACACACCTTAAAATCATCCATTCATCAGCTCTTTCCCCCAGGGCCCACAGAATCGGTTCACCGACCTGATTAAACAACTGAATGACATAGTGGATCTGGAGCCAAGAGCCAACGTAAGGAAAACAGTCAGTAGGCATAGGCCCATCACAGTGGTCTTCGTAGCATCCTTCNATCGGTTCACCGACCTGATTAAACAACTGAATGACATAGTGGATCTGGAGCCAAGAGCCAACGTAAGGAAAACAGTCAGTAGGCATAGGCCCATCACAGTGGTCTTCGTAGCATCCTTCTGGTAGTGGATCTGCTGCCATTCCATGACTTCCAGAGCTACCGCCCAGTTGCACATTCGGTGTTGGAGCTGGGTCTCCACTGCTGGAGCTACCACCAACCTGAGCCCTAGAACCTCCAACCCTAAACCTATCCCTACTACTCGAGCTACCTTTCTCTGTGACCGCTCCGCCAGCTCCCCCGAAAGCGCACCCATCTTCAGGACCTTCTTCCCGGGAAACATTGGCAGAGGCACCCACAGTACGCAAGATCCCTTCACCACAAAAACCAGTCAAGCTTGACGAACCAGGCATCGCACCATCAGCGCTCACACTGTCCAACTGTCTGCCCTGTCCATCACCGCTATCCCATTGACTTGAAGACCTAGAAAGCTCGGCATCTGAACCTGGTGGACTTGGAGGTCTAGAAAGCTCGGCATCTGAACCTGGTGGACTTGGAGGTCTAGAAAGCTCGGTATCTGAACCCCGCGGACTTGGATGTCGAGATCCTTCACCCGAGCCCAGAGGGTTATCCCCTCCAAAGCGCTCAACAGACATTGCCGAAGACCTACTCACCCCTATCCTGTCAGGGTCCTGAATCCCAGATAGCTGCAGTGGTTCCGCAGACACAGCGCTGGTATTAAGAGCTGAAACCTCTCCTCCTTCATGAACTCCCAAACCCGTCGCTGCCCTGACCATNTTGAGCCCTCTGCAGCCCCGAACTGAACCTCAACCTGAACTCCTGGATCCTGATGCATCTCCCCCTCTTCTCCAGCGTTACGTATTCTAGAAGCCAAAGTCAACACCGCTACATTATAGAGCCTTCGACAACATGCCCTCATTCTAGCCCACTCCGGACGAGGAGTCCCCAAGAAACCTAACAGCATCCCTCCACAGACCGCAAAGAACCTTATCAAACCCTCCTCCCTATCCTTCCGAGCTACTTCAAGAGCCTCTCCGTCCCGATTTCGGCCCGTCAGCCAGTACGGAAGCGGCCCATAGCGCTGCTGGAACACTGGAGGATCCACAACGTCTCCCTTTGCTATCTGCTTCTTTAACTTAACCCTCTGAAGGAACGTGAGCCCTGTAACCCTTTCAACCTCCCTCAACTTGGCTTCTGCAGAGGCCCACTCTTCAGGCTTAAACTCATCCGAGGATTCCGGTAATGACTCTTGAGGAGTCTCCTCTCTTGAGACTGAGCCGCTAGAGCAACTCACTTCCCCAGCATTCTCTGCAATGGCAGCGGGCTCCCCCTGACCTAGAAACCCTAGAAACCAGGCCCCTACCAAAGCACACCCTACCAGAACCACAACCGCAATCAGCCCGAACGTCCACTCCTGAACCACCGACCTCAACTCCCTATTAGGCTGACCCCTAGCCCCGGGAAGCAACGCCAGTAAAGCCAATCCAGCCAAAGCCTCTGGAGTTACTGCACCCTTCGACAATCCCTGAGCTGGCAGTCTGCTTAACACACGGGCCGCCTTAGCTGCCTCTGGAGTTACAATTTGGTCCCGGATATTCACTAGGCCCAACAACTGCATAATCCTAGCCCTAGGAAGAGGTTTTGTTCCCAAGTCCGCTACCTGGTACTCCCCCGGAAGGTGGCTTACTTTCAAAAGATTTGCTGCGATACGCTCTCTTCCCGCACACGCGCGCATCCTAAGATGGCGGTTACGCCATCCACTAGGCGCAGCTTCAAAAGATCGAATCGCTGCCTCGTTATCTCCCAAAAGCGCAATCGTGGTATCAAGCTCCAGCAACTCATCGATGAGCGGCTGTAGTGCTTCTGCCAATTGTATACCGTGCACCATACACACTAACTCGCTTTCCGCAGAGCTAAGGGTTGTAAACGCCTGCCGCGACGATTCCCATGCCACTGGCACTCCTCGCCAAACCAGGAACACCGCTTGTGTAGAACGCTCGCCTCCAGGGCTATGTGACGCATCAGTATAGACTTCTATGACTCGGTCAGACCTGGGTACCGGTAAAAGTCCATGTGGCGCAAAAGGGCTTCCGATGGTAAACGGAACATCTATGACGACCTCCAGAGTAGATTTCAAGTATCCCAAAACTTGCTTTCCCATGCTGACCACAAGATCCGGGTTCTTTGTCGCTTGTTGTCCGCAACGGGCAACAACATAGGAAATATCAGGGCGAGTCTTGGTGGATAGCCACAGAAGAGCCCCTGTAATTGCCTGCGCGGCCCTTACCTGCTCCACAGTAACCTCTTCAGGAGCCTCCGGCTCCGACCACTTCACCAAAGGCACCGACGCCCCATTTTTGATCTGATATCGATTTAAGAGCTCGGAGATATACGCCTTCTGGGACATCTGAAACCCATCTGGCCTTCGTACCAGCTCAATTCCACAAAACGTTACCGGGTTTTCACTTAGCCACTCCGGCTCAGAGGTCTTCCACCGGTCTCGAATAACCCTTAAAAAACACTCACATAACTCGCGCGGGCCCAGAAAAGCCAAATCATCCACATATACAATTAAGATCCCGGCAATAGGCCCCAACTCCCCATTACTTGAGGTGCGAGCTACCCAGAGCGCCTCGTCCGTGTGCGTCTGCATAAGATAATAAACTTCACCGTTCCACAACAAGCTCACCTTTTTAAACTCAGCATCTCTATACCTACCCCAATCCCTGGGAGAAGTAGGCAACCCATAGAGCGCCTTTCGGATCCACCAACGGTGTTCCCGCTTAAGTAATCCAAGCTCAACAAGAAAGCTAGGCGGTTTCACAACAATCCGTTCTTCAGTACCCTGATGCTCACTCCGAATAGGTGCGTACAAGAAGGCAGATTTCACGTCCACAGTAACCCCACTCCATAGCGGACTTCGGGCGGCGTAAATCAATGCTACCTTAACCGAGACTGCCTCTGCCCCGGCTGCGTAGAGATCTTCTCGTGTCAACCCGAGTTTTTCTGCAGGAAGATAGTTACCGCAGCAAACAGCCCTACACCTACGCTTCCCAACCCCTGCTTTACGAGTAAGAACCACCTTCCCAGGCAACTGAACAACAGAAATTCCTTCCTCTATCCACTTACCCACCTCACTTTCTAGAACCCGGTCAACCGCTCTATTGGTAACCTCGAGGTTAGTGATCTCTTCAGTAGCGGGTTCTTTCCACAGATTCAGCTCCTTTCTAGCTTCCGCTAATCCTACAGATCTAGTCTGCAAGAACTGATCCGAAGTCTCACNATTGGTAACCTCGAGGTTAGTGATCTCTTCAGTAGCGGGTTCTTTCCACAGATTCAGCTCCTTTCTAGCTTCCGCTAATCCTACAGATCTAGTCTGCAAGAACTGATCCGAAGTCTCACTCCCCGACAATGGTACATCAACCTGAAGAGCCCGTACAAAGACTCCGTCACCTTCAAGCCATCCAGATAGCCCAGCTTCTAGCCAACCACAGAGGCTTTCGGCTGCCCTAAATTGATCCGNCTCCGTCACCTTCAAGCCATCCAGATAGCCCAGCTTCTAGCCAACCACAGAGGCTTTCGGCTGCCCTAAATTGATCCGCTATGCTTTCAAACCCCAATTGAGGCTGAAGATTTTCGCAAAGCTCTCCAGCAAGCAGCCTACAAAGCCGAGATACACACCCATGCCAATGAACCCAAGCCTCCCTACTGACCTTGTCCTCAATCGGCTGTGGCACCCCAACCTCCCAACTAACCTCTGCGCTCTCTTCTTTATCGGAATCTGCCGCTACGCTCGCAGCTCGTAAATTCCCGGGCCTTTCTGCTGGATCTACATTGGACGGGACCGGGGGCCACACCTTATCAACCGGGAATCCTAAGTCCCGTAGCTCCTCAACCTGATCCCTTGTTGCCTTAAAGAAGTCTCTCGGGGTAAAAGCCGAAATAATCCACCTAGAGACCCCAGTCCACGGTTCCGACACATGCCATTTCTCACCACAGAACTGGGCAGGCTGAACCTGAATATCATGAACCTGCCCCCCCCAGGCAGTACCATTTGGTAGTATCTTATACACAGGTCCCGCGCCCGACTCATCAGCAATCCACAAACCTCCTCCGACAAACTCTCCCAAAGCCCTAACCAGAATTTCAAATCCCTTAGCATTTCGGAGATCCTTATGGAGGGGCGCTCGCGTATTCTTAGACACATAAAGGGCAGCCCACACATGCTCCGGATTTTGTTCCCTAATGAACTCATTCAGGTACCGGACAACTTCAGAGCTCTCCCTAGACGCCTTAGACACGCCCTGGAAACCCCCAACACCATAGAGGCCCAATAACATCGCCCTTCCTCCATCCTTCAACATAGCCCTCCTTGCCAACGGGATTCCCTTTAACCCTTCTTCTAGAACCTTGAGACACGTCCCATCAGAGAAGTCACCTCCTTCCACCAAACTCTGAATCCACGCGGAAACCTCCATCCCTTTATCGCCCGAAAGAGTAGAGCACCTTACCTCTTCACACTCTTCTTCAAACTCTTTAACCGAGGCAACAAAAACCCCACTCCCTTCCGGCTCTACTTCAACTAGGTCCGAACCTTCAGGTACTTCCAGTTCTCCTGAAGACACAGACCCTTCTCCAAAATTTTCACTTTCGAAATCGCGCGAAAATTCTCCACATCCAAAGGACTCCCCCCCAGGCGCAAGCCTGGCATCCCGATTCAGAAACCCGCCAGGAAGCACTCGCGCAGCTACGACCCGCACCGAAAAATCCGGGGAGCGCGGCGAGCGTTTCTCCCGTAGGCGATACCGAGGCTTCACAATTGTTCCAGCTTGCTCCCGAAGCGGGTAAATAGTATTAGTCAACAGCACCCTTCTATCTAAGCCCGAACCAACTAACACTAGATGACCCCCCGGTGTATTCGGGGCATGACCCAGATACCTAGCCTCAATTACCCTAGGCTCCCATTGCGCATTGTACCCAGTACGCGCCCTTCGACGCGCCAAAATGCGGGTACCAAACGGAACCAAGGCCGGCTGAGGAATTCCCAAAAGCTCATTAAAGACCACCCAGTGACGCGCCGAGGCGTGAAGCACGGCTAGAGGCCAGAACTCCTTTGGGAGTCCTGACCCAAACAAGAGCTTTTTCACTAGCCCTTTCAAGCCCTGCACTGCTAGTTCTGCCCGGTTTCCTGCCGGACTCTCTCCNTTTTTCACTAGCCCTTTCAAGCCCTGCACTGCTAGTTCTGCCCGGTTTCCTGCCGGACTCTCTCCGGCAGTACTAGTAGGATGAATCCCTTGATGCTTCAACCAACCCAGCAAAGCCGACGAACGCAGTTCCTTAGCCCTGTCCGAATGATACCGCTGTACAGGGAAACCGAAGGCCTCTAATCGGTTGATCATGCCCTGAACCCCAGGAAGTACCTCCTTAGCGTGCTTTGATCTCAANTGAAGCACGGCTAGAGGCCAGAACTCCTTTGGGAGTCCTGACCCAAACAAGAGCTTTTTCACTAGCCCTTTCAAGCCCTGCACTGCTAGTTCTGCCCGGTTTCCTGCCGGACTCTCTCCAGCAGTACTAGTAGGATGAATCCCTTGATGCTTCAACCAACCCAGCAAAGCCGATGAACGCAGTTCCTTAGCCCTGTCCGAATGATACCGCTGTACAGGGAAACCGAAGGCCTCTAATCGNGAACGCAGTTCCTTAGCCCTGTCCGAATGATACCGCTGTACAGGGAAACCGAAGGCCTCTAATCGGTTGATCATGCCCTGAACCCCAGGAAGTACCTCCTTAGCGTGCTTTGATCTCAACGGAATCCCTAAGAAAAGAGTGTGATGTTTAGCCACACCCGAAGTCTCAGGCACTACCGCATCTGACGGAGGATCCGAGGGAGGTTCTGGATGCTTGCCCTTAACCCGATGAGTCACTGCCTTGGCGGTAGGATCCTCCCCTGGATCCTCCGGAAGATTCCAAAGCTCATCAAACTCAGAAGGCTGCGTAAAACCCCCTTCTCTCGGCACAGGCTCCAACAAGCCTTCCTCTGAGGGCACGTACTCATGTAAATCATCTCCTACACCCCCTTCGGGTAAGTTAGCTTGGCGGGTGGTAGCGAACTTGTCGGGAACCGCATAGGCGCCTACCAGCATAAACCGATAGCCCTTTCCCTGATCCCTACCGCTAGCCTCGACATCATACGAAACACCCGCGATAAAAGGCCCTGCAATGTCTACACTGAGGGAATGCAACCCAGGGAACTGACTGCGCCAGTGAGGTCGTTGCCTACCCTGAGCGCTCACACACACAGGACAACCTTTACGGTATGGAACATGATCCTGTGCCAAATGCCTAGCATAAGCCTCTTCTTCAGTCAACTTACAAAGCAACACCTTGCGCTCATATACCTCCTCAGCGTGACTACACTCATGCTCCCAGTTCTGCCATGCAGCTTGTACAAGCTTAAGCAACCCACTGGACCATTCACATGACATGGCTTGACCGGTTAACACCCTGAGATCCCTTAAGCCTCTGAGGTACTCCCGAAGTTCCGACCCTACTCGCACTGCATGCAAATGTTCAAACAGGTACCACGACGAGGTAAGGAGCGAGGTAGGGGCTACTTCAAGCCTTCCCAAACATCCCTGATCGAACTCCACCTCTCGCAATCCATACACCCTCTTAAAACCATCTATCTCTTTACTGGCCCACTCAGACCATTCCCCTTTACTTAATCCCCCACTTTTCTCATACACCAAAAGAACCGAGGGCCCATTTGCAGTACAAGGAATTTCTCGAGGCTTCCTATCTCCACGGGTCATCCGAGTTGCCGCTTCCCTTAAGGCCCAAGCCGCTAACTCTTGAGGATTTCGAAACCCTGCGAGGTCTTTTAGTAACCCTTCGGTCTCACTCTCCTCGCTAGCCTCAAACCCTCCCCTTATTTCAGCAGCCGCCTGCGCTACTGCAAAAACCAACATCACTCGGAATTCGGCAACCGACCTTTC
>BGNK01000321.1:7788-21922 GCA_003297005.1 Symbiodinium sp. clade A Y106 | reverse complement strand
CCTTGTCGGAGCCCTTAAAGTCCACTACACATCCTAGGCCCTTCCACCCTGGTTGCCCTGGCGAGAAATTCAAGAGCACTGACCCTGGTCTCGCACGCTGAATGGAACGCCTCATTCTATGATTCCACGGCAATCGCTGCACATCCGTCGGCTTAGCCCCCCAAGCCGGTACACACACATCACGAAGAAGGGTCATTGGGACCTCGGGGAATATTCCCTTTAAAAAGGCTAACTGATCCNACACACACATCACGAAGAAGGGTCATTGGGACCTCGGGGAATATTCCCTTTAAAAAGGCTAACTGATCCCCCTGATCCAAACCCTGTTCCCCCACCTCTACTAACCGGTTTCGCAACCAAACTCGGGCTTCCCCTGGGCTCAGCTCGCAACTAGGCTCAACTAACGCAACCGACTTTGCCTTCACCCCCGAGCCCTTCCAAGCTTCATACTCCGCAAGTAGCTCCAAACCCAACTCCCTAGAGACCAAAGGGCACCCCTTTATTACCGAAACCGGCAGGGCCCCCCGAACGGGATGCTTAATCCTACAACCCCGACGTCTCCAAGCAATGGTGCAGCCCAATTCGATCAAATAGCCTGCCGGGATAATAACTTGACATGGCCCCGCGTGAAGAAGAGTACCACAGGAGTTTATCCTTAGCTCAGCTGCCCCACTTGCCAAGTCAACCTTAATCACTCTCCCGCGCTCAAGTTCCCCTTTATCCCCTGGCCGCAAAGCATTAGTAGCCCNAAGAAGAGTACCACAGGAGTTTATCCTTAGCTCAGCTGCCCCACTTGCCAAGTCAACCTTAATCACTCTCCCGCGCTCAAGTTCCCCTTTATCCCCTGGCCGCAAAGCATTAGTAGCCCTGCTATCAACCAAAGCAAACTCAACATCCGAAGGCCCGGCTATCGCACTCAACAACCAAGCACCATCGACCCATACATCATCACCACCTACACCACACTCCACTGGATCCCTAGCCCTCANGCACTCAACAACCAAGCACCATCGACCCATACATCATCACCACCTACACCACACTCCACTGGATCCCTAGCCCTCAACGCCTTAATCGTAACATTCTTCAACAACTTCGCTGCTTCAGCCAATAGGCTATCTTGACTTCCAGCGGCACTAGCACTCGCCACAGTAGCGGAACTCCCTTGAGGACTATCTCCGACAGACCCCGTCTCCTCTACGACCCCTTTAGCCTGAGCCTGAGAACCAGCCTTGGCCTTAGCCTTAGCCTTTCCACCCTTACCGGCTGGAGGACCCTTCGGAGAACCGCCTGAAGGAGAACCAACCTCCGACTGGGTCTGCCGGTGCTCCTCTGGTACCAGAGGACAATCTGGGCGATAATGTCCGGCTTGCCCGCAAGCCAGACATCTAGACTCACGACGAGCCTTAGCCCGGTCATGCTTAAAGTGGCAACTGTCTCCATACTTACATCCAGAAGCATCCGCAAACTTAAAACAAGGTGGAATCCCCTCTTCGGACTTACCCTTTCCCTTACCTTTGTCCTTTCCACCCCCTGTGCCTGCGGACACCGCAGCAACACTCGGAGCGGGCGGAGCAGGAGGCGGAGGCACCGCCTTTGGAGGAGGTGCTTCCCGGGCTGCTTGGGCCGCAGCTACTCTAGCCCTCTTATCAGCGCCAGATTCTGCCCCGATGGAAGCCGCTTCACACTCAGCCTGAATAAGTTTCACCAACTGGGCTACTCCCTGCACCGTCGGATTATAGTCCAATCCCGAGCTGTGCCGAAATGCGCTAACCCGAAATGCGACCATCGGGTTCATTGCTAGCACTGAAGCGGTAGCCTGATCTACCCCCTTAACCAGAAGCGAGGGATCGGGGATAGTAGCACTAATCTCTCTAGCCCTCTGAAGGTTCTGAGCCCACTTACGCAAGGTCACCAAGGTATCTTTATAGCTCTTACACGTATCTGGTTGAACGAGCTGTGAAAGAAGATGCGCACGCTCACTGCTCCCCCCTGGCTGCCATGTGCATAGAACCCGAAACAACACCGAAGCAGAGCTCAACCAGCGGTTCATTACCAAATCATCACGTACCCCGGTTGGCATGGCAGCCAGCAGGAGGGTCACCGCTCGCGACTCTACTCTCTGAAATCGATGCGCGTCAAAGTTGGCCACAATCATACTCGGATCAATGGCCAAACGGCCCAAAGGATCGGCAACTAGCCACCTCTGATACCCTTGGGTCGCTGCCTGCTCTACCGAGGCAAACCAAATATCTGCTGACGGAGACAATCCCTGAAAAATCTGACGTACCTGAGCTAACCAGTTACCACAAACCACCGCACTATTAGCCAAGTCCGCCTGAACCAACTTAGGAAGTTCCATGATGTACTTTGCAGGCTCTTCGGGGCGATCATGGCCACTAGAACCCAAAGGCCCCGAACCTACCGGAACCCCTACTACATTCCCCAAAGTACCCCCTAGACTCCCAGGTCCAGTCGAAACTCCAGCCGACGCCACACCTCGCGGTGATATCGGCGGAGGTCCCGCCGGGGGCTTAATGCTAGTTCCTCCTGGAGAAACCGGCTACCCTTCCGAGTCAAACCGACCCCCCGAACCTGCACCCGAACGAGGCGTCTGAAACCCTACCGCTCCAGGATCCCCAGCATTAAGGCCGGATTGCAAAGCAGAACTCGTAAACTCGCGAAGGCTCTGTGGTTGAACCCTACTATTCGAGATAGCGGGCAGCGGGGGAGGAACTGGCCTAGCCGTCTCAACATAGTCCCAAGAATTAGGCCAACCCTGAAAACCTACCCCACCCCCAACACCCGGGAATCCTAAACCACCCGAACCTGAAGGAAGTCCGCTTACTCCTACCAACGAAGGATCGGGAGGCCTGGCCCCTACAAAAGACTGCTGTAGCCCTCCGGCTGGTCTCGCAACAAGTTCTCCCATAGCCAACCTTCCCAAGGCCCCTGGGAAATCTAATGCAACCGAATTATCAACTGGCTGTACACCGAAAGGCGGCCCCTGGTGGGCCTCAGCAAATTGGTATCCAAGACCAAAGGAAGCTGGAGAGACCGGTACCTCCTGAGGTGTCCTCGTGCTGTGATAGGAAGAGTGGGACTCAGCTTGGAGCTGGCGCTTCAAAGCTCGATTTTCTTCTAACACCTGCCCCAACAGCATCTCCACTCGGGTCAAACGATCCGTATCCGCCGGGATGAGTTCCCTAGTATCCTCCTCCTGAACCTCCGGATCGTCCTCCTTCCCAACTCCTGGCGGCCCACTTAACAACCGGGTAGATTCTCCTCCGGAGGTGGACTGCTTCGTCTCCCTTGGCGTAGCCTCTGTAAGATCAATAACGCAAGGCGTAGCGCCTCTCACACCACTAGGAGAACCCACATCCGTCGCTGGCTCGATCCTTGCCACTCTTGGAGCTTCCTCAGTCGCAGGTCCGCCCCCTATCCCAATAGAGTAATCTGGTTCTGCGGTCAGGGGCGGGCCAGCCAAATCTCCTAATCCAGACTCGTCTACTTCACCTCGAAGGCGCCGACCATCGGCGTCCAGAGTCTGAGGCCGACTCCGAATAAGCTGGACTTCAGACCGAACACGTTCCGAATGAAAGGGATTTGCGGTCGGTAGGTCAGCTTCTCCAATCCCTGACCCACCACCCATCTCCAAAGTTCCTGGAGAGGCCTCGCCTCTAAGAACAAACCCCGGTGGGGCCTCGGCACCACCAGTCTGGCTCAAGGCTGTTTGGTACGCTAAATCGTAGGCTTCCGCCTCTTTTTCTGGCTCACCTGCTCCACCGACCCTTCTCCGCCGGGAAACAGTGTCCATGGCAGGTGACTTCAGACCCTAGCTTATTATCGAATGTTTACACCGGACTAGCTCAGCCTTCAACCCTAAAGCTATGNCGGGAAACAGTGTCCATGGCAGGTGACTTCAGACCCTAGCTTATTATCGAATGTTTACACCGGACTAGCTCAGCCTTCAACCCTAAAGCTATGCTACGGCTGATAACCTATGTTTAGTTGGGAACCAATCCGCAAATAAGGAAGTGATCAGATGAAGACCTAAGAATGAACGATCAGCAATGCCGTCGTCTACCCAGAACTTCACCCACAGACCAGCAGCTTTTTTCAGCCAAAACAGCCTTCCGGTCGAGGGCGAGTGTCTCCTGTGCAAGGGCGGTCTCAGAACGTACGCATTTAGGGTTTAGGGTGGTTGCCGAGCCACTTGGCTGCTTTCTCGGCATCCCTCGCCGCGCAAGACTGCAGCACAGCTCCAGGGACCTCCTGTCTAACAGGGTTTAAGTCTTTTTAGGGGTTCTTTTTTGGGACCTTTATGAGGGTAGTGTGGGAACCTGATTAAGAAACCCTGGGCCTTTATTAGGGTCCTTTATTAGGGTTCCTGCATTAGGAAGACTCTGGGCAGGTCCGATCCTCCTCACTTCCTTCTTACTCTCCCATCCCTGCCTTCAGGCACTTGCACCAGTCTGAGGAGATGGGTCCGCAACCCAGAATTCCCCAGCGGAGCCTGAATGCCGTATCCTCCAGGGGGCAAACTTGAAGGACACACCCAGACCCATCTCTCTCCGCAAGAAAGACAAGTGACCGAAAAGAGGCCAGAAAGATCTGAGAAGCCTATCCCAAAACCCTAAAGTCCCTTACAGGAAGCTCCTTAGAGGAACCTTCAGAGGAACCCTTAAAGGAGCCCTTAAGAGGAGCCCTTAAAGGAGCCCTTAAGAGGATCCCCCCCACATCCCATCTCATCCTCCGGCTTCGTTAGCCCGAGACGGAGGTCCAGCGGCGTTGCCATGCGACGGTGGCGATCCCAGCTGCTGCCTTCCGGAACTCAACAGCAGCCACAAAAAGGCACTTGCAGTATATTGTTCAATGTGATGGTATACTGCAGTGACGATAGTATGTTATGGTATACTAGAGTATACTATGTAATTATTGTGGTGTTTTATAGTTATGATAGTATCTCAATGTATACTGTAGTATATTGTGGAACGGACTTTCAAGCTTCCCGGCCATCGCAGTCACAAGGGCCGCGGAGGGGCGGATTTGCCCAGCTGGAGGCCAGCGCTGCCGCAGCTGTGGCACGAACGGCAGGCCGCAGCACCGAGCGAATGCGCCACATGGCAGAGTCACGGAATCGACGGACTCTCGAATCGAGATCCTAGGTAAAAGAAGTTTTGCATCCGCCTCTGTCGTCTCACTGTGGCAGGGTTGCTTGTAGAGTCTAAGCAACACAAGTGGCTCTTCGCATGTCTGCCAGCATAGAGAAGCGGATGTTGAGAGGCGGGGCCAAGCGAGCTGCAGTGTAGAAAAAGCGTGTCTTGATATTACTTGAATACAGTATTGCTTTATTGATATTTTGGAAAATATCAATTGATATATTAATCTGCTGAGATGTCGGCATGTTGATATGCTTGATTGTCTTCAGGAAGGCATCGTTATGCTTTGCAGGCTTCTTGTGGAAGTCTCCAGTCAAAACCACCCCCTCCTATCTGGAGCACAGAGGCCTATCCGACCTCCAGGAACCAAGCGGGCTATCAAGTAGCCCTTGGAGTAATCTTCTATCATACCCTTATAGTAGCCCTTGTAATAACCCTCTACACTACTGCACCCCGATAGTAGCCCTTGACCCTAAACCCTACTTGGAGGAACATAGGACTTAGTAAGTACAATTATCAGTACCCTAATTGGAGTTATAAGTAATTATAACCATGGTTACTATATTTATAACACTAGCTGCTAAGTCCAGTGATCTTCCAAGTAAACCCTTAAACAGCCCCAACACCCCAAAGGTCCGGATTCGCGCCTGGCGATGAGGGACTCATGCGTCATCGCGTAAGCTTCAGCTGGGAGCATCCGCTTCTCGGGAATCTGCGCTTCGCAGGGTTTTTGGTGGTTTAGAGCTTGGGGTTTAGACTTTAGAATTCCGGGTTTTAGACAAATCCTAGCATGTGCCGGGTTCTCTGGCTGCCGTTGTGCCTTGTGCAAAAGGCCCTTCACGGCTTCAGCAACATCTGCAGGGGTATCTTGCGGAAGCTTGTTCGGCTCGTCCCTTACCTCAGCAAGGCTCAAGGAGCTCATGAAAACAACGCAAGCTTGTGGTTCCTCTTGGATTCCTCCGTGTCTGATCCAGGACACGATCTTCATCCGCAGCGTGGTGTCGTCGCGAGCCTCGAAGGGGCGGCGAAGTGCAGCCACTTTGAAGGAGACCACCTCAAGCACAGCAGAATGCAGCAGCCAAAGGGACGGGACAAGCATGACGCGAAGCGTGGCGAAAGGACTGGTTTTGGGTCACTCCGACATGTTTGGCAGAAGTGCAATGTCGATGGCAAGAAAGCTCTCGTCGCAACCCTCCCTGCAAAACCCTAAACCCTAAACCCCTAAACCCTAAACCTTTAAACCCCAAACCCCTAAAACCCAACCCCTAAACCCTA
This sequence comes from Symbiodinium sp. clade A Y106, assembly GCA_003297005.1. Lineage (NCBI taxonomy): Eukaryota > Dinophyceae > Suessiales > Symbiodiniaceae > Symbiodinium > Symbiodinium sp. clade A. Next base: position 15,485 of record BGNK01000321.1, on the reverse strand, counting down.
ACTCTTATAAGATCCCTTTAACGATCCCTTTAAAGATCCCTTAAAGATCCCTTCAAGGAACCCATACCGGCCATGCCACACCCAAACACCATGCATCGGCCGCTGGGCTGTGGCATCCGCCACAAGCAATTTCCTGGGTCTACCGGCTGCCGGGCTTGGCTTATCAAAACGCATAATATACTATAGCATACTATAATATACTACAATATACTATAATATACTATAATATACTAAATTCTATAATATACTATAATGTACTATAATATACTATAATATACTATAACATACTATAACATCCTATAATACCGTGTAATATACCATAATATACTATAATATACTATGATATACTATAATATACTATAATATACTATAATATACTATAATATACTACAACATACTATAACATACTATAACATACTATAATATACTATAACATGCTATAACGTACCATAATTAACTTTTATATAGCATTGAACCACGACAGTGTGCTTTATTCTAAAGCACTTCGCAAAAAACTGGGTTTCGGCTAGACTCCACCAGGCTCTTATAATCCTGGAGGTGCCCGGGGCTGGGGCGTAAGACTTTGGCAAAAATCAAAGCGGCAATGCGAGAAGTCCCCCTTCAGTTGCTTGTGACCGGCATGAAGTCGTTTCAAGTCTGGTCCGGACTGTTTGGGACAAGCGAAGCTGGAAGAGAACAGACCAACTTCATACAACCTCTATGAACAGCACCGGCAGCTGCAGGGGTCACCAAAACAGCTTAGGGTTTAGGGCTCTACCCAGAGACTCCAAAACCCCTTAACTAAGGAATATACCTTAGATCAGATTGGGGATCCCATGATGGCGTTTTGGAGGCTCTGGGAAGTCCACCAAGCCTGCTGTAGCCAAGTCGCCGGCGGCAGGTAGCTAGGAGTGCCTTCAACGCGGCTGGCAAAGCTGAACTTCCGAGACACCGCGACCCTGCTTCACAGATCAACCCCAAATAGAATACGTTTGGAACCACAAACCTAAACCCTAAACCCCGTGACATCCCTTTCCCCATGCTCCCGCCTAGCGCTTGCCTGGTCTCCTGCTCCCCTTGGCTGCCGATGGCACATGCTAGGCCGAAGTCGGCGAGGACGATGCGCTCCTGCCACGCTGCGAAATGTGCAATGCCTGGCTGAGAACAGAGATGCTATCTGAGACCGGGACGGCGCTTCGGGACAGAAGGATATTGGCGCACTTCACGTCGCGATGAAGAAAGCCTCGCAACTTAAACACACGCAGTGAAGGGGATTCCAGTAGCCGAGTGCACTTCATGGTGCTGGAGACTTCCGGTACCTCTCTAGCTTGAAGCTTAGAAGTTAAAATCCCAGAACAAACCCCTAAACCCTAATGGGACATGCTGGAGGCCCTGTTTCTCGAGTATTTCACGTGTTTTCGCGCGTGGTTTACACGTTTTGGCTTGTGTGCTGTTACAACGACGCAAACGACGAAAAATGCACTGTTGTTAGTTGTGACATAGATTATCAATGCTATTGCTTGGTTCTGCTCTACATACTGCTTCTATTTTGCGCATGATCTTCGCTATGCGACGGATTACTGTTCCTGTTGCTTTTGCTGTTGTTATGGCGGTGGTATTGATGTTGCCACTGGTGCTGTCACTGTCTCTGCTGTTGGAACATAGTCGAAATACGAACATATGAACTCGTCACATGAAAAAACTGCAGCGCGAGCATAAACTCACGAAAACCAGGAACTAGCTTAACCCACAAAACGCAGGCCTCCACAAAGTCCTTTTCTGAAACCCTAAGCCCTAAACCCTAGAATCCTAGACTGTCTGGTTCTTAGTAGGAAATGGGGGAATGGATCCTTATAGTAGTCCCTATATAATCTCCAATAATGGTCCCCTTAATCCATTCCCCCATTCTCTACTAGGGACCAGACAGTAAAGTATCCTTATAGTATCCCTTATAGTAACCCTTATAGACCCCTTTAAAGGACCCCTTTAAAGGAACCCTATTCTACTAAGAACCAGCCAGTAGAGCTGTGAAGTCGATCACGACTCATGCCATCTCTGGCCTTGGTCGTGTACAAAACTCAAGGCGCTGCCGATAGCCGAGATCACCTCCACAGCTGAGCGTGTCCAAAGCAGAGCTGGAGTTGGAAATTTGCTATGTGGGATAGGTTTAGAGTTCAGGGTTTAGGGTTTAGAGTTTAGGGTTTAGGGCTTAGAGTTTCGGGTTTAGGGATACTTCAACAGCACCCGTGCTGAAGGCTCTTCTCAATTCTCTACTCCCTGTCGGACCCTGCGGACGAAGCTGGCGTCGAAGGGTCCAGCAAGGGTGCGGCGCCGCTTTTCGAAGAGGCTGTGCAAGTCCCCTGAAGAGGAAACTTCAGCTTCGAGGCTGCGCCGTCCGGCATGTTAAAGCAACAGCTACTATGATATACTACAGTATAATATGATTCTAATCGGATATAAATATAGGAGAATAAGAAGAGAATGAAACCGTAGTATGCCCCAAAGCAAAAGATCCTTCGTGGACCCTGGCCGTTCCAAGTTGGGAATCCGTTTCAGCCCAGCTGCCGCCGTCCATCAAGTCCAACACCATCCACCTTTGTCTGGTTCTTAGTGGGGGATGGGGGAATGGATTATGGGGACCATTATTGGGGATTATATAGGGACTACTATAGGGATCCATGCCCCCATTCCCGACTAAGAACGAGACAGACCTGTGACAATTCGAGCAAGTGAACCAAGGCTCCCAGGGACTCCAAAACCCCGTAATTAAGGAATAGACCATAAATCAGAATAGGATCCCTAATACGGTTTAAGGTATATCCCTTAATTAAGGGGTTTTGGAGTCCCTGGGTTCCTTTGGATGGAGAACTGCATTCTCCCACCTCTCCCCAGAGAGCCCAATACCGCTTAATTAGGAAATATACCTTAGATTCTAAGGGGCTTCATATGGTGATTTAAGCTATATTCCTTAATTAAGGGGTATTGGGCTCTCTGGGTCAACCACGCCAAGGAACACGCTGCTGTTGTCGCCTTCAACACAGGCTGAGGCAATCGGAAACCGGTGTCTAGCGACGCAAGCTTGCAAATGGCAGCAAGTTGGTGTGATATCGCCACAAGTGAAGATCATGTGCGATATGCTGCAGCACCGCGCCTTGTCCATCATAGAACCACTCGTAACAACCTGGGTAGTTGTCATGTCCATGTTGGCCCTTCGCAAATGCATTACTTCCTCCGCTCTAATAATATGGTACTATCAATATCTGATATATGTATATATATATATACATATATATATATACATATATATATACATATATATATATGTATGCAAAGATAAAACCTAGTGTTATATCAAAAACCATAAAACATAGTATAATATGATATAATACATAATAATACTCCAAGCAGCGCAAGATGTGTTCGTGCTGCCACTGGGCGAGCAAAGAGGCCTCCAACTCGGCCTGATGCAAAGTGGGGATACCGGGTTTTTGGTGCTTGGGAACAGTGATAGTATTTAGGGCTTTAGGGGTTCGGGATGTAGGGTTTAGGGTTTAAGTTGAATTAGATCACTTGAGTTCCGATGTTGCCGGGGGGGAACCCGTGTCGTAGCCGAAAGGATGGATAAGAGCCGTGGCTGTGTCAGGAGGGCGGAATGAAGATGTCACCGCCGCCACCCCCGGCCCTGTAAGATGCGCAAATTTGTTGGCAAGCGTCGCGGCATGCAACTACAGCTTCGATGATCTTTTAGGCCGCGCCTCTTTCGCAGCCTCCACCCGCCTGCCAGGGCACCAACGGTCGACATGTCTGGACGATATCCTCTCGTAAACCCTGATCCCCAAACCTCATGATCTGCACCAAAGCTTCAGCATTGTTCCCTTGACAGCCCTTTGAAACGGGGCTTGCTGTCTGAAGCCTAAGCCCTGAAATCCTAAACTCTAACCCCCTCTGAGGCTCCAGCTTGCAAGGCACTGCTTTCAGTGCCCGTCGCAAGCCAGGCGAGCTCAAGTCCTGACAACGATTAGGCTTTAGGGGTCTAGGGTTTAGGGTTCAGGGTTTAGGGTTCAGGGTTTAGGGGTTTAGGGGTTTAGGGTTTAGAATAGATTAAGGAGGACTGCAGGTCCTTCTTTTAAATTCTGATGACGTCTGAAATCCTATTCAAAGAGTGTGTGTGTGTGTGCCTGCATATATATATACACACACATACATATGTACGTACATACATACATACATGTTAGATACTACATTGTTACTACATGCAGAAAGATGTGTGTGTGTGTATATATATATGTATATATATGTGTGTATGTATACAAATACGCATAAATACACATCTATGCATGCGAGCACAGAAGCATTGGGGCAAGCGCATCTTTCATGCTTCTGTTCAACTACACCCACCCCGCTTCGAAAAATCCAGACTCCAGACCATATCGAAACAGCCTTAACTCCTAACCCTAGAAGTCCCAAACCCTAGAAACTAAACGGTAAGCCGTTTGTCAGTGTCCTCGCCCACGTAGATTTTGCCTCAGCCCCGCGGATCTACGTCGTGACTCGCCCTCTCTCAAGGCAGACTTTGGAAGACGCAAAGGGACGCGGAGACTCCAAAATCCCTAGCCGAGGTATGTGCCTTACATCATAAACAAGCACAAGAAGAGTAAGAGCAATAAGAATACCGGCAATACTCATAAGACTAGTAATACTGCTAGTACTAGTAGTACTCGCTACTCCTATCATTGTTATTACTAGTAATAACAATAGGAATAACATTTCTTCTAATTCTATAGCAATAACAACAGGAATAACATTACTTCGAATAATATTCTAGTAATGATAAAAGAGACCCGGGGAGCCGACCGAAGCTGCCATGGCCCAAGGGCTCCGAGGCTTCGAAGGCCGCCGAGGCCTCGCCGGCGCGGCAGAGCAGCATCCCCGCCCGTTGCGCGAGGACCTTCGGCCTGCTCAAGGGGGTTCAGGGTGCTTAGGGTGTTTAGGGTTTAGGCTCTTAACGGGGTTTAGGGTGTTTAGGGTTTAGGCTCTTAAGGGGGTTTAGGGTGTTTAGGGTTTAGGGTCTTAACGGGGTTTAGGGTATTTGGGGTTTAGGCTCTTAAGGGGGTTTAGGGTGTTTAGGGTTTAGGCTCTCAACGGGATTTAGGGTGTTAAGGGGTTTAGGCTCTTAAGGGCTTCAGGGTGCTTCGGATGTTTAGGGCTGAGGGTGTTTGAGGGTTTACGGTTTGGGGCTGGGAGGGTTAGGATGGCGCGAGGACGTCGGCCTGCTTTAAAGGGGTGCTTAGGGCGTTTAGGGTTTAGGCTCTTAGTGGGGTTTAGGGTGTTTGGGGTTTAGGGTCTTAAGGGGAGGGTTTAGGGTGTTTAGGGTTTAGGATGTTAAGGGGTTTAGGGTCTTACGGGGTCTGGGGTGTTTAGGGTTTAGGGCTGGGCTTTAGGGGGTTTCAAAAGGGAAGAAGGGCTTTAGGCGAAGAGGACCTTCGGGAGTAGGGCTCAGGGTTCTGGATTTATTTCGGGTTTAGGCTGCAAAGGGCTGACCTGGCCTCACCAGGGGAGTTGCCAGGCCACGCTGCTTGGGCCAAGCAAGCTGGGAGAAAAGAGGCAAACACTGCAAAGTACGCACATGCCCTGACTTCTCGCAGTGGCGCACTCCACTCATGACGGAGACTCAACTCAATGCAACAAAGGAGAACATGTAATCATTAGACAGGTGAAACGAAGAGATTGTAAGGAATCTGACGATGCAGCAGCTCCTGATCCGGTGTCCTTTGCTCTATAAAGCACCTGGGCTCAAACACGAAGACACAAGGCCGTTCCAATTCCAGCGTAACTTTCATGAGACACAACTTTCTCAACAGTTGGAAAGATTGATAAACCACCTCGTAGGCTGACTCGCTGCGCCAGCTGCCAAACGGCCTGTGCTCTCAGCACCGGGATTCCGGCTCCGCTTTGGAGTACGACTTGATGGCGCCGAGCACCGCTCCGCCTTCAAACTGCATACATTCTTGCGGAAGCCGTGGAACGACTGCGCTGAACCGCTACTAGAAAGAGCAGCAATAATTAATCGTAATCATAATAGAAATAATAGTAGTCGAAATCATAGTAGGAATAGAAGTATATTAACCATGATAACAACCGTAACACTTGTAGAACGAGTGAGAAAAAGGGCTCCAAGCACCAGTCGAGACAGAGCACTTGGCCCTGCCTTTTCCGACGACGAGGCCAACCTTGGCCTGGGGGATTTCGAACTGAACCTGCAAGAAAAGCAAGAGCGGAGAGCAAGGTGTGTAGGTGCATCTGTGCATATATATATATATATATATATATGTACACATACAACATACAGACAGACAGACAGACCGACAGATTTTGTATGTTATTTGTCTTTATATTTACATGCGTCTCATGTCGTATGTCTCAGGATTTTGACGACTCTCGAAGGTCCCACGGCCTGAGATTGATTTGGGGCCGCCTGCGGCGCCGGAGACGTGGCTCCTTCGGGTGCCAGAAGTAAGGGAGCATCTTAGGGTTTAGGGTTTCGGTTAAGCGGGTTTTTAGAAACCCTCTTCTGTAAGGGAGCATCTTAAGGTTTGGGGTGTCGGTTACTGCTTTGAGCTGCTTGCAGGATGGCCCAAGCGACTGATGATCCAACAGACTTAGCACATGGGCTGCTCCAGCAGCCGGTGGCGGCACAGCTGCCGGAAATCCTGACCGAAGCCAAGTCAAGGAGAGAAAGGGCTTGGGGTTTAGGGGTTTAGGGTTACGGTTTTTTTCGTTTAGGGTTTAGGGGTTTTGGGTTGCTCTAGGGTTTCGGGTTTCGGGTGTAGGGGTTTAGGGTTTAGGGCTCAAAGGCTGATGCTTGCGCCCCCGAGCCTAGCAGATACTAACAGTTTCTGCACACGACTTCTATGGCTGACACCTATGAGAAGGGCTATCGTGCTATGCCGAAGGGTGGTGCCAGGTACTGGAGGGGTATGCTGAGGGTACCGTAAGGGCTACTATACGACTTGTGAGACGGATCCTATCCAACAGGGACTTGAGCCCTAAACCCGCAAGCCAAAGCGTCAACGACCCTTGTAAACCTGCCATTGTAGTTATCTTTATTGCTAATTTCAATATCGCGACTATGTTTGTTACTGCTAATATTATGAGACGTGCGAGATGCGAGCCTCCTGGCCCAGGCGGCGCCGTCGGAGGCCGTACGGCTGCAGTGGCGCCTGCCTGGGATTTCAAGTCGCTTTTCAGATTGAGCCACTGTTCCTCAATCACGACACAATTAGAGTTGAGCAACTGTTCCTCAATCACACACAATTAGAGTGTAGGGTTAAGGATTTAGGGTCATCCCGTAATTGATAGCCTGTGTTGCTTGGCTGGTGGTCCTTGGATTGAAAGGTGCCGTAGCCTGAGGCTGCGACCAGTGCCGGTGCTAGTCCTGCTGCCGGCGGCTGCAGCCCGGGCATGGCTGTCAACCTCCAGTCTCAACAGGTTAGGGTTTAGGGTTTAGGGTTTATAGAAATTGTTAAGGGTTTGGGTGCCAATAAGTTTTGACCGAAAGTTTTGACCGAAAGTTTTGACCGAGTTTTTTGTTTGGTCCCATGTTTTGCGTTTGGTGGGCCGGGGCTGGGCTGCGGCTTGGCTGGGGCTGGGCACATTTTGGGAAATTGGGTGGGGGCGGCGCTGGGCGTAAAGGCTGG
>BGNK01000320.1:144798-263506 GCA_003297005.1 Symbiodinium sp. clade A Y106 | reverse complement strand
GTCGGGAGGGGGGGAGGATTGGAGCCGCCCAGACGAGCAACAGCGAGCATGAGTTTATTTTTTACGGGGTTAGGGTTCCTAACTCTAGAATAAAACTGGATAAAAAGGATTCCGTGCGCGTTCTTGTTACCCGGTGCCGGTTGCCGGGGGTGGCCCAGGGCCTCACCAGGCCGGGCCCACCCATCACTTTAATATCGTTACGCAGCATTAAGTTCAGGCCATTTTTGCTATATCTAGTTAGAGCAGAGCTCTCACCCCCAGTCTGTGATATACCGACTGGGGGTTGAGCCCCAGGGCCAGGGGCCTCATGTGGTCTCCTGATTTGTCAACCCCCCCCCAAACAACCAAAACCCGCAATAGTTCTATGCTTTTCCGGGGGGGGCCGCCTGACGGATCATCTTTAGTCATCTTTAGTTGTTTGGGGGGGGGGCCGGGGTCGAAGTTGTTTGGGGGCCGGGGCTTTCAGTAGTAGTACAGTTAGTAGTACAGTAGTACAGTAGTACAGTAGTAGTACAGTAATACAGTAGTAGTACAACAGTACAGTAGTAGTACAGTAGTAGTAGAGTAGAACAGTAGTAGTACAGTAGTAGTACAGTAGTAAGTAGTAGTACAGTAGTATTTAGTAGTACAGTAGTGCAGTACTTTCTGTCTCTCCTCTTCCAGGGCGTCACTGTGTAGTAGGAGTGCTTATTTACCTAAACCATAAAAAATTAACACCGGGACGGGTTTTAGGACTATTGAGGGGGGTTTATTATTATGTGCAGGCCGAGTTTAGCTCTATTGAGGGGACCTTATTATTATTGAGTTCCGGCCGAGTTTAGCTCTATTGAGGGGACCTTTACTAATCACGAGCTCACATTAAGAGCCTGCGGCTCCCCTTCCGTGGCCCCTCAAAATCAAGATAGTTGTATCATATCTCATATAGGGTTTTCGGGAAAATGGCTTTCGGGGAACTTTGAAGGACTGACCAAAACACACAAGCAAAAACCGCCTGCGCCGGGCCACAACAACCCGGATTTTTCGCACCAAGAGCATATCGGCATCATACAGCATCATCACCGAGGAAACCACACCAAGCATCAAGAGCATTGAATTCCCCCATCCCCGCCCCTCCCGCGGCCCCCGCCTACCCCAAAGCCAGACTTGTAACATAATGGTAGCATCGAGCCATCAAGCTGAAAGTTGGAACAGTCCGAAAACGAGCTTGACAATTGCCGTTCGGCGGTTTCCTAAGGGCCTGCAACTGACTCTGTTGTGAAACACTTGCGCAAAATTCAAAAGCAAGGGTCGGCAGGGGGGGGANCCCCCTACCCCGACCCCCACCAGCCAGCACTTGCTCAGCGCCAACTTCACCCGCCCGCTCGACCCCCTCGCCCACCCGTTCAAGACCTCGCGAAAGTTTGGTTGGAGTTTTCCCCGTTCTGTTTGAATTCGAAGCCAGTTTTCCGCCGGAGTAGCCGAGCAGGGGGTGTAAAAATGCAATGAGGTTTCATTCTTGCGATTTCGGGCCCATCGGCGGTTCAGAATTACCGAACACAAGACGATTCTGCATCTAAGTTCTTCACAGCGAATCACCGTATGGGGTGCGTACAGAGCTTGAAATTTCCCAAGCCAAGAACGAACATGGATGCATATTTTTGGATCATGCAGTATAGGTCCGGTTAGAGAGGGTGCATCTTTATAGAGCCGGGTGGTATGTATAGATCCGGTTGAACCGTCCTGGTAATTGAAATATTTATTAAATTAATGCAATATACATACACAATGCAATATAAATACATATGTATACAAATATGTTCCATGCTTATGAGCATGACATAGCATATAGTTCTTCACGCTAAGCGTGAAAAACTAATTCAACCAAAAATAAGTTTCCTCACGCTGCGATGGGCGTGTGCAAACCAATTCTATGTAAAATTGGTTCCCCACGCTTGGCGTCGTAAAGCTCGATTTCGCACTGTTATTTTGATGTTTAATATCTAAGTGTGTTCGTCGTAACAATAAGTTGTACTATCATACTATGTGCTGTATCGTTCTAATAATAATAGACTCTAATTGAAACATGTAAACACACTAAGAAATATGTATGTATGCATAGCAAAAATATGTCCGAAAATTGCAAAACATATTGCAGCTTCCATGTCCATAATCATTTGGGGTTTTTCACGCTGCCATTGGCGTGTGAAAACAAATTCCATGTTAAATTGACTTTCCCACGCTTGGCATCATAAAACTATTTTTCCTAATTGTTACATTCAAACATGTACAAAAATTACATGTGTAATAAAATGGACGGTTTATGTAACACCTTCGATGTTTTCTTATAATATTATAGCAAATCATAATAATGTTCATTATAATTACTGTGATTTGAATGTATGTCATAATAAACATCAGCCGTTGCTGTTAACATTTACAAACAGGTTTACAGGTTTAGATCAGCATGACATGGTGGTTTTCACGCTAAGCGTGAAAAACGAATCCAACCAAAAAACAGTTTCCTCACGCTGCAATGGGCGTGTGAAAACCAATTCTATGTAAAATTGGTTTCCCCACGCTTGACGTGATGCAACTGCCTTTTCTGATCAAAATTCGCATGCGAATATACAATGAACGGAATAATCCAAGCATTTTCTTTGATATCGAGACCATATACTTCTATCAATATCATTTAGCATACCATATAATCGTAGAAAATTTAAAATATAAATACAATACACATACATGTCTATAGATATACATGACAATTTGTGAACATACTATTAAACTCATATTTGCTAACACTTTAACGATTTCGGGTTTTCCACGCCAAGCGTGCAAAAATCTATATAAAACAGGGCACGCTGCCACTGGCATGTGCAACCAGTTCTGTGCGAAATTGGATTTCCCACGCTTGGCGTCATAGACCTAAATTTGCGTGCTATGGTTTTCGTACTGCATAAATATAATGTAAGCGAATGGGATAATGAAATGTAAACCAATGCCTTGTTTTGTTGTCTTACCTTCTTATTTTGTTCTTTAATATTGATATGCTATATTGTAATTGGAATACTTATTAAATTAATGCAATATACATACATAATAAATTTTAAATGCAATATACATACATATGTATACAAATATGAAATATGTTCCATGCTTATGAGCATGACATAGTATATAGTTCTTCACGCTAAGCGTGAAAAACTAATTCAACCAAAAATAAGTTTCCTCACGCTTGGCGTCGTAAAGCTCGATTTCGCACTGTTATTTTGATGTTTAGTATCTAAATGCGTTCGTCGTAACAATATGATCAAGTTTTTTGTACTATCTAATCATAATAGACTCTAACTGAAACATGTAAACACTAGTAGTAGTAGTCGTCGGTAGTAGGAAAAGCTCTGGTTGTAAGTGGTTTGCAGTCAGAAATCGCCTCATGTTGCGCTTAGGGTTGGGGCGCTGGAGCTACAGGTCAAGGACTTAGAATCTATTGTCATTTAGGGTTGGGAGTTTGATGCTTTTTTTGACACTCGCGCTCGACAAGTCAGGCGAGGTTTCTAGAGGGGGACAGGTCTATCAGGAGAGGTCAGAATGTCTTTGTACTTCCGACTGCTTGCTCATTGGCAAGACAAAGGATTAACACACAACCTTCAACAAACTGACCAAAGTCACATATTAGACATCCTGCAGCATCCTTCAAGGCACATCTGGCAGCCAGCAAAATGCCGCGGCATTCTCTAACCAATCGGTTGTCAGTAACCCCACCTTTGCAAGGCCGACACCTCACTAAGTTTCAGACCGTCGTCGCAAAAGGACGATAGGCCCTTCGCTCAGCAAACTGCCTATATTGGTTGGCTTTGTCCTCGTCCCAGGACTATTACGCTCGTGTCGCCAGGAGTTTCGTCATAGTGAATCACCAACTCAGGCAGCACAAGTCCACTATGCACAACCACACGCCTCGAGAAGATGTCGAAGAGATCTGCCCGAAGACGTCGGGTTCACAGCCAAAAGGAGCGATCGTCACTTTCCATTCGTCCCAGTGCGCAGCACAGCCCGCAGCAAGACGTGGCGCTACAGCAACGCCTAACGTACCGATTCACGGCCGGTGCAATATAACCACGAGCCCAGCTCACATACTGGCGGGAGTTCAAAGCCCGCCAGCCACAGAAGTCCCGGTGCCCCAAGCCAGAAAAAGCCAGGAAAGGACAAGAGACCACAGGTCTCAAGGTTGCAGTCTCCAGATAAGCGTCCCACATGTACCAGGCAATGGCATTCATTCAGCTCAGGCGTCACATCAGTCAGAAAAACTTGCACTCTGGTCGGGCGCCCCAAGGTGGGTTTTTCAGTCGCAGCCATCGTCGGGATCCCGGATCATCCATCCAGTAGAGCGGCAGTTCTCCAGAGGGCAATCCCCCGTATTTTTGCAGCCAGGCTACAACAGAGGTTATGCAAGGGCCATGGCTGACCTATGCGAGCAGTCGGGCGCTTTAACCCATTGGCATACGAGGGGATACCCCTCAGCTTCGGCCTGCTTCTACTCGTAGGCGGGATACACCTCCAAGCTTCTGTGCAAAGAGCACATTTGCCTGTCTTACGGAAGGGATAACCTTCCTGACATTAGGCGTCACCTCAACACCCATGTCACCATCTGAAAGGCAGCGTCAACCATCCATACAAAGCACAGTTGCAAAGCACCGGCAGAACTCAGCACCATCACCTCCAGGCAAAACACAAGAAAGTCATGGAACTCCACCAGCCACTGTGTCATCAGCAAACCAACACTCAGCCTTTCAAGCCGTGAGGTCAGACGCTTCCGAGCACATGTGTTTGTTAATCGGGGCGTTCTGTCCGGCGTCTCGCCTATTGTACAAGCGCCCGGAGCAGGCATTCACGGGCTCAGGCAGGGGTCAATATTGACAAAAGGTGGCAGAATGCACCAGGGCAACTTTACAGAAAAACAGTGCAAAGGGCAAGGCAGGGCAGTGCAAAATTAAGGGCAAGGACAGTGCAAAAACAGTGCAAGGAAGAGGCAGTGCGAAAACAATACATTTGTGTACATGCACCGTCAGCGTCGGCAGCTGTGGGGCTTGCAGCAGTAAATGTAAAAGTGAGAACGGAACTAGCAGTCAGGCATCACAGTTCCCTTACTGCTGCAAGAAAGCCGACGGAACAGGATATGACTGCCCCTCATACACGAGCGTTACAAGATTTTGGCCAGGAGCCCCCGTGGGGGGATTCACCGGCTGTGTGGTGACAGCATCTGTCTCGGGGGTGGCTCTGCGGCAAAATCTGCACATTCGGTGGCATCTGTCAGAGGGTGGGGCCCCCACTGGCCCGGGGGCAGAAGGTGGCGCTCCTGGCCCCACATCTGCTGGTAGATGCGGCGCTGGCATCAAAGGTGGCGGAGCCTTGGGTTTCGCTGCAGCCATCTTACTCAGAGTGCCCTCCACAGCTGCCAACTTGGAGGCGACATTTTCAAGGCTGCCTTCCAGCCCTGGTTGCGAGAGCGTCCACTTGTGTTGTCTGATACTTGATCTCATCTTGGTACTCCCGCAGCTGGCAGAGGATCTTGGTGATATCCCTATCCGTGGCAGCTTTGGACACTCTGATTCAGGTTGTCCACCTTCCTCTGAGTGTTCATGACTCCGTTGCAGATGTCAGTCTGCGTGTTGGCCACCTGAGTTCCCAGATTGTTGAGACGACCATTGGTATCCCAGGCCGCATCCTCAGTAGCCTTGTGGCCCTTCGCAGCATACTCCTCCGCCGAGAGGAGGACATCTCGAATTGTCCTGCCGGCTCCTCCTGCCTCCGGCAGTGGCCCCAAGGTAGTCTTGAGGCCTGCTAGGGTCGGGACCAACTTCTCACTGAGCGGTCCGAAAGCATCTCGCATGGCCTTTTCCACGCCTGCTGGCGTGACCATCTTCTCATCCAGGACACGTCGAGTCTCCTTCAGTGCCTCCGCCAGGTTGTCTTTCCCTCGCGATGCCGCCGCATGGGCTGCGTCGTCGACCCAGAGGCGGACATCCTGGAGTGCCCTTTTGTACTCACGGAGGTTGTTGGCCTGGTCGTCCTTAACCTGTGCAGGCTTGACTGGGGGGGCTCGTCGAGGGAACACGAGGCATAGTCGCTGTAGGAGGAGCAGGTGGCACTTGAGGAGGTTCCGGAATCGGAACCAAAGGAGGCATCGCATCCGTCCCTGCAGTCGGTTTTGTCCTCTTCAGTTTTATCCGCAGGTTTGTCCACGGAACCTGAAGGGGGCGCTTTCGTTGGCGCTGGCTCATCCGCATCAGGAAGGCTCTTGTCCTTTTTTCAAGGGCTTCTCCGGCTTGTCTGCTTTCTTCAAGTAGCGAACCCACTGCCAGAGATTATACATACGGAACAGCATGAGCAAGCCATGGCAGCCCTCTTTGATGCTTTACAGTTCGGCAGGTTGAGTCCCATGATTTACGATTCAGGCCTGGCCCCGAAACTAAAACGCCAATGCGAAAGAATCAAGAACCATGCGCCTGACCCGGTTGAGATACCCAACTTTCCATCCGCACAAACTCTAATCACTGGTGCTAAGACGAAAACCGAAGCACACCAGACCCTCACGACGCCCTACGTTAGGGTCTGTGTCCCAAACCCGCGAAACCCCAAGGCAAACCGTCCTGTCAGGAGCCCCAAACTCCCTCCAAAGCACGGAATACAACACACAACCCTTTAAAATACTGTTTAAGATATTTAAGTATCGAGGCACCCCCCACCTTTCAGAAAAGATCAGTAGCACAACCCGACTACCATGACAGAACCAATGATAAAAAATGGAAACAGCAAAACCAAACCTACACCCTAAACCCTGAGCCCCTCTAAACTGCTTACTTTAAGACCGCTTATGGTATCTCCCCCCTCCAGCAAACCCTGCACGCCCTACCAGGATCCCAAATGCCATTGAATGATGCTTTTATGGCACTTCATAGTGGGCATTCGAGCTATATTTGAGAGGGTAGTTGGGGGGTCTAGGCCCTATAAGCCCTGAACCCACTTCTCCGATGTGCCTTATATTATACCAGATGGGCCGGCTGCTGCAACGCCTCAAAGGAACTCTAGGCTCGCGGGCTTAGGCGAAAACTTAAGGCTTCGGGGTGTAGGGTTCAGAGGTTTAAGGGGTTTGGGGTTTAGGAGTTAAGGCTTTAGGGTTTAGGTATTAGGGTGAAAATTAACCCTAGGACTCAAAATTGCCCAACAGACTTTTGTAGTACGCCCCAATAATAGAGTAGGGCTATCTAGCAGCATAATTCTGGCAAGGAGCCCTAAGGAAACAAACAATACTAGGGAACTCTAAAACTTAAACCCTAAACCTCTAAACCCTACACCCCTGAAACCCTAAACCAACCCTGAACCCTAAACCCCTGAAACCCTAAAGCTCTGAAACCCTAACCCCTTGAAACCCTAAAAAAAGCCTTCAACTCTTCGCTCCATGGTCTGGCCAAGCTTCAGGAAGGTTTAACCCCAAACCCAGACTCATATGAGCCCCAGTTCTTAAGATTCCCATCATCATATTGGGCACTGGTTTTCAATTATTTTAGGTCGCTAGTGCGTTAGAACCCTAAACCCTTTTTTGCGTCCAGGCCTCTTGAAGTCTTGCCGGGAATGAGCGAATGTCGTAGCGCTCGTGGCTACACACTCACACTGACAACTTTAGCAACAGCACTATCAGAAATGAGACTTAATAACAGTATGACTTGATCATCACGAAACAACGAATCATGCACAGTCTGAAAAGCCATCGCATATGCATCTGCCAGCATCGAAGACACAGTCAGGGACAGAATCCAAGCACCGTACAGTACTGCATACGCACATGTCTAAGAGCATCAAGAAGATCAGCAGCCAGGGAGTCGCCCAGCATACTGTAACTCTGAGGGCCCTCTATCTCATCAATCCAGACCAATATCAACTGAGTGAGCTGGCATAAAACACAGGAAAACATCCACGGGACATGCTGAAGAATGGAGTGTCGCCAGTGCGGCCAATGGGAGTCATGCCGAAATGAATGATGTTCTTCCCTAGCGACGTCTTTCCAGTGTCGATCACCTGCTGCTCTCCAGACATCACGGTCTGACGCGAAACTCTGCAGTTGCTCATGGTCCACCCCTGGGACCCGAAAAGCAAGAGCTGCTTGCGTCTGGAGCCATCGCAAAGGAGTATTAGGGAAGCCGCCCTGGGGCCGTGTGTTAACCGCGAAGTCCAGGAATATTTTGCGTATCATCCGATCAGGTGGCCTTCGAAGAACATGACCCAAGTAACCCCAAGATCGAGCTCTCCACATTGTGGACCACTTCATACCCGCATGGCCGGAGAGGAAAACATGGACTGCTCGTCTGCGGATCCTGTTGAGACACAAAGCTACATCAGACTTAAGGTCATCGGGGAGGAAAAGGTGCAGAATGACAATCATCATGGTTGCCTGCAGGGCAATGACCTCACGTATATGTTGCAGTATGTGAACGAGAATCGGGGAAAACCACAGCCATTTGGCGGCCACACAGCAGTTCAGAATTCTCATCGCCATGAGTGGATCCGACCACCGCATTCCCCGCAGGATTGGCTTCAAAGACTCAATATACTGCTTTGTTGATATAAGGTCGAAGGACGGTATAGGGGCTCTCACCTGTAGGCATATGGCGAAGGGGCTTCTTGAGGTAGTAGGTTGAGGAAGTTCAGGGAATCTGGGAGAGTACGCCGTGGCGGAGGGAGTCCGGACGAGCAAGGAGCTGTGTCTTCTTGGGACTCAGCTTTAGTCCCACTCGGAGAAGGGCAGACTGCAGCCGTGGCAGGAGAGCAAGCGCCGCTGACCAATTGTCAAAGCGCAGGAACAAGTCGTCTACGAACAGCCAGCCCCAACTACCCAATGAAGACGAGTGTTTATCCGCAACCCAGGCATCAAACTGCAACTGTACTACCCACCCAATAATAAATGCAAACAATATGGCATTGTAGGAATGTCCTTGTTGCACACCCTGATGTTGCGGCTGCTGCCAGTCGTGTCCCTTCCACGAGAAAAAGAGCGTCGGGCCACAGACTACCTGTCAGAGCTGCAGCGCCTCCCGTGATGCAGGAGCCGGAGTGTGGGCCAGGACGAAATCTGCAATCGCAACATGACTCAGACTATCCAAGGCAGATTGAATGTCAGCATTAATCCGTATACCATCCCGTCCAGTAGAAGACTCCTGCTGCACTGCCCATTGTCCTGCTGCCAAGGCATCGAGGACCTGACCCCCTGCGAGCGCTCCGCACTGGACAGGGGGAGCAGACCAGTTCGGCACCAAGCGTTGTGTAAGCAAGATACAGTACATTTTGTTAGCTACCTCAATGAGATTTATCGGGCGTACGTCAGAGGCCTTCAAAACCTCAGCGACCTTCGGAACCAGAGATACAAACCCACACTGCAGTTCCGGAGGATGTCCTGCGCACTGGAGAAGATCATTAAAGAACTGTAGGAGGAGGGCTTGGCCTCCTGGCACAGCCCACATTGCTCGGAACATCTCCGCCGACATGCCAGTCAGCCCTATAGATTTTCCTGTCTTGAGTCGAGACAGAGCACCAGCAACCTCTTGGAAGGAGAATGGTTTCATACAGTGGGAACCAGCGGCAAGGCGTAGATCGTCTAGGGCTGACTGCACTGTCTGCTGCTGCTGTGGGTCAATGTCTGGGCTGAACAACGTTTGAAAGTGTAGCCTGAGCTACTCAGCAGCAGCATCCACCCCGCCTGCATTTCGGAGGAAGCTCTGCGTGTCACTATGGGTATGGGTGCGTTGTCGGAGGTACCTGGTTGCGTGGGCATCGCCAGTATTGGCACGGCGTTCGAGCAATATGAGCTCAAGTCCACGATGAGGATCAAGACAAAATCTACGTTCACTGCACAGTCGCTTAATGTCGATGTCATCCTTGTACTTAAATTCCGTGTTGGGGCACGAACGCAGCCCGAGGACTGAATCTCTTTCAGGGTCTCCCACGTGCCTTGTAAGTCATTACTAGCGGAGTCAATGCTGGCTTCCTCTACTATTCTCTGGAAAGCAGGGCCAGGAATCCAACGGCCACAGCGCCGGCGATTGGGTCTACGACGATGCCGTTTGCTAACCTGGTGGGTAAGTGTGAGTTCGAGCGAGATCCGCTCGTGGTCAGAGGAGATTTCCAACCTCGAGGCAATGTGCGCCTTACAGGTCCGTGCTGAGAGCGGCCGCGCTTTGTTGTGCAGGGGCCTGCTGATGTAGCAATAGTCAAGTACTGAGCTCCCATTTCTGCCGTATCACGTGGCCTGTGAGGGTTGAAGGCACACGTAGCCAAACGAGGAAAAAACATCATTCAGCAAAGCAGCTCTGCGACTGGTAGGCTCAGCATTGAAGTCCCCTATGAACACTGCTTCCTCATGCTGTCTTTGTCTACAATGCTTTGAAAGATCACGGATGGCTTCATCGAATTCCTCGTCGGTATTGTCACTATGAGGTAGGTGAACTGAATATACCCATCGCAGGCTGCCATTGAACGCGCTCACATACTGCACCCCTATCAGCCTCTGTCCCCGACAAGTGTTGCAAACATTAACAACCGAGTCCTTGGAGAGAAGTATCATCTGTGCAAGGTGCGAGCCTATCTCATCGGTGCCATAGACGAAGTAACCTTGAAGTTCGTTCTCGCAAAATCTGAATTCTCGAAGAGGACCTGTATCCCCATTCTCATGCATGATGTCTGTGAGTTGTGAGGTGCCCCCGACCTCTTGGAGGGCAAGGATCTCAAGTCCAGGATCTGTAAGGGCAGCCCACTCAGCTATGAATCCAAGCGACTTACCCTTAACATTCCAAGAGTCAAAAATTACAGAGTCATGGCTAGAGCAGCTGACGCGGGGTGCAACTCAGTGAGCCTGCTGCAATCTATTTTGGGTTTCGTCCGCCGAGATCTGTGCTGCCTTTGCGAGGATGCTGACATTGAAGAAGTAGTTGGAGCAGTCTGCTGCGGGGCCCACGTTTCGCTCAAAGGTTTTAATCCCCAACCCCTAACCCTGGATGGTCCTGAAAAATCAGTTCCCTAAACCCCAATACTAGAAAGCCCTAAACTAAAACCCGTCCTATGCGTCTGTAACCAGACGCCATCTGCAAGCCCGCAACCCGTCTGTAACCAAACGGGGAACCCTAACTTAACAAGCCCTAACCCGTCTGTAACCAGACGGGGAACCCCAACAAGCCCCTAACCTGTCTGTAACCAGACAGGGAACCCGAACTAACCCGTCTGTAACCAGACGGAGAACCCCGAACTACCGCGTCTGTAACCAGACGGGGGAACAACCAAACAAACACACCACTAAACCCCTACTGCGATTAGTAATAATTCATCTGAGTGGCCAAGCGTCCCAGACGATCGCCAGCAGCACATGGCAGGGGTCGGGTTGAGTTTTTCTTGGGGCTCTGAGCTCAGGGTCGCGGGTTTAAGGTTGAAAGTGAAGGTTTAGGGTTCAAAGCTGCAGGTTTGGGCTTAGGGTTTTGGGGTCAGAGCTGGGGGTCTAGGGTTTAGGGTGTAAAGTTGGGGTTTTAGGAAATAGAGTCGGTGACCGGTTTCACGGTTTCACGCATACCTACATACATACACACACACGACATACATACAAACAAAAATACATATATACATTTCTACATACTGTTGCATACAGCACATACATTGCAACCATGCCCCATACACCCCAACTGAAACCCCTTGCCCAAAAGGTACCCTTCAAAAAAAGGTTTAAGGGTGCCACTGGGGCACCCAGATTACATACATTTCACACATTACATACGGCACACACGTTTCATGCAGTTCATGCATACATACATGTAAGCAGACATACTTACAACTGCATGCATGGCTGTGTGGATATACATGTACACACACATATACATACATACATCCATCCATCCATCCATGCATGCATAAACATATGATATACAGTATCTGTATGTGCATGTGAACATGTATGAATGTACATATATTTATGTGTATGCGTGTGTGTGTGCGTGCGTGTGTGTGTGTGCGCGCGTGCATGTGTGTATGTATGCAGGTATTGACAGGTGTATGTATGCATGCCTGTGAGAAGGCATGCATGTCTGATCTTCGTGCGCCTTCTTATGCTGTATTTGCATCTTTTGCTATGTATAACGACATCTATGTTTGATTATCTTATTCAGCTGTGGATGTGAGATCACAAGGGTCAATGCATGATAATCATAAGCCGCCCATCGTTGCCGATGGCAACTCCAGGAACAAACGTCAATGCTTGCCAGATGTTGAACCAATGTTGTCATGTGTTCTCCCGAAAAATTTGCACAGCTTTACAGATGGATCCCGCAGGCAAAGCTCTCCAAATGCCCGAGGCCCAGCAGAACAGGCCAGAAGATAAAGCACAAGGACATGCTGGATGGGCTGATTGTACCCGAAGGTGCATGAAGCGGCTGTACATAAAGAAGAACACCGCCCAGGCCACCAGGTACGCACCTTGCTGTGCGAGCTTTCGATTCGAGAGGCTGCTTGGTGCCGCACTGACTTTGTGCTCTCTCATTCTCCCTGGCACTGCCAGATGCTCCGAGCTCGAATGGAAGGGACAAATGAAGCGCCGAACTGATTGACAATACAGGTCCCGCAAGGCTTAGGGCCGCTTAGTTGGGTTTTTGCACTGCAGCAAGACATATGATAAAGTATACACGGGGGACGCTGCCCGGAACCCTGGGCTCACTATCGGAAAAGCAAGACGAGAAGCAAGAGCAGTAAGACAACGTGACACTAAAAAGCAGGCAGGGCCGCTCTAATATTCCACTGCTTTCTGACCGCAGCCTTCTGTGAGAGAGTGTCAGGGTGCTGCCCCGCGCAAACCCCGAAGGAGTCCACGTCAGGTCAAGCACTCGCTATGACACTTCACAGACAAGCTGGTCAGAAACTTTTTGGTGTTTTAAGGTAAAGCGGCCTGCCAGGTTTTAGTGTCTGGTCGCTCAAGCGATTTCGAACATCCGAAACTACCCTCGCCATGTTCCGACACTCCGCCCGATGACGGCCGCCTATATCTATACTACCCAGCTATCGAGTTGCGCGTATGCTCATTCTTCTACTCCCGCTCCTGCTGCTTCTGATCTTCGGCTGCCACTGCTCCTCCCTTTCGGCGACGCCTAGTTGGTATGATGATGATGATGATCACCGTCCTGCAATTATGACCCTGGACTTCATCAGCGGCATCTGGCACTCTCCGTCTGATGGCAGCTTGACGACTACGACGATGCTGCTCATGCTCATTGCATATGCTACATAGCAAAAAAGGACGCGTATGCTCCTTGGATAACACGACCAAGTCGTTGGCCTGATGGAGGGATACTGAGGCAGGAACTCTCGGTCGAACCTGGGAAAGAGCCCAAGACGCTTCGTGCCCAGACTTGTGCATCTTCAAGCTATGCTACGGAAGCTTTGAGGGTGCGGCTGTTTGTCGAAACGAAGAAGAAAGTGAAAAAGACCCTCGGGACATGCAAGACTTAGACTTGAACAGCCTGTGCAAGAACGGTTGAAAGGGGCGCTGAGCACCAGGCGACAAGGGATTCAGTATCAGGTTGCTGTAGTCCCATGGCAAACCTATCCTTGGCCCATGCAAGCCTATGCGCTTTAAGCGCTTTAGTCACTCTGGTTGGAAGGCACATCAAACATGTAAACCGTTTGAATCCTGGGTGTGCCGTTCAATGCAGTAGGCTTGGGCTGGCAGATTCTGCCATGCCGTCAGAATTCCCCGGGAAGCGGCCCTGACCATGTCTCAAGCTGTTCAATCTCTTTTGTGCGTAAACGTCCCCAGCACGCCACAAGGGTCAGATCTTCGACGCTACCACAAGCACAAGCGAGTTTGCACAGGCCGGTTCATGCCCTGGAAGAAGCATCCGGTGCACCAGCTTGCGTTCAATCAAGCATCTGTCCGGCGACCATGCCATTCTCTGCGTTTCTTCGCTCATACCTTCAGTACATATCCAGAAAGTGCCAGGGGAAGCAAAACGATATGAGAATCGCAAAAGACACAGGAATCCGAGCATCTTGTCAAATCCTAAACTCGTCATAAGCCCCTCAAACAAAAAATCACACTTGACTGAAAGTCTTCGCAAACCCCTTAGACAGGCTCTTCTCATATCTTTTGTTCTTTTCGTCTAACCGTCATACATGAATGAGCACCCCGCTAAAGAGACCCTTTCTAAGCCCGAGCCGAGTATCTTGTCCACATTGTCTGGTGACCATGGTAAAAGCGCCTCCGTTTAGGGGGTGTTTAACTTAGGGCATAGGGGACGGCCTTCAGGGTTCAGGATTTCGACTCGCACACTTGCAGGGGGCAGGCGCGGGACGGCAAAACCGGAAAAGGACGCAAATCAAGCAGCCGCCTTGTGCACACTGTGCTGACATGAATCACGCCAGCTCCTCTGAAACAAGCCGGATTTTCCACCCTGAACCCTGTGACCCCGAAACCCCAAACCCTGAAGCCTAAAACCTACTGGAACCGTTAAGCACCGAAATCACAGGATTATTTCGGCCTTCAGAAGGAACAAGAGCTTGTCTGGCAAGCATTTCCAGACGTAGATAATCTGCGGCCAGGGTTCACTTCAGGGCATTTTTAGCTATCCGACTGTCTTCGAGAGGGGCTGTGCTGTGGGCCTGCGAATTCCTGTCTGCAAGTTTCCTTTTCATTTTGCCTGAGCCTTCACATCGGATTACGAAGAGTGCCTTTCGGCCCGGTAAACACCTGGCTTGTGTTATCTTGTGTTCTACCAGGCTCGCGTTGCGCACCTTGGCGACGAGGTTGGCTTGCAGGAACGGGACAATGTTCCCCTGGAGGTAACCCATCCTGCAGTAATTAGCGTAGCAGGCAACACCAGCGATTGCCGCCCAAGTGTCGGCAGGCCAAGGCTCATGGGGTTCACAAAAAGCTGCCCAGGAATCAGCATCATGAACCTGGCTGGGCTTCCACGGAACAACGACCTGTTCCCTAAGCTTATAAGGCTTGTCGGCCAGGCTTTGCTTTCAAAGCAGAAGAACCCTCGTCTCGCCAAGCTGCAAGGTGTGTCCTACGGTGGACTCCAGACCGACTGTCGTAGTCCTGAGTGACACTATACAACAAGTCTTCAAAGCGCTGCTCTTCTCGGAGGGAGAAGCCGATCACATGGCAACGACTATCAGCCCTCGGTTCATCCAGTGTGTGCCAGAAGCAGCACACGAATGAAAGCCCCAATGGACCTAATCGTCGTAGTCAAGGCTCGACAACTCTTTGAAGAACATTCCCGCACCTTCTGCGGCCACCTCCTGCGAAGGCTTCAAGCTTTCCGCGTGGACTGCCGGACACAAAAGCCGAAGTCTGCATGTGTTGACTCCCATGTGCCCCTTGGCATGTGCATCGAAGCAGGAACCCAATGTGACAACTCCACCCTGCGTTCCCGATCTGCCCGATAAATCGTAAGCGGCCACGTCCAAGAAAGGGAGACAGGGAGAGAGAGCGAGAGAGAGCTGCTAGCATTCAGGCTGGAGTTCCGAAATGGAAAGGCCCGGTCCGGATCCGTCGCTATCCTGCGAGCAGACAAAGCATCACTGGCGGCATGGGAGGAAACGACGCAGCCTGCAGCAGCCCAACTAGTGTAGTGACGTGCTGCCACCACACTCCGATCGGATCCCGATGAGAAGTTACCAAGAAAGTCTATGCAGCTTGCAAGCATTTGAAGGAGCGCTGGTCCAGAAGGATCACTGCGGCTCACGGCAGCTGCAATCCAGTTTAAGTCTGGCTCTCGCACTGCGGAGGGAGGTTCCTGTATAGTTCTGAATTCATCCAGGATTCACTGCATAGATGGTCATGAACAAGCTGATGAACGTGTTGCCTGCAGGCGCAGTGCCGCACACACACACACACACTCGAGGACTTGGCTTTCCAACACGAGTACACTCTTAAGGGTCCCTAGAACTCCCTCAAAAAGGCGTAAGGGTCCATATTAGGGGCCCATACTTCTAACCTTATAATCCCTATCCCTCGGGCTCTAAGGACTCATATATAAAGGCTTTTGGGCCCAAAGACCATGCTATTTAAGGCTTTTGGGCTATTTTGATGCCCAGGCCGTTAATTGAAACCCAACATAGTACCCTCAATAGTACGATCCCTATTAGAGGGTCCCAAAATCAGGTACCCCTAAACCCTAAGCTCTTATCCCAAAACGACGAACTGTCAACCTCCATACCAGGTTTGAACGAGCCAATTGCCGCACCGCAGCATGAAAGTACTCGGCGTAACAGAGCAGAACGGCAACACTCATACATAAACCCTCTGATGGAGAATCCTTGTTTCAATCCTCGTTGATGATAAGGACCATTTGGCAACGATATGAAACCTGCATGAATCCTTTCATTCGGATCTCCGAACGTCCTGAACTTCTGCTTTGCCAGGATGTCGGCCGAGTCGCAAAGGGTAATGGCGAAATTCACATTGAACAGCCAGACATCAGCCCTATCCTGCCGGGAATCACTCTCCGGGCTGTAGTTCCTGTTGCGCGCTGGATACTCACGGTGGGCAGCACAGGGCCTCGTGCTGCCACTTTTTATGTGCATGCAAATAAAAAGTAGCGGCACGAAGTCTTTAGACTTTAGACAACGCAAGTGAAACAGCGCCTGATACGACTATACCGTCTTCAGCATGAACGAGCACAAACCAGAACCGATCTGACCAGTTGCAACCCTGGGTGTGGCAGGCCTTGCGATGGTATCCCACTCCCCATGCAGAATTCCAGACTTTACCTTAGCTCGATTGCCATTTCCAGCTTCAGGGGCTGGTTCTTGAACTGCAGGCCTTTTCTCGTGCTAGAGTAGAGCTCGGGCTTCAACTTCTGTCCGGACAGGCACCGCGCTTTGGCGAAATAGCACCCAGCCGAAACAGCGGGTCTCTCCTTTCGTGCCCGAGATTGTAGCAAGCCTCCTCCTACAATGTCTATCACCCTGCTTCAACAGTTCAGACTTCTCCAACAATGCTCTGCCTGTCATGTCCGCCTTCAAGTCAGACCTAGGACCTAGACTACCGGAAGTGCGCAGCAGTGGCCTGTGCCTGACAATGAATCTGTGGGAGATTTCGGAATTGAGAATGCATCCGGAGCAGCGAATTCAAGCTATGACTCTTAGCCTGGTCAAAGCCACCACCCAACTGACCGTTGATGATGCCCATGATGATGCCATTGACGGTCCTGGATACACAATTGCTCAGAATGTAAACTCGCCCAAAGCTGGAACCAACAATTGCACGAATGTGCTTTCAAAGATTGCGTAGCTTGCACACAACTTCATCAAGCGTGTGCTATGTCGGCTTGGAATCATCAGCGGCCCACTAGCATTGCTGCCCGCTGCCAAGTAAGGCATGACCACATACCTCAGCCAAGCTGTTGTTTAAGATGCCTTCATGCTGAACAAGCTTCCGACATTCCTTCATGTGCAGGACAAGGCAACTAGAAGCAAAGCCATGGCTTCGATTCGAACATGCCAGCACTGCCGCTCCCAAACAGGATCAAAACTAAATTCCGGAAAATTCTGCTTAGCCTCTGCAAAAACCTCGCACTCCTGCGCTTAGGTGGGCTCGGACCCGTTCCTCTGAAGATCCGAGCGTGCACCCGAAAAAAGGGCCACTGCCAGTTCTGTACCCAGCGGCAGGCTGAACCCCATCGTCAAGACGTTGATGAAAATGAACATTTGCAGCACCTGCATCTGATTTTGGCACACATTGTGCATTCGCACGAAACAGCATGCCACAAAGGCTGGCAGCGCGGAATCCATTGTAGGGAGGTTGAAAGCATCTCAATCTGAGGCATCTATCTGCTTTGTGTTGATTCCTGATTCCTGAAGTGCAAGGTCTGAAGCAGCGTCTGCACCTCCTCGAAATGCTCGACCGGCCTTCTACAAATTTTAGAGGATGTGATGCCAGTAATTGTGCTTTACACAGGTGTCCGATTTCGCGTTTTTGTCTGGGTAACCTGCACGCACGAAAACATCCCGCTTTGGGCAAGCAACGCCATGCAGCGAGAACAATCGGGCGACAACACTTCGGGCTTCGGGGGCACGGTACAGTAGGTTGGTAGTCGGGATGCCTTGCCTTTGTTGTGGGGCAACAATCAAAACGAAGCACTTTGTTGCAAAGTGTCGTCAAAATGAAAGGTCAACCCGATTCCTCTCGACCCGAAAGGCTCGATGAGAATTCCCAGCCCAGTAAGCTCTGCCCTGGTGTCGTGCCTGTCCCACTGCTTTCCTCAGGCGCAAAAGTCATCTAAGCGGTAACATGGAATATCAAGTCTCGGTTCAGTGCACCTTTGGGCAGAACATGCACATCACATGGCTCAGCTCGACGACTAAGCCAGTGACAAAGGTGGGAACATTAGCCATTGCCATGCCTTGCTGACAGAATGGCCTTTCAAGAATTGCATCACCCTCAATGTCCCTAAACCCCTTCTGCGCAGCCCGCGGTCCACTCGTTGCTCGCGATGGCCTCATCAGTGATTCCCAAATTCTCCCAGCAGATATCCGGCGGTTCGGAATTCACTTCGGCAACCTGGCGCAGAAGAAGAGCGGCAGCTTCTGTTCGAAGGGTTTATACAGTTTTAGGGCACACCCCAGCCGCAGCCTGAATCGGCTTCTGCTGATAGGTGAAGAGGGACTCTTTGGCACCGTAGGCTTTCATGATGGCATCCTTCAGTCTGGTCATGTCTGCCTTTCGGTCTTGAAGCGGCTTAGACTTCTCAGTCTTTGGAGTCTCTGTGCCCCCAAACCCGAACCCTAAAACCTCTTAGCTCAGTTTTGGGATCGTCTGATTGACAATTTGCGCCGGTCTTTGGCCGGTCTCTGCCGGCGGACCATTTACTGCATTAGATGATAAATCGCAGTGAAAGCTTCTAGACACTTTTTGTATCTTATCCTTAACTTCGATCAGAAGTGTTTTCAATTTTCAAAAAGAAACCCGCATAGAAATCCGACCTCACAGGATGGTTTCAGGGCTCACAGGGTCTGAACCTGAACGACAAGGGAAACCTGATCCCCGTGGAATCAGAGCCCAGTCCTTGCCCGTGGACTTGGTCATGACCAAGAAAGCTTGGCCTCGATTCCGAACCACAAAAAACGAGAGAGAGAGAGAGAGAGAGACAGAGAGAGAGAGAGAGACAGAGAAAGAGAAAGCGAGAGAAAGAGCGAGAGAGAGATAGAGGCCGAGGGAGAGAGAGGGAGAGAGAGAGAGAGAGAGGGAGAGAAGCCCTGCAAGAGGGGGCCGTGCGTTTATGTTTCTTGTGATTCTTGTGTTTTGGAATGGGTAGTTGTACCGCCGTCGCCCACTACATCTCAAGTAACTAGAACGTTCTATCAGGAACAAAGCCATCCTATTCTCAGGTGGTGCAACTATGGGCAATGCTAGGCTTATTGGTTTTGTGGCTCATAGTATGGCTGTAGTTGGATTCGATGACCGCTGAATGCCTCAAGCATCACATTATTCTTGAAGCTAGTCTCATAGTTCGTCAAAAAGATCATTTCAATTATCCCCTTAGATCATCAAATGTCAAAGCAAGACCGGTCGCGTATCAAGATCTGCACTATCATTAAAACTAGCTAGTATTGGCCATGATGCAACAAGTTCTACTATTTGGCTAGTTTCTTCAAGCTTCTATCGTGTTTTTGCAAGTTGTAGCTCTGCAAGCTTATCGTCAGGTCATGTCACATGGTGCAAGCGTGCTGCGAAGACCTGCTGGCATGCCCCGCAGACAAAGTCCTGTTAAAGAAGTCGCCCTCGGAACTGCCCGCATTGTAGCTTCGGACCACACGCACACCCGAACTGTCCTCAACCTTACCCCGAAGTCCCAGCACCGCCTGCTAACGGTAATGCAACTACCCAAACTGGGCAGCACCTTTCTTAACTGAAGCCGTAGGACTACAGACCCTTTATCGGGTTCAGGAGCCCTTGAAAAAGAGCCGCTTCTTCCCCGGTGATCGCCTGGTAAGATACCCGCCAGAGTTTGGGGGGCTTGGGGTCTCCGTGCTGAGGCCACGGCCGGTGCCCTTGAGCTTCTTCTCCCCATCAAACCATTCCTGGGCCTCTGATCGGGTGAAGTGGTTTTCAACACTGACACTCGGCAATTGGCAATACCAGGCGAGGTCTGTAGACAACTGTAGGCTCCAACACAGACAGGCTTTATTGTGCTTTCGGAGTTGGCATTTAGGGGTGTGTTGCGGTAACCGGTAAACATGGCTACCGATTCTCGCGCTTCCCTGGCGCAGGGCGAGGCCTATGTTTGCAGCCCTTCTGCCTTGAACCCGCTCCAAGACTTCCGGAATACTAAAGCACTCAAGCTCTGCACAACTGATGACAGCTGCGAGCACATGCAGATGCATACCTGACACTAGCATACAGCATACACTAATCCCCTCGGCTTCATGACTCGGCCCGGTGGGGACAGGACTGCAGGACCGCACGTTCCCCGTTTCCCTCGCCTTGCTCCGATCTTTCGCCACGTCGCCCTTCAGGTTCCCCAGACTTTCCTCGCGGGGGACGATGCGAAATCACATCTGCGCGTCTGCCGAGGCCCGACAGGGAGCCCCAGGGCACCTTCGCGAATTCCATTTCTTGAGCATCCGCCGTCTTGCCCTTCAGCATGAGCTCGATCTCTGTTGCACTGCAAAACCTCAGGAGCAGGAGTCCTCTAAGACTCTAAGCGGCCCTTGTGAAACCGTAGCGCTGCCTCTTCCCGCAATTCTCTCTACTCATGGGCTGCTCGCCCAAACGTTCCCTTACCCTCTCCCTCTCCCTCGACCTGATCTTGGCAATGCTGTCGCAGCAATCAATAGTCTATAGTCGACAACTTCCTGATAATATTCAGCCAGATGAGCTCACAAAAGAAGGAAGCTGTGACAGGAGCCTTCAAAAACTTGGCTGAAACTCCCTCAAGGTCTTATCTGCAACGCCACCGGTCGAGCATGTCATAGACTTCCCATTTCAGTGCCTCATCGCCTCGCGGTCGCGAAGCGATAATACGACCAGTGGCCGACTCTTTGTTTTGGCCAAAACATCTCTGCTGCCGAAAGAGGACTCGCCTGCAAGATCTATGTATTCGACGTCCCAAGGCCAGCTCTGGTTCAAATCTTCGCGCCTCCGAAGTCGTAGCCAATGCCTGGCAAGGACTTCACATCTCACGGCTCGAAGCTTTGAGCTCCAAGCTCAACCCTGAGGCTTCACGCCAACTTCACGCCGTTCCTGTAAATTTTTCCAGCCAACGCAGGGCAGGGTCAGGACAGAAATGAAAGTTCTTGTTCTGGGCTGCAGCGCGGAGGCTCGATGCATCACGAACCTTTGGTTGCAGGCGAGGTGCTCACACCTTGGACCTCGCTGTCGATCCTGCTCCTCCCAAGGCCAGGGGCTTGCGGTGGTTGTTGCATGGCTTCGTAGAGGCTACTCGGACACTCAAACAAGGAGAGGGCCAGGATGCAGGCAAAAGCCATCAACTAACAATGGGGGTCCTTCTGCTCAAGTCAGAAAAAACTGGGTTTCAAGCTTCCCCTTTATGATGAACGGGTGCGCGCCAGGGCACTGTGCGAGTTGTGCTTCTGCCCACTTCTTCAAAGCCACCTTCAAACAATCGCAACGAGTCTCATGTCTATGTCGGTGATTCTCTTTCGGCCTCGTCTGTCAAGTCCGTCGGAAGGCCTGATTGGGCATGCGGCAGGTACAGCTGCAGTGCAAACGCCCTCGCACAAAACGTTAAGTGTGTCTACACCGAAGTCATGTTGGCCTTTTAGCAGCACGCAGAAGTCGCTCATGCTGGTGCTCTCTTCGTCGAGCCTGGCGCAGGCCGCAGGTGGGAGGCAGCCGACAAAGCAATGCTACCAGAACAACGTTGGGGTGCAAACTTGCTCTCATTCCGCCACTATCTGTGTCGGAGGAAGCTCATGAAACGGCACACTTCGTCTCGTCTGTTACCAACTGCTGCCTCGTGTTTACCGCATTGTCAGTGCATCCTCATCGACAAATGAGATTTATTAATGGCATCTCAAAGGCCCTCACGCTGGCCTTTTCGCAAATCTCTTTTGAGCTGCCACGAAGTACAGCGAGCTTGCGAGCAGCCCCACATACCTGCAAGGTTCGGCCCTGGACTTTTCTTTCTTCTAGCGCCCTGACCTAGAGCCACCAAAGACTGAAGTTGGGCAAGTCTGCTACAAGAACCGATCGCCCTAAAACAGCAGGTGCCATCTCAAATGCTTGCAGAGGAACAGGACGCCGAAAGCAAGCGCGCCTCAGATGCTACAGCATCACTACAACACCTGTTTCAAAATCTCGCTCGGCTTGGGTGGGAGGGGGTGGGGCACTGACCGCCATGATTGATACCAGCAGCCGCCCTGGATGTTTAGCGCTTAGTGCGAAGCAATTCAATACTGGACCTGGGCCGATTCTTACTAATTCTTCCATAAAAGAGACTAGGGTTTGGTTAAGAGGCGAAGATGGGTGGCACATCATCTAAACTAGAGATGGTTGGATGGCTCTGCAAAACTATGTCTTTTGGCAAAAGCAATGCCATGAAACGAATAACCTGACAAAGACTGCTGGTTCTCCAAGACCCACAGCCCTAACCGCCCCTTCCCCAAACAGGCTTCAAGGGTACAGATTCATTGATACTTTTTGTTCTAACATGAGATACTGAACATAGGAGCTCCTATTTTCAGAGCATAAAGATGGTTGGCCAACCTCCAAGCCCTTGAGGGGATGACCTGATCCACCAAACACATGGCCGAACTCAGGGTACTGCTAAGAAGAATATGTGGTTGGGAGTACCTTCTCTAAAGAACTGCACATAAATCAGAAAGCCCAAGAGATCCTGGAAGGCCACGGTGAGGCTGGGAGATTTTCATTGGATGCATGCATCACCTGTTTCCGCGGCGTGTGTACATATCTTCCGGAGCTTCCTTGTATGATCAATCTGAAGAGATCCTTCTACTCAATCAAGGGGTCCATTTTTTGGACTCGTGTGGCAGTATACCGCAGCAGATCAAGCGCACCGCGTCTTCTTAATGGTCACGCTTAACACAGGCTGCCCGCAGATGGGAGGCATCGTTGAAGCGCAACCTCCAAGCTCATCCATCTTATGGGGTACGTACCGCATCTCTGTAATTAATGTGTTGTCAATCTGGGCCGTCACAGAAAAAGAGGGCGCAGCGGAAATGGCTCCGCGAACGAAGCTTTGAGCGTCATGCCGTGGCTGAAGATTGCCACCACAAGCTCTTGATGTCCAGGATCGTCCTCTCCAGCCGCGTCTAAGAGCTCGTCGATGAACTGAGTGTAGCGTACCTCGGTGTCCCAAGCCGACTCGCCGCGGACACCTTCAGGAGACCAACCCGGCGGTCGATAGAAAAGGTTGCCGTCTCTGCATATTCCTCGCTTCACAGGGCCATCTTCTGCATAGACGTCCGCGCGTCGCTTCTTCTCGAGGTCCCCCTGGCAGAACTCAACAACTCTGGACTCCTCCTCGATGTTTCCATTGAAGGCGAGCTCGGCCGAGGCAAGCTCGGCAGTTCTTCTTGCCCGAACTGCGTGGGATGCGAAAATGCCGTCGAATGCTACTCCCTCGCCGTGTAAACGCTGTCCCAGCAGCTTGGCCTGCGTCTCTCCAGTTTCAGTAAGAGGTGTCATCACACCGCGGCCGCCAACGAGATCCGCGTTCTGGTTGGCAATGCTCTGCGCGTGCCTGATGAGGTATAAACGCACTGCTCTGCGCCTTTGTGCCGTGCCTCGAGCTCCTTCTTGCGCCTCTGCGCATCCCACGTAGTTCGCTTGACCTCCGCTGCCATGAGCCCCTGCAAGACCCAGGGAGGGCTTGTGTGTAAGAACAGTCCCAAGAAGACGGCGCCAACCAGTGCTCCACCGGCACAGAACGAGGGCAAATGCACGGCATGCATGAAGCGCTGCCACATGGCCGGAATCGTCCGGGTTCAGTCCGTCCCGGATGTACCGGGCAACTGGTGAGAATGTCCGAAACCTAGAATCTAGAATACTTGGGCCCTGAGCCGTAGCCATTTTTTGTCACTCGCACTCGACGAGGTCAGGCGAGGTTTCTGCGCAACACAGTATCAGGGCAACCAGACTCATTGGCCCAGTGAACATTGACCGTAGCCGTAGCCATTACTGTCTGGAACTGGAGCTCCCTTTCTCTCCTCCCGATTGCCCGGGACAAAGGGTGTAGGGTTTCGGATGGCTGCTTCTACAGCCATCCGAGCAAGCCAAGATGCGTGATGCCGCAACAGACTGAAGCTTCCTGGGTGTGAGACAGGATTTGTGAGGCCTTCTTTTGGTTCTAGGAGGTACCTTAACTTAGTTGCTGAGTTCATAAGCCCCCAAAAGTATACACTTTCAGTTTTATTAATATTATCCCAAAAAGTGTAAAGTGTATCCACTCAGCTACTAAGTTAACAGGGGTTTTGTTCATTTGTGTTGAGGGTTACTGAAGCGATTGATAGGGATGCCGGGGGGTCGGTATCTTTCTGAAATTTCCGCAAGACCACTTGGAGATGCAGCTTTTTCTAGTGAGCCTTTGCCGTCATCCCACTTTTCTGTTTGCTACTTGCATCGTCGTGCTTGTTGGCTGCTGGAGTCTGTTTTACAGCCGAAGTGCTGGTTCAGAATATCGTATACAACACTTGACAGGCTGCATTCTCCTGCGTATCGCGTTACTTCTGCACGCTGGCCCTGACATCTGGGCCTCAGATTCTTGGCTTTTTGGGCTTTACGCAAGCAGCTCCCAATCAGACAACCCCTCAAAATCAGAATCTGACATTTGAGAGTCTGGGAATGTATATATAGGCTTTACAGCAGGTCCCATTGCGTGGAAAGCTATGGGCTGAAAGACTGCTTTGTAGTAGTGGCTACACGGTGGTTTCTGAAACCGTAGGCTGTTGAATCTAGTTGAGGATGTGCTAACAATCTGAGTCTCCTTCCTGAACAGCAGCCAAATGTACAGGGAATCCTAATTATTTGAGGATTTTTTGTTTTTTTGGGGAATTTGTTTTGTTTTTTGCTTTTTGCTTTCCTCTGCTTTTCTGCTTCTCTCCGCTTCTCTTGCTTCTCTGCTTTTCTGCTTCTCTGCTGCTGCTTCTTTGATTGTCTGCTTCGCTTATCTCTCTTTGTTTTAAGTTTTTGTTTGCAGCTCTTCCCTGCTTTAGTATATTTTTGCTTTTATATTTTTGATTTGCTTTTCTGCTTGTCTGCTTCGCTTTTCTCTTTTTTAAGTTTTTGCTTACAGCTTTTCCCTGCTTTCGTATTGTTTTGCTTTTTGTTTTTTGATTGTTGTGCTTTTGCTTTCCTCTGCTTTTCTGCTTCTACATATGCTTTTCTGCTTTTCCGCTTCTCTTGCTTCTCTGCTTTTCTGCTTCGATTTTCTCTTTTTTAAGTTTTTGCTTGCAGCTCTTCCCTGCTTTAGTATGTTTTTGCTTTTTTTTTATTTTGTGCTTTTGCTTTCCTCTGCTTTTCTGCTTCTCTGCTTCTCTGCTTTTCCGCTTCTCTTGCTTTTCTGCTTTTCTGCTTTTCTGCTTCTCTGATCGTCTGCTTCGCTTTTATCTTTTTAAGTTTTCGCTTGCTGCTCTTCCCTGCTTTGATTGCTGGTTGTTTTTCTCTTGTTGAATGCTTTCCTCTGCCTTTGCTTTCCTTTTGCTTTTCAGCTTTTGTGCTTCTCTGCTTCTCCGCTGCTCTGCTTTAACGCTTTGCTTTTGTATTATTACTANCCCCCGCCGCTTTTCTGAACTTCTGAACTGCAGACCCTGCTGCTTTCTTTAAGCTCTACTACAATTAGGGTAGTAGCAAAAGTAACAACAACAACGACAAAGCCAGTGACACAACAACAACAAGAACAAAAAGAATACTAATAATGATAAGAAGAATACGAACGACAACAACAACAACAACGGCTTAAGAATAACGGGAACAGCAACAGTAACAATAAAAATAAAAATAAATAGATAGTACAATAATGCAGCAACAATAATACATAATCATAAACATAGTAATAAGGCTAACAACAACTACAAGAAGAACAATAACAGCAACAACAACAACAACAGCCACAACCACAACCAAGGTAATGTCGGTTTTTCTCAAGACAACAACAACAGCCAAACGTAGGTTTTCGTCCGGAAACGTGGGAAATGGCACGAAATCCGTCCAAAATGTAAGAAAAACTGTCGTTTCCCTAGGAAAACCCGACGTACGTTTTTCTTAAGGTAACGTACGTTTTCCTGAGGAAATCTATATCGGGGGAATGGCGCCAGGTCCGTCAAAAATGTGAGGGAATTAGTGTTTCCCCAGGAAAAATCCACCCCCCTCCCTCCCTCCGTCCCTCCCGCCTGTCCCCTCAGACCAAGCAAACGCACAAAAACAAAAAAAAATCACCAAAAAAAAATCCTCAAATAATTTCGGACCCAATGTACAGCCTGCATGATTTAGACTTTGAGCCCTCTAACCTGACCTCAACACCTCTGGCTGACCCAGGATTCGGGGCGCTTGGGGATGCAAATAGAGGCCTGTGCGAGTGCCGCATGCTCGATTGCAGGAGTGGTCACACAGCGGGACATGCTGACACTGACATCTGAATCTGCCGGACTGTGAAGGATGTCTGTATGGCGTGCGAAGCGTCTCTTGGATACCCTCGGGTGTGGTTGTGCCGCAGCTCCTCAGACGAAGCGGGCCAATGCAGCATTTGCTCACGAGACTTGGGAGTAATCCCGGCACTGTGTGCAGGGCCAAGACACGTCATAGGCGAAAGGACAACTGCCGGAATGATGTTGTTCTTCATCTTGGTCGTCATCAACGCCTGGCTGCAAGCGCCAAACGGTGGAACTTATAGAGAGCCCCACAAGGAAGACACTTCAATCAAGTTTGGAGGTGTCTGATTCCTCTCCGTCTTTCGACTAACAGTATATATACCTCAAATTACCTCAATGAGCCTAAGTCTTGGATTTCCTTTTGCTGTTTGAGGAATCTTCAATATTGAAGGGTATTGGGTTCTCCGGCCAATTTTCGGCCTGCGAAGACAGATGACAAGACCAGGATGAGACGCACGGATCCCGCTGCTGTGCTCTAGTCTATGCCAAACACTCGTTGCTCGTTGTTTGAGGTGTCGCTCGTGGTTGATACGACATCTGGGCTGTCAGCTGGGCGTCTTGGAATTAATAAAACTTCACTGCGTCAGGCTCTGCATCGCATACTCTGACCGCGACTGGTAGAGGTACCTTGACTTGTTTTTTCAGGCGGAATGGCTTGTGTCACCAGGCGCCTCTCACAAGTCCCATCACTACCGACAGGCATCTTAGAGCGATCCGAAGTTCAGAATGCAGACCTTTGCTAAACACGAAAAGGTTTTCGGCTGAATCTCGGCCTTGAGCAGCATGTCTAGTCTGGTGAAATCAGGGCTTTGCATGATCTCATAAAGGCCGCCGGAATCCTTGGAAGACACAAGAAGACACGCGCTAGCTGCATCGCTGCGGGCGAAAACAAAAAGGGTCCAGCATGGAATCACAGCACACACCTTTCACGCATTGGTTCCGGGTGAGTATTCGCTTCGACCGGATTCGGATGCTTAGCATCGTTTTCTTTCAGAGTTGCAAGAAGCGCCGATGCATGATTTGCCATGCCGTCCTTTATCGCATGCTTGCTTTGGTCCGGGCCTCACAAGGCCCCGTTGCTGGTGCTACTGGTTACACTGCGTTCCGTTGGGTGTCAGCTTACGAGCGACACACCACATCCTGCAAACCATCTACAGCCAAAGCGATATCTTGCGAGCGCAAGGTCTTCGATCTTCGTGACACTGGACATGCGGGTTCGAATGGCAGGAATGCCCTCATGAAGGCAATTGTTCTGCTCCGAGTGTTCACCAATGCGACCAAGGTGCCGCGACAATGTATGACGAAAGGGTCGTCAACAATCCGACGACGACCATGAAACGAATACCTTTTTGTCAAAACCAAAAGGAATTTGGGCAAGTTTGCTCAACAGACTGCGACTACAAGTCTTTCTCACCCTGTCTCACGCACTGCTGGACACTCAGTTCAAGAGCGAAGGTGCCATTGTAGAAGAGGCCAATGCCCATGCCCATGATGTTCTCCGAGTTGGACACCTCCAACTTTGGGTGATTCATGTGTGTATCCCGCAAAACCTGAATTGAAAAGCTTTCGGTGCTAATGCTGTTCTAGGTGCTGCAAGTGGATACTTTGTCCTTGGTGTCTTTCCGAAGAGGTCCCAGCGATTCACCTGACATGCAAGCTAAGCCCAGCAAAGGGCCTCTCACCGCATGCTTGGACGGATTTGGGTTCCAGACTGGTCTCAAAATTGCACAAAAACAGACCGAGACAGATGAAGAGGCGAGGCCCCCAAAAAAAACCACCGGAGCCGGAGGCCTTCGAGAGATGCCGGTGTCTTCGCCCCGCATCGATGGATCTCTGGTTGTGCTCGGCATTCGGGCTCCTCTTCGTAGAGCTCTCAGCGCGGATCTCACACATCGATATCCTCGAAAGTGAACACATCGGGGCATATGCAGACTCCTGGAGCCAGAGAGGCAGTAGCCGAAGGCCATGAGGACGAGCAAGACAATCAGACCAATCAGAACGTAAAGCACGACCTGAGAGTTGGGACTCGTCGCACGCGCCAGCAAGAGCTTCTCGGCTTCTATGAGCTTTCTCCCTCCCTGCCCCTGCCGGCAGCAACTGGAGCAGCTCAGCCCGGTGCGCCCATCGCCTAAGCTCGAGCTCGCGACAAACTGCCAAGGAAGGCAACTCCACAGCTGACGATCAGAATCTGTCCCGATCCAGTGCAGCGCAGGAGCGGAGTTCAGCCCCACCGTGCTGGCCAAAATGCAGCCCCCGTCCTCGAACCACCGAGACTACTGCAACAACAGCGCCTGGCAATACCAAAACCTCAGCGGCTCTGCATTTCGTCCGGGCACCATTTCTGCGAAGCCGTCGTGGCACTCGTCACAGGTGCCAGCATCAGAGCAAACTTTGCAGCCTGCGCTCTCCAGTTGGCCCTTCCCGTGACTGTGACACAAGATGATCAGGCAAGCCCTTAGAATCGTTTGCAACGTGGAGCCATCTCGAGGCTACTTGATTTGAAGGCTTTTTGTTGTAGGTAAGGGGGTCCATTTTGAATAAAGACCGCGGACAAACGGCCCCCCGAGCGACCTGCCACGGAGCAAGCGGAGCAGAGGAGGTACTTCTCGTCCTTGGCATCTTCAGCGATGCTTGGAAGCTCTGGGAACAGGACCCCCCCGGAGGCTACTATGTAGACATTGCACCCACTAGATTACTAGATATGTAGAGCCTTTGGGCTTTGTCAGTGGGTGTTTTTTCTCATGTCTCAAAGGCTCTGAGCTCTTTCGATCTGTTGGCTCCTTTTTCTCAGCTGTACTAGTTAAGTTTGAACGGTTTAGAGCCCATTTCGAGCAAGTTGCTGCGCTTCCACACCTTTCGCCAGCGGTTGAAACCTCTTCTTCTCAGATGCGAACACCCGAGGCCCTTTGGAGCAACTTTGGTCGCTGCGCTTTGGTCTCTGTCGCAAGCTATTTCGAATTTCTATTTCCCCTGAAAAGACGGAGGACCACGTTTGTCTCTACGGAACACTGATGCAATTTGGGGATGCCTTCAAGACATGTTGCTTTGTGTCTGTGAGCCGTTTCGGGCCGGATGGAACCGATAATCCTGATTTGTGCCTGTTGGGATTGCAAAAGGGTGGCTGGGTTAGAGATCAACAATAGTGGGGCTGCTTCACGGCTCTGACCGAATGCTGCTACTATTGAATTACTATTGGCTGCTCTATAAGCACTCGTGCCTTTTGGTCCCGTTGATGCCCCTGTCTGTACAGTATCTCTGTCTCTCTCCCTCCTTGGCAAGGTCTGGCTGAGGCCCTGGCAGGGAAGGGAGTGTTCAGATTACCTGAGAGTTGCCACACAAACCAGCAGCGGCACCATCACCCTGCACTCCAAGGCTGAGCAGTCTGAGCAGGTCCCACACAATGCTACTGTATAAACTGTGTCTTATGGCAGCAGTGGCATTTGGGTTTGACAGACCCCGATTGGCACGGCACCTCTCGTGATGAGCGGGGAATCCAAACGAGAACGACAAGAACTGTCTGCCGACCAAAGCCTGCTTTGACAGCCAAGCAAGCCGACGTGGGATAGCATGCAGATGCAAACCCCCAATATGCGTCGGCGAGTGCCACGACTGCATTACTATGACGTCCCAACTGGGCCACTGGCTTTCGGAGCAGCGCGCTTTCGCGCGGCAGCTGAACATGCATGGGAAAAACCTGGGCGGCGCCAACACAAACGTCGCTCCGAGTTCCTACTCCAGGCTTGGCTTCTTTTGATACGGCTGCTGAAAAAGGCATCCTTTAGAGGAACCCGTCGATTGGTTTCGCGCCGCCTGAGCGAAGCATGTGACATGTGAGTGTGCCAACGAAGGAGATCGAAGGAGGACGACGGAAAGAGAGAGAGAGAGAGAGACAAAGAAAAAGAGAATGCATGCGACCATCCTGTGGTTCCTTTGCCCCGTAACTTCTCACTGCTCGCCGGCCCCTTCAACCACATGTTCGGTCGCAGGGTTGTCCCTGGTATCTGTTGCTGGCCCTGAGCATCCGTCACCGTTCCGAAAGCTAATTACCTTGCGGAACCTCGTGGCTTATCTGTCTGCGGTCAAGACACGGATCAGGAGCCAAAAATGGACATTCCTTGTAGCTGCCACATTGCACGTGAACACTTTTGGCCGTGCATAGTGCATGGTGACATCGTGTGGACATGCCGCTGATATGGATCGAATTGGCAACCACTGCCGCTCGCAGGATCAGTGCAAGACTCGGATTCGAACTCAAGACACTGAATACATCCCAGCGGCGTCTGGACACTGCATCTGCCGGAAGCTTAATGTACAGCTTGTGGACAACCTTTTGTGGCCTAGCAAGCATCGTAAACATTGGGCCTCCGGACTGGAGGATGGAGCTCAGTCGAAAGAGAGCAGAATACGTAAAGCCATATTGAGCTGACGCTTACAATGTCTGCTTCTACGGTGTGATTGGCCGCCATCTCGATATGTCCGGCTGACGAGCTAGCAGCAGAAAGCTTCGATGAACAAGTGTCTCAGCATTCCCGGCATTGCCCGATGCGCAGGTGTGGTATGGTGTAGAGCTATGCAGGCCTTGCATCGGGCGGGGGGGGCTGCACAAAGCCAATCGTAGGCCCGAGCCGCCATACATGGCTTCAAAAAACCCTGTGCTGCAGTCCACTTTCCTGCAGTGCAGTTGAGATGCACTGACTCGGCTGCAGCGTTGGTTGCGAAGTGTTCTTCCAGGTGTGGCCGCTCTTCACTGCCACGACGCCGCAGTCACCTCCAAGGAAGGAACTTTCCTCGTTTGCAAGTGTTGAGCAGCTGCGACCTGTAGAATGAGGTGGTCACTTTATGAAACACTTGACCATCGAACAAAACCGTAGGTAGGATAATATTTTTAGATGCATGCGGGCCATCGCATCCCTCTGCGCATGCAAGCATGCTTACTTGCCTGATCCAGGAATTCAGCCTCTTAGGGCTCATTTGAGAACTACGTCCCTTGGCTGCCCCAGCAATACGACTCAGACCGTGGAAGAAACAAAGTCCCAGTGGCCGGCAAGTTCTTGGAAGACTTCATCCTGAAGGCAGGAAAGGGTCGGGTTTATGGCTGCCTCGTCGGTGTTTTGTTTGCACATGTTTGCACTGAAGACATCTGAAGACCCCCTGAAACTAGACCTCGAGGCTCGCGGCTCTTTCGACGAAGTCGGCTACGGCCTTTTGCCCAACACGGGCAGGTGGAAACATGGCACTGGTCATTACGAGCTGTGTCTTGCGATGCCGGCGGCGGGCAAGCACTCAGCTAAGCTTCCGCATGGCATACATGTACTCGGCATGGGCCGGAATCTGAAGGTCCAGGTTAGCTGTCTAGCCAGCCACAAATTCCAGAAAAGCGTCGAGGACTTTTGCAGCCTCGGGAAGGAACAGTAATCAACAGATTTCGTGCTTGCATGTGCACAAGAACTCGCCTTGAGTGCAGAAGCCTGCCTTAGCTTAGCCATCTTGGCCTCACATCCTTGTACGGCCAAGCTGCGCTGGAGACTTCCTGCAACAGCGAGCCACGCGATTCACAAACTGTTTCTCAAATCCTCTAGTCCCCTTCGAGCGGGTTGCTTCTGGTTTCTCAACGTCCTGATTCTCAACTCAAAACTAGTACCTCTCGAGCGGTTTGCTTCCCGTTTCTCAAATCAAATGTAGTCCCTTTCGAGCAGTTTGCTGCCCGTTTCTCAAATCTTCTGGTCCCCTTCGAGCGATTTGCTTCCTGTTTATCGTCTAGTCCCTTTCGAGCGGCTTGCTTACTCTTTCTCAGCGTCCTGTTTCTCAAATCAAATCTAGTCCCTCTCGGGCGGTTTGCTTCCTGTTTCTCAAATACTCTAGTCCTGTTCGAGCGGTTTGCTCCCTGTTTCTCAAATCCTCTCGTTCCCTTCGAGCGGGTTGCTTCCTGTTTCTCAATCCTCGAGTCCCTTTCGAGCGTTGTGTTTCCTGTTTTTGCGCGTCCTGTTTCTCAAATCAAATCTAGTCCCTCTCGGGCGGTTTGCATCCCGTTAAATCAAATCCAGTGCCTGTTCGAGCGGTTTGCTTCCCGCTGCTCAAATCAATCCAGTGCCTGTTCGAGCGGTTTGCTTCCCGCTGCTCAAATCAATCCAGTTCCTTTCGAGCGGTTTGCTTCCTGTTTCTCAACCCTCTAGCCCCTTTCGAGCGGTTTGCTTCCTGCTTCTCAAATCCTTTAGTCCCTTTCGAGCGGTTGCTTCCTGTTTCTCAAATCCTCTAGTCCCTTTCGAGCGGTTTGCTTCCTGTTTCTCAAATCCTCTAGTCCCTTTCGGGCGGTTTGCGTCCTGTTTCTCAACTCAAATCTAGTCCCTTTCGAGCGGTTGGCGGTTTGCTTCCACTTTCTCGAATCCCCTAGTCCCTCTCGAGTGGTTTGCTTCCTGTTTCTCAAATCCTCTAATCCCTCTCGAGCGATTAGCTTCCTGTTTCTCAAATCCTCTAGTCCCTCTCGAGCGGTTTGCTTCCTGTTTCTCAAATCCTCTAGGCACTTTCGAGCGGTTTGCTTCCTGTTTCTCAAATCCTCTAGTACCTTTCGAGCGTTTTGCTTCCTGTTTCTCCTGTTTCTCAAATCCTCTAATCCCTTTCATCGTCTAGCGACTGTCGAGAGGTTTGCTTCCTGTTTCTCAAATCCTCTAGCCCCTTTCGAGCGGTTTGCTTCCTGTTTCTCAAATCCTCTAGTCCCTTTCGAGCGGTTTGCTTCCTGTTGCTCAAATCCTGTCCTCTAGTCCCTTTCGAGCGGTTTGCTTCCTGTTGCTCAAATCCTCGAGTCCTTTTCATTCCTGTTTCTCAAACCCTCTAGTCCCCTTCCAGCGGTTTGCTTCCGGTGTCTCAGGTCCTCCAGTCCCTTTCGAGCTGTTTGCTTCCTGTTTCTCATTGTCCTTTTTGTCAAAGCCCTCTCGGGCGGTTTGCTTCCCGTTTCTCAAATCAAATCTAGTCCCTTCAGAGCGGTTTGCTCCCTGTTTCTCAGATCCTCCAGTCCCTCTCGAGCGGTTTGCTTCCCGTTTCTCAAATCCTCCAGTCACTTTCGAGTGTTTCTGAAATCCTCTAGTCCCGTTCGAGCGGTTTGCTTCCTGTTTGTCAAATCCTCTAGTCCCTTTCGAGCGGTTTGCTTCCTTCTCGAATCCTTTAGTCCCTTCCGGGCGGTTTGCTTCCTGTTTCTCAGCGTCCTGTGTCTCAAATCAAATCTAGTCCCTCTCGGGCGGTTTGCTTCCCGTTAAATGAAATCCAGTGCCTGTTCGAGCGGTTTGCTTCCCGCTGCTCAAATCAATCCAGTGCCTGTTCGAGCGGTTTGCTTCCCGCTGCTCAAATCAATCCAGTCCCTTTCGAGCGGTTTGCTTCCTGTTTCTCAACCCTCTAGACCCTTTCGAGCGGTTTGCTTCCTGCTTCTCAAATCCTCTAGTCCCTTTCGAGCGGTTGCTTCCTGTTTCTCAAATCCTCTAGTCCCTTTCAAGCGGTGTGCTTCCTGTTGCTCAATTCCTCTACTTCCTTTCGAGCGGTTTGCTTCCTGTTTCTCAAATCCTGTAGTCCCTTTCGAGCGGTTTGCTTCCCGTTTCTCAAATCCCCTAGTCCCTTTCGAGCGATTAGTTTCCTGTTTCTCAAATCAAATCTAGTCCCTTTCGGGCGGCTTGCTTCCTGTTTCTCAAATCCTCTAATCCCTCTCGAGCGATTAGCTTCCTGTTTCTCAAATCCTCTAGTCCCTTTCGAGCGGTTTGCTTCCTGTTTCTCAAATTCTGTAGTCTCTCTCGGGCGGTTTGCTTCCTGTGTCTCAAATCCTGTAGTCCCTCTCGGCACTTTGCTCCCCGATTCTCAAATCCTCTAGTCCTTCTCGAGTGGTTTGCTTCCTGTTTCTCAATTCCTCTAATCCCTCTCGAGCGGTTAGCTTCCTGTTTCTCAAATCCTCTAGTCCCTTCCGAGCGGTTTGCTTCCTGTTTCTCAAATCCTCTAGTCCCTTTCGAGCGATTTGCTTCCCGTTTCTCAAATCCTCTAGTCCCTTTCGGGCGGTTTGCGTCCCGTTTCTCAACACTTTCTCAACTCAAATCTAGTCCCTTTCGGGCGGTTTGCTTCCTGTTTCTCAAATCCTCTAATCCCTGTCGAGCGGTTTGCTTCCTGTTTCTCAAATCAAATCTAGTCCCTTTCGAGCGGTTTGCTTCCTGTTTCTCAAATCCTCTAGTCCCTTTCGAGCGGTTTGCTTCCTGTTTCTCAAATTCTGTAATCTCTCTCGGGCGGTTTGCTTCCTGTGTCTCAAATCCTGTAGTCCCTCTCGAGCACTTTGCTCCCCGTTTCTCAAATCCTCTAGTCCCTCTCGAGTGGTTTGCTTCTTGTTTCTCAAATCCTCTAATCCCTTTCGAGCGGTTGCTTCCTGTTTCTCAAATCCTCTAGTCCCTTTCGAGCGGTTTGCTTCCTGTTTCTCAAATCCTCCAGTCTCTTTCGTGCGGTTTGCTTCCTGTTTCTCAAATCCTGTAGTCCCTTTCGAGCGGTTTGCTTCCCGTTTCTCAAATCCTCTAGTCCCTTTCGAGCGATTAGCTTCCTGTTTCTCAAATCCTCTAGTGACTCTAGTCCCTTTCGAGCGGTTTGCTCCCAGTTTCCAGGAAGGCCGCGAACGTAACCAAACAGCGGAACCGAACCGCCAGGAACCGCCCACCCCTGTGAACCGCAAAAACCGCGAACCGCTGAACCGACACAGGACATCGAACCGCGCGAACCGAACCGCGTTTCCACTCCATCCATCCCTCCATCCTGCCGCCCTCCATCCAAGCCCCTCGCCACTCCAGGCACACCCAAAAACCATCCATCCACCCACCCCCTATCCAAACCCCTTCCAGCCAACCCTCCTCTGCCTCCATCCAGACCCCCTCCGGCACCGCCCTCCGACCGCTTTCCATCCATCCTCATCCATCCAATTCTTCCTTCCCCCCATCCCGGCCTCCTCCATCCGGGCCCTGCCCTCCACCCTCCCACCCAAAGCCCCTTTCACCTCCATTATCCAGGCACCCTCCATCCAGCCCCCTCCGTCCAGCCACCTCTCTCCAACGCTTTTCCATCCGTAGCAACCTGCTTCCCTCCATCCAAACATGAGCCATCCATCCCAGTGCCCCTCCATCTAGGCACCTCCGTCCAACCGCCTCCATCCACCCGCCTCTATGCAAGCAAACCCTTGATGCAAC
This sequence comes from Symbiodinium sp. clade A Y106, assembly GCA_003297005.1. NCBI lineage: Eukaryota > Dinophyceae > Suessiales > Symbiodiniaceae > Symbiodinium > Symbiodinium sp. clade A. The sequence goes on along the minus strand of BGNK01000320.1, from coordinate 227,669 downwards.
CCAACCATCTCCGTGCATGCACCTCCCTCCATCCAAACATCTTTTATCCAGCTGTCCTTCGTCAAAACATCTCCTCCTCTCCCACCACCCTGCACCCGACCCCTTCCGGCCTCCATCCAAACATCCCCCTCCATCCAAGCACCCTCCATCCAACTACCCTCCATCCAACGCCCCTCCATCCAACCACCCAACCAGGACGCATGGATGGAGGGGTGGTTGGATGGGGCGGAAAAGCTTGGATGGAGGGGGATGGAAGTTGGGGAAGGGCTGGTGGATGGAGGGCTGCATGGACGGTTGGATGGAGGGTGAAGGAAGGCGGGCATGAGGGATTCTGGTTGCTGGATGTGCTGATTAGATGGAGGGGGGCTGGTGGATGGAGGAATGTGTTTTCTGAATCGAACCGAACCGAACCGCAAGAAGAACCGCAGCGAAACGCGCGAACCGAAACCGGGACCGAGTCAAAACTCGTCCGAGAAACCCAAACGACCCGAAACGAAACGCGGCTTTACTGTATATAGCAGAGGCCCAAAGCAATTGCCCGAGGACGTGCCCGTATCAGGTGAGTCGGTTTTCGGAAGCCGTGGCCCTGAAGTGAACCCATGCTTCGCATGCTCCGGCCTTACCACCGGACGATGCCTTTGCCGCGACGTCCGCCTCTCACTGGAGAGAACTGGGTAACCCGAAGCTACTTTGGAGTCATTTGGTGGGATCCAAGTCGACTGGGCGTACTGCTGGGTTAAATAAAATAGGCGCAGAACAGGGCAAGGACACGAGGACGCCTGTTTGAAGCTCTCATCTGCTTTACTTGCGAGTCACCGTGCCTTCCGGGCTTTAGACGGGTATTTGCTCCTCTATTCGCTGTGTCATTGCTGCCTTTTGGGGCTTCTGGCTGCTAGATGAGTTCGCCGTATCTTCCCGCCCAAGCTGTGTGATGAGACGAGGAAGGAAACGGAGCTCCTGGCCTCGACAGTAGCTTCAGCCTTCGATGTCGCCTGCCCACCCAGGCTTGCTGTTCGGAGGCCGCTACTTGCAGCGCTTTCTGAAATCTCCTACGACGACAGTAGTAGCTCTCCACTGCCTCGGCCAGCAGTGACAAACCAAAGCTTGTATTGCAGTGTGCCGCTGAATCCCCTTCGGGTCCTTGCTGTCAGCAGCCACGGTCCATCGCACCGCCTTGAAACAGCAACGTCAGGGAGAAATGCCAGGTCGACTTCTTTTCGGGGGAACTGTAGCTGAGCCGATGCCATGCGAAACGAAGGGCTTCAGCTGCTCGCACTTCTGAGCTTCCAGCTAGGGCAACCAGCCATAATTTCAGCAGACGCCCCATGACGGTGTCTCGTCCGAAACAGCTGCACACGTAGCATAGACACTGTGAAGCTTCGGAGAGCAAAAAAAGATAGCAGCATGTCTCCTTCTAGCCATGCACAACTGTTGCCGGGGCACGACGACGAGCAAATCCATTTCGGCACCTAGCTTCTTTCAAACGGTCTGTTATCCAAACACAGCAGCCATTTCCGGCCAAAGTAGATCTAAGCAAATATCACCCACGTCCTGTCAACACCATGCACTGCCTGAATGTACGATCTGCAATGGGGCTATCCAGCGTCCCCAGCTTACTCGGCTTTGCACGCTGTGAGCTTCTCATCGGGCAGCAACATCCCGCGGCGCGCTTCTCCACGAGACTTTTCGCATGACTTTTGTGTTTCAGGTGCCCCTGCTTGCCAGAGTCAGCCGGAGCAGTGGGCAGATGCAGCGGCTGGCAGATGCAGAATCATCACGAAACGGGCTCTGGCTCTGGCTCTTCTCCCTCCCGGAATGTCGGAAGGCAAGAAGTGCAGGGCGACTTTGCGTGCATTAACTCACTACAGATCGAACTCAGCAAGATCCAAGCACACAACGCATAGAAAGGCCTCGTGAGCTAGGGACAGTCGAAGTCTAGGTGTGCAGCTGCTATGACAGCAAAAATCTCTGGGTGGAGAAGGTCTTGCATAGCTCTCCTGCCTAGGGGACGCGGGCAACAACCAGTCATGCGCTCCTCATGTCATGATATGTATGTAACAGTAACAATCCCGCGCGAGTATCTCAGGCTCCATTGTTTTGCATCAGCCCCTAAACCCCAAAAGCCCAAGTCACTTAGCCCGGCAGCCCTCAGCCCCACACCCCTGAGACCCCCAAAATCCTAATCTGAAACTTCCTGAAACAAGCAAGGCCGAAGCCGTCCTCCGCGATAGTTGCTGAGCTCGGGAGCTACGACCGAGGCAACAGGACTGCACAACCAGGAGACTGATAATGAACACATAGCAACAAGAAAATAAAAACAAACAAGAAAGCCGTGCCCAAAAATGCTAAGCAACAACAAGAGCAGCAAGCACGAAGAGCTGCAGCAGCAACAGCAACAACAACTTCACCGACCACCACCACCACCACCACCACGAGCCCCATCACCACCGCCACCAACACCAACACCACCACCACCACCACCACCACCATCACCAACACCACCACCAACAACAACGACAACAACCACAACACCAGCAACCAAACACAACAACAGCATGCAACAACAGCAATACCACTACTGGCGCCACGAACAACAACAGCAGCAGCAACAGCAACTACAGCAACAGCGGCAACAATAACAACAACACGCCCTCTAATTACATGGTAAAACAATGCAGGCAGTAATTATACAGTTGTATATGTAAAAATGGCGGTCACAGTTGATGCCGTAGTCGTATATAGTAGTAATAAGCATTATCACCATAACCGTAACAATAAACATTATATGAAGAAAGCAGAACCAGCATAGACAATGAACACTCAGCTGACCTTAACAACAACAGCCAACCAACAACAACGCCAAACAACAATAATAACAACAACAAGAATGAACAAGAAGAACAAGAACAAGAAAGAACAACAACCAACACCAACGACAGCCACATCACCAGACAACAAACACGAACCACAAATCACAACCACGAACCCAACACAACAAACGGCAAATGACAAGCAAGCAACATCCTTCAGCAAACCTCAAACTTCAAACAACAATCGACGCGCACAATGCCAACACCAACACGAAACAACCACAGCACCAAGAACCTCAGCATGGACTCCAATAACAGCACCAACACCAACACGAACAACACCAACACCACCAAGCAAAAAAAAGAAACACAGCAACAACACCGACAACACCAGCCGAAAAACACAATAACAACAACGACGACAACCACAACAGCAACATCAACATCATCAACAACAAGCACCACCACAACCACAACCACAACCCCAACAATAACGACAACGACAGCAGCAGCAGAAGCAGCAGCAGCAGCAACAGCAACAGCAACAGCAACCGCAACCACAACAAGAACAACAACAGCAGCAACATCAACAAAACACAAAATGACCAGGAATTGTGATGTCAATATAGCACTTGGCAATGCTACCTTTCGGTTGTAGAGTGGGGAAAACGAGTGAAACGCCAGAATCTCACTTGCCAAGCAGATGATGAACGGCCATGCCTTGAAAGCGTAAAACGCAAACTTCGGCATGAAATCTCCTGCTTTTTCCATTGCACCCGTATGCATTAATGAAATGGCTTTCATGCTGGAGCGCAGCCAGCAGTGATTTCTAAGCATGCATGTTGCCAGGTCCGTGACTGAGATGGCGACTTGACCGTTTTATTTGCTGCAGGACATTGACCTCGGCGCGCAGAATTTGAGGGTCAATCGCGATGCATCTGCCAGACGGAACAGTGCAGAAACAAATAGCATCAAATGAAGCTGAATACTGTAGTTCAAAGTGCTGCGAAACTCATCGTCCCTCTTGGGCTCCGTCTTTAAGCCGGGCGGTGGTCCACCTTGTTCACAAAAAACCGGTGCACGACAGCAAGTACTGAGTTCTTGCATGTTTATTCTGGGAAGGGCCTGCTCCTCCTTAACTGACGTCAGAGATTTTCAGATACTGGCATGATGAGGCAGGCCTTGTTCTGCTGCATGCAGCTTGCGATGCTGCGGGTGATGGGTGCAGGAACAGCTACAAACATGCCACTACTGTCGGCACATCCAGTACACAGCAGTTTTCGTCGATAACTCTCGGCTACTCAGGGAACACCTCCAAGCCGGAAGGTTGGCCCCGACTTTGTGGCCCATTATCCACACTGTACAAAACTCTCAAACTGAAGGGTGCCAGGTGCATCCACGGAGTCTACCGCAGGAGCGGGGTTCTGACACCCTGGCTCATGGGCAGTGCGTAGTACGTATATAGTCCATGGCAGACATTCGCGGACGCTTCACCTCACATTGGGATTCTGTCGCCGAGGCTCGTGAAGTAGTCTTCAATTGTCCACGGCTTAGGCACCAGAGCTTTGAAGGCTTCCTGGTCGCTCTCTTCGATGGGATAGCCAACCTTCTCCCAGTACCTGTGCATCGCCACGAAGTCCGGCATCAAGAATCCCATGCTCATGAGGCAGGGTCCCATCACTGGCGTGTACTTCACCTTCGCATCTGTTTTAATCACCTTGGCGTAGACCGAAGCGATCTCTTCACCGCTGAGCTTTTGGCTCGCCAGGTTGATGGTCTTTCCGACGAAGTCGGATTTGGCGAAACATGTCGCCACTGCCACTCCCAAGTCCCTGCAGCTCACGTACCACATCTCCATCGTGGAATTGTTTGCCAAGCCCGTGACACTTGTCTTCGTCGCTCCGCCATACTCTTTGTCCACAAAGTTGTCCATGAGCGTAACCAGGCGAAGCACCGTCCACTTCAGGGACGACCTGCCTTGCAGGGCGGCTTCGATGTCTTCCTTCACCTTGAAATTCGGCATGGAATATTGGGCCCCCTGGTGGCAGCCGGCGACCGAGCTCATAACCACATACTCTACAGTTCCACACGCCTCAAGGAAGTCAAGCATGCGGTTTGCCGCCGCGAGCTCCTGACTGCAGCCGCTGCCCTTCGAGAACATGGCCGCCTTCTCGTTCGACATGAGAAAGACATGTGTGGGCTTTGCCTCGGCAATCGCGGCCTTCAGCGGGGACTCCGGGCGCGAGTCCTCCATGTCACCTATCACGAGCTTGACACCTTGCTGCTCTAGCTTCTGAGCGGCTGGGGATGTGGAGCTGCGGGTCACCGCATGGACAGTGGCCGTATGGCCGAAGGCAGACAGGAGCTCGCGGATGACGGCACCACCCTGCTTGCCGGTGGCGCCGAAGACGAGGATCCTTTTCGACATGTCCCTGAGAGCACCCTTAAAATTGAAGCTGTTGGCTTGTGCCTGCTGCGTTACATCATGAGCTTTCTGGCTCGCACCCGGATTTAAGAAACTGGCTCTGTGGCAACTTGGGGCTTCGGGGGAGTGCTTGGGCAGCCCAGCCTACTCCCCGCAGAGGACGCCTGTGAAATGGCCAGCATGGCCTCGCCCAGGCACGAGCACAAAACTCATGATAGCCCGCGAGTTATTGTCGGGCCCTACCAGCTACCGCCAATCGAAAAGGCTCAGTCCTTCCGTCCTCCGTCCGCTGGCCTTCTCCGACATGTCCAGGTCAGGGCAATGCGACAAAGTCCGGAGCAGAGGCCGAGCGTTCTGAGCAAGGCAGAGTCGCAGAGTCTGAGTCGCGACTTAATGCGAGCGCTAAGGAGGACAGTCCATTAACCGAACTTACAATTTATCAACGAGTCTGCGTGTAAACCTGGGGCAGGAACGTCCGCGCTTGCTTTCAGCTCGAGGCCCTCTGTGAACTCCTCGTGCAATGCCTGGCGTTGGGGACGACCTGCCTGCCTAACCCTAGCATTTCCGTGCATTGCGTCTAGACGGACCATGCAGCGACCGTCAGAAGGGCTCATATAAGATCTGGCATCGGATCAAAACGAAGGAGGGGACCTTCCAAGACCCAGCATTCTCAGTCTCATGGCAACCGCGAATTTGCATGCCAGAGCATGATGTGGGCAAGTTCCCGTCGCAAAGCGGAGGTTGCATGTACAAACCAAAAGCTGATGTCTGCAAGAGCCTTTATCTTCTCAAGAATGCCGGACCTGAACAGCGACTATCAGAAATGCGCAGCCGACAAAGACATGGTCAAGTGGGAGTTGCAAACTTTTTGACTGTCCGCATTTCCACGGATTCGGATGTAAAGAGTGCTTGTCTCCCAAGTGCTCGAGCTCTCGACATCAGCTGAATCTAAGCTCCCCGCTGCTCTGGGTACCAGGCCTCGGTGGAATGACATGCAGAGAAGCACTCCGAGCCATGATTGCCCAGCGAGTGTTCGCCCTGGTGCAATAAGGGACCCTGATACAGACCCCCAAAGAGAGGCGAGTTGACTGGGACAGCGACCTCCAGCGCTGCTTTGCAGCTCTGGTTCCTCAGAGGGCCCACAGCTCCACACATCAGATTTGCTTCGCAGGGCTAGGGTACCTACAACCCGAAAAATGCCGGCAGACTGAGCTATGGACTCAATTTGATGCTCCAGTATGTCGAACCATCCGAGGTCCCGAACACACCTCATATTGCACGATCTCACATAAGAAGCCACGGGCCACGACCATGTAGGGTTGTCATGGGTTGTCGGATCAGCCTCACACTTCCCTCCTGCAACGCAGGCCCCGACCAAATCGGATTCAGAGGCAGGGCATAGTTCTCCTCGACCTGAGAATTCTGAAGTTGTCGGCACCGGCCCTACTTCCGTGACAGCTGACTGATCGCCATCTTCCTCGGATCAAACCCTTTCTGCTGGGAATTTGCTCCACATGCTAGGGAGGCGGCATCCTCTATACAGCGATTGCATCATGGCCAAAGTTTGCGATAGTCGGGCTCCAGGCACGCTCTGTGAGGAAATCGCGGAGCTCGTCCTGCAAGGCTTCGGAGTCGTGGCTCCACTGGCGCGCTGCGATTGGACCTTTCGAAGCTTTAACTGATCTGCTTCAGAATTCAACGCCGACACGTCTGCTGGCGGATTCCTCATCCATGTAGGCCCAAGGCCTAAGCTCGGCCGGAATGGGAAACGTGCTTCAGCGATTTGGACCCTACGTTCGTTTGAGAACACGGTAGTTCCCGGATCATATGTGAATAGGCGCACAGCAAATAGTTTTGAAGAGCCGGAACCGATGTTTGATCCAAACGCAGGCTTTTAAAAGCTCTGAACGGAGGTTTAAGGACGGGAGTCCGACTATCGCTGCTCTTCGCCATGCAATCCGAACATTGTCCAAGGCCCTGACTTGCCGTCGATATCATGGAAACCTTCCCACACCTCAGTCTGTGTCTGTGAGAAATGAGGCGGCAATGGAGGACTTCTGCGACATCACACGCTGGGATGTCCATTACCCATGAAGCAAAGTGGTGTCGTCTTGTTTGGAGCTTCTTTCATGTTGCAACACCCAGAAGGTGCTCTCCATGCCGCTGCTCCAACCCGAGAACCGCTCCTTCCGCAGCGTGCCTCCAAACTGAGCCTCGCCGCACTGAGGCTCGAGCAACGAGGAAGTTGGTGTCCAACTCCTCCCGACAGCTCCCATTGACTCTTCACTCTTGGTTGTGTTTTCTGTTGTTCCGGTGCTTCTTACAAGGAAACACGACTGCTTACTGAAGTTTACTGTGTGCCCCTTAGGTTCCTTAACAAGCACAGAGGCTAGCTGCTGATCCTAGAACAGAGTCGCAGTTTGACTTCAGCATTCGTTTCGGATGCCACCGAATCCTAACCCCGTTTGGAGAAGGTGAAGCATGACGCCGGCCTGCGGAAAGTAGAAGTTGAAGCACTCTGCACCATGACGGATGGCGCCGGATTCCTTCGTGGTATGGATCACCTCCTGCAGATTTAGATAGGGTTTCTCGAGAGGTGGTTGGGCTAGAGATATAAAGCCTTTCACAATATACTATTGGATCACCCAAGCGCATCATTCAAGGCTATTCCAGGCTTGTGGACGAGTCGATTGCGACAGCAGGATTGCACCGAGCGCGTGCACTGGCAGGGAGAGTGCATGTATGTTGATGGCTGTCGACAACACTCAACGCAGCCTCACTGAAATAACATCGCACTGGCAGCTCTCTCACATGGCATGCCCTTTCATCCCTTTCTTATGAGTGTGGAATCTAGATCTCTCTCTCTCTCTCTGCCCTTGGCAAAAAGTTGCCCGCAGCGAGTAGCTGACCGACAATTTCAGGCTTGCGAGCTGGACTTGCGCGAATTAGCCAGGCTAATTGGCGACTGCTCCGTGTCATGAGCTAATGCTGCTTGTTGGATTCTGGAGAACGTCTTAGAATCCCACGCTTGAGTGTTCAGTGTCTTCCGTCCAACTCAGACAGCGAGTAATGTGTCTGGGGCATACAAACTTGTCAGAGTCCGCAAGCCAGAACAGGGCTTGTCTTGCGTTGTTGTCAAGGATCGGCGGTTTGCTTGTCGCACATGTCAATTACTTCGGCTGTGGCTTGGCGGCTTACTTTTTTCTCTTTCGCATGGCTGGAATCGAACTCCACAAGCGAGGAAAGATAAGAGACATGGTATGCTTGCAACAACTGTTCTGTACGACACAATTTCCCTGAAGCAGCCATTTTACATGGCAGTTATTTGCGTCTTGTTCTTCTTTTTATGTTTTTTGTTATGCATCTGACCTGATGTTTCAGATCACTTCTGCATCGGCTTACTAGTTTAGTCGGGTTGATGGTGGCTCTTCACCAGCTTCATGGAAAGCTGTTCCTACGGATCTGCCAGGGCCAATGGGCCAAACTTTGTGCTACTTGAGCACCGGGGCCGGGCCGTTTCTGGCTGCTTTCTGCAGCATGTTTCTGTGCGCTCTTGGAGTATCCCTGAGCCGGGATTTTAACTTCGCCTCGGTTGGGTGGGACTTGTGCTGTTCCACACGCTACGCACTCTTGCCAGACGCTAGGCCAATACGGGATACATGCATGTTAGCTTGGTACATTTCTGCGGGTGCAGTTTCGCTAGGCCCCCACCTGGTCGAAATGTGATGCATGGCTCTGTCTACTGCATTCTCAAGTTAAACGGATTAAATCTCGCTCTTGACTCTCGGGCTTTCGTGAGCAGCGAGGGCTACATCATCTGACCGCCAATGATAGCCAGGACAGCAACAACGGCCGTGGCCTCGATCAAGCGATAAGATGTCGCATCCTCGGCAAATGAGGTGCTCCAAAACGTAGGGTCAAGGCCGTGAGGGGCCTTGGTTCAAGACTTGCCGTGATCAGGTGGAGCTACGTCTGGAGTGCGGGGTTGAGGAAGGTGCCGCTGTCTTGTCTTTGATTTTCGTTGCTTGTGACCAGCCGACCCTTCGTTCTGGAAATTATCGGACCACGTTATGCATGTCTCGACAGTGCGCCCGCGGATATACTGCGCAAGGCCTTCAGCTGACAATAAGGAGCGAGATGTTGCCCTTCAGGGCTTACATCCACGGCCTTGGGGGGGATCGGGGGAGTGTCTACACTGGCATCAGTGCTCCATTTTGCAGCCGTATCCGTCTGGCCCTTCGAAGGTCAAGTCCCGCTGTCCTGCCGCGGCAAGGAACTGGGCTCTTGTTAAAGGGTTTTAAGTTACCATATCGCCTTATTATTTAGAAGGGTGCCTGATTATTTACTATAGATCCGGCTTATGGTAACTGAAGTTCAATTCCTGAAAAAACCCAGGGCAGCTTCCTTTCTCCAGTGCCCTGAAATCCTCTGGTTTGAAGATGTGAAGGGGCATGCTGCAGCACAAGCGTCGCCAATGAACGGAACGTCTCTCCCCGTCACAGCCTATTGTTTGCCCTCAATGTCAACACTTGAAGGATCAGGGGTGAGTAAGTATGGCCTGATGCCAGGTGAGTGGAGTCCTGGAGTCATAACCACTCACGAAACATCAAGTTGCGAGCTTCAGTACGGTACAATAATACTTAGTTGAATGTTCACGGGCCGCCTCGGCAAAGTGCCTGGCCCGCTGTGGCCTTTGCGCCGCCCATCCAATGCCTCAAGGAGCTCAGTGTCAAGTTGCCGGCAGCATGGACGGAACTATCCCGGGTCACGTTGCAGAGTCTTTTGGGGAGGTGTCGCGTCAAGCAGGGTTCTACTTCGTCAAGCATCTTGTTTGATCGCTCAGCTGCATGATCTCGGTGGTCTCGTCGGTGATGTGGGCCTCGCCACCTGTGCGAAACCATCCCGGTGGGGAGCTCGAGGGATCTTGCCTAGTCAGCGTCCTTTCAAGGTTACGAACGACCAACAAATACAATCAATCCATGGTTCTGAACCCTGTAGTTGGCTAAGGCCTCGAGGGTTTGTCGACAGCAATGGCAATGATGGCACGCACATTCTGCGCCAGACTGACTCACTTTGAGCATGATCCCCCTCTGCAGGCACAGCGGTCCTGGGTTTTAGGCTTGCTGTTTCAGGCGTACGAGGAACTTCGACGCGGCCTCTCTCGGCTCCGCGGTTGTACTTCTTCCCACTGGCCATGATGACCTGCAAGTAGAGCGTAGGGAGTTTAGGAAGTTTAGGATATTTAGGGCCATTTAAGGCTTTGGCTTCAGGGTTCAGGGTATGTGCTGGAAGTCTTGCACAGTTGTTGATTTAGTCGCACTCGCAGCGCTTTGAAATCAAAGCTCGGAGATAGCGGATGCATGTATCTGGACGCTGGCTCCTCCAGTCTTGAGCCCTCGAACTTCATGGTTCTCAGCTGGCCACCTTTGAAGTAAAATGCTGAGTGTCGCCGTAGTACAGGTCATTGAGACAAATCTGCTCGTTGCCTTACACGATCAAGCGCTTTTTGGGAGATGAGCTCAACAAACGTCCCGACCACGAGCCAGTCAGCGCAAATAACTGCGGGCCCAAAGCACTTTGTGAGATGCATAAGAGTCACCGAGGCCGGAATGTAAGCGACAAGCAGAGTTACATAATTACAATAGCGACAATGCTCCTGCAGCCTGTCAGTGCGGGTCGTGGCTTGACTTTTAATTATGATCGTACAGTATTGGACAGCAGCCACATCTGCAGGCCTCATGTCTCGGGACCTCTTGACAATCTCGCTCACCGCCTTTAACATAACATCGTTGCCCGAGGACGACCCTTCCCGATCCACCGAAAAATGTGGATTCACCAAGCGTCTGGTGCACCGGATCACGGGCGTGCCGATGCGGGCCTCAGGAATTGCATTCGTATTCGTAGAAATTCACATAATACACAGGCTTCAAGATGCTTCAAGCAAAGTACAGAAACCCCACAAGCACAGGGATGTGCTTCAAGCGATTTCCTTCGCTGCAGAGATAGGCCATCTCTGCCTCAAAGCTTCGCTACGGGAAAGCATCACCGACCTTCTTCAGCAGCTTGTACCCGGCCACGTGGGCGTCGAAGGTGTCTTGGAACAAGTTCTGCCTTGGAGGGGAAAGGCTCAACTCAGGCTTTGCATGCAGGGAGTGTGACACTGGCGTCTGGACGACTGCATGCAAAGGTGCGTAAACTGCGTGTTTTTCGCCAGCATCAACCCGCCGTTGATGCGCGCCTCGCCATTCTGGTCCAACCAGTCCTGAGCTCAGAAGGCCCTGCAAGCCCTGCCCAAGCTCAAAAAGCTTCAAAAACAACCACGCTTTTCCGGCACCTCGTTGGTCAGGAAGAGATCTTTGCCCTTCCGGTCCTGCAGCTCCAGAGCAACAAGTACGTCCCCCAACAGAAATGCAGCCCATTGTCTGACCCTGCCTGTCTCTGCACGGCAGGGACAGCAACTGTGTTCACAAGCTACTGCCCAGCGTGCCCTGGCAACCCTAGAGCATCTCTGCAATGTCAAGAAGCACAGGATCCCTTGGACTAGAGAAAGATTTTCAAAGCGTCCAAGATGTCGGCGATGCGGTGTAAGGTGTTAAGCTGCGGCTGGATCAGCGCAGCGTCAGCGTCCAGCATGAGTACCTGGCGAGACAGTCGCTGAAGGCCCCTGGCTTTGTCTGCCTTGTGATGGTTGCCGCGAGAACTGGGACCTACAAGTAGGAACTCCTTGAGGTCCAGAAGGGGTAGAACCCGGCTCAGGGGTGTCGTAACGTTTGCGTTTCCGGCGCACATGGGTGAAAGCTTGTGGGCTCAAAAGGTAGTCCTGCATCATCAGATGCTTCTCCCAGTTGTACGTCCTCAGCTGTGAACTGGCTTAAAGGGAGTTGGGCCATGAATGGACGAATGGCTTCTGGACCGGGGCCGAAGGGTTTTCGGCAGAGCTCTAAGGTGCCCTGATGCAAAAGGTGGAAGAGGAAATAGCTGATTCGAGAAATGCAAAGGTAACTGAGCGCATCCGGGGTTCTCTCGCTCATTGACCTTTGCGCAAACGCGCAGGGACTTCTTGCCACAGTCGCTGATCATCCAATCCTCGCTGCAAAAAATGAATGAACAAGCCATGCTGTATCGTGACCTTACAGCCCTAGAAACATCTGGAAACTACAGCTCGAGCTCGCCTTCGCTCCAGAGATCTTGACACCAGATCAACTTAATCAACTTACCCTGCGAATGGCCCAAGAAGTGTGTGCCAAGAAGCTGTGAGCTGCGGCTCGGTCGGATGAGCCTTGGCTTGAGCCGCACGCGCTTCGTCAGGCTTCTTCAAGGCTTGCTTGAAAGTGAAACCAATTACTGCTCTTGTGTGCTCTTTGGCGACAGGCTTCCGAGTGTTTCATCATGGGCTGACCTTCTTAGGCCGGGCCGCGCGAAGCACCATAGCGTGGCCGTGCTTCTTCGCGTGGGCCCGATTCGTGGCCTCGGTGAGATCGCAACCAACTGTCTGAAGCCCGACGCAAACCGAAGCAGCACACGAGCATGATTGCCGCCGGCAAGGATTTGATGTTCATTTCTACTCCCAATAATCGAGTTCGGCTGCCTCGACAGCGCTAGGACCAATGTTTGTTTGCGCGCCATGGTGCCAAGATCGCTCGGAGCCAGTCAGGTCGGTCTTCGAGACGTTGCGCATCCTGGCCGAGCACGCGAAGTTTAGCATCCACTTGGCAGGAGTTCCGGAATTCTTTCGCCTGAGGGTCCTCAATCATACTACTCACGGGCAGTTCACGGGTGTTGACACTGCCACGGGGTTCAGTGACACAGAGCCGCAAGACACTTTGGTGTCCGCCACTACTGCTTTAGAGGGCCAGAGGTCATGTTCTTTCCATGCCTCCTGTGGCTCAGCACTGAGAGCGGTTGTTTGGCGGATGAGGCTCTGCGCACCAGTGCTGCAGTCCTTGCTGTTGCCCCAGGTGGCATGCGAATCGCTCAGGACTGCCTTCAAAGTCAAAGCCGAGCTGTCACGCCCACACAGCACACGAAAGCAGTGTTGCCCTCTTAGAGAATCACAAAACGGCTTTCGCTGCGCAGGTCAGCTGCACTGGGCCTGGCCTGGAGGATGACGATGCCGCCGTGCTCCTCTGGTCTTGCATCGATGACCTCTGAAGATGCAGTGATGCGTCTGCGGCAGATGGGTACAACAGTCGGGGCTTGGCTTCGGCCTGGGCTTGCATAGATCTGCTTCTCCAGTCGCTCCGAGCTTCAACCCCGCCTTAAATTAAGCTACCATAACCGGGATCACAAGTAAATAATCATGGTTTCTTTAGTACTATGGTAGCTTACATTAAAATCCTTCATCAGAACAAATTTGATCAAACCTGTCTAGGCCAAGCTGTCAAGGCGCCAGTGCATCTTTCCGCGCCAGCCACTGAGGCCTTGGCCCTGGCCTCAGCGATTTCACGCGAATGCGCGTGCGGCCGTAGACTAAACTGCAAGGAAAACCCATCCCCTTTCATTGAGGATCCTCACAGCTATATAGCACAGCATCTCTTTTCGGGGTTCCCAAATGTCCCGAATTTGAAGAAGACTTCCTGTCTTTAGTGGCTTCCTTCCTTTCTGCTGCGCAGGGCACGCGATGGGAAGCCCGGCGAAAGGATCCGCCGGGGACGCCGTGGGCGGCTCCAAGGGCAAACCCGGAGCCCTCGGAACCTGGGCCTTGAAGACCTCGGTCGGAGTTAGGAGAGACTTCATCTGGGAATGATCTATAGAGATGTTCATGGTTCTTCTGCTGTTGTAGGATAATGTCGGTTTATGTAGGCAGGTTTACATAGGGCTTCTGGCGGTTTGCGCTCCCAGTTTAGGCTTCTAGGAAGGCTTCTGGGGTTTCATTTCAGGCAAGGCCCCAGGCAGGCAATATGACAAGTTATGGGGCTTTGGGTTTCTAGGGTTTAGGAAGCACTATAGAAGGTTTGCTCTTTCGTTTGGCCGTGGCTCTGCCTTCCCTCTGACAAAGCCCCTCTTCGTTCTCTGCTCTAAGCCCTAGGACCATTTTGCCTGCCAGCGCCAAGATGGGAACATGCACGCCTTCCGTCTCACCAGCTGAGTCCGAGAAACGTTCCACTGATCTGAGGCCGGACCTTCCTCCTGCCAGGGAACGAGGCAGTTGCGGAATTCCTCTGCCAAGCACACAACCAAAACTTTGGAGACGAGACCCTCAAGATCAAGTGACTTCACGGCGAACGCAGCCCAGCCCGGCTGTCCGCTCCTCACCGTGGACTGAGCAGCAGCGGCAAATCCAGTCTGGATGTGCGTGGCTGAACCTGGGCATGCACAAAGCCGTGCATATTCGGAAAGGTTTGCTTCTGCGGAGAGAGGATTAGAGTCAGGGATTCAGGTAGTCCGAGGAGCATGAAGTAGCGGCCGCACTCAAGCTTCGTCGCAACCTTAGTTGCACCACTGACTCGGCTCGAGACGAACCATAGGATGAGATTTCTGAAGCTCCTCGCCGAGACACCACTTCGTCACAGGCCTGCCGACAACAAGCGAGACTTTCAGCAACGTCTGTCGAAATATCTACTCATTTTACTCACATGCTAGGGGTGCAGGTAATGTTCATGCCATGCAGCCATGGGCTCTTGAATGCATCACTGACGAAACAGACTAGTCTACCCTTCTTCCGAGGTACTCCCTCTATCAAAATAACTGTGAAGCCTGTAGCTTCGTGAGGAATCGTGTCGCACTCTAAGGCACCGCAATAAGTTGCCATGCTGCCAAAATAGTAGCTGCCTTAGCTTGAACCTCCCTCAGTGGCTCTTTGCCATAGCTCGGAAGCTGCCTGTCGAGTTTTCTTGGCTCTTCTATTATGTACCTACACATGCGCGCACACACACACACATGTGTGTGTATATTCTATGTATACATATATACATATATATTTGTATATATATATATATATACTATATATATACACACACATATATATATACATACATACACACATATATATATATAAGGATATAAGGCAACAGCAATTACATTGGCATCTCCAGTGGGCCTGTACGGTCGGGAGGTTGCCTATCTCCATCGCCTGGTCAGCGCACTCCTTGGCTAGTTCGAGGCACTCCACAACGGGAAGATCCCATAAAGTTTATTATAGTTCGGGAATTCCACTTACGACGGTAGACACTGTGTTTCTGGAATCACCAATATAGAGGCATTTCGAACTCCAGCATGGGATTGTTATGAAAGAGACGGCAGCTGTGGCATGCAAAGCCTTGATGACATCTATACGTGAAACGAATCCGGGTGAAGGCTGGGGAAATGCAATACTTCAGAGGACGTAAACGCTGCTTTAAGTGTTTTTGCAAAACAACACTCGCGGGATGTCGGGACAAGCTTTACACTCTGCTGAGGTTGAAAAATCAGATCAAAAAAAGCAAAGCGAAATCCAGCATCCACAAGACTCTGACCAAGACCAACATACGCTGCAAGGCTTCAAGGTCCGAAAACATCAGGACTCTTAGAACAAATAAGGGCTTCGAGTCACAAGACGCACCGAAAACAGCCAATCGAGGGGACTGTACTGCCTGACTAGCACTACAAAAAACATGCGATTTCGAGTGCGCCTCCGCCGTGGCATCGTTTATGACTGGGAACATGTCCAAGGTGGGCTTCATCCCGCTGGGTGCATGTTACTCACACGAGGCATGGGCAGCAGGCGTTGTGGGTGTGCTTCAACAGATGTTGCTGACTCCTTGCTCTGCCAACCACCCACACTTTCTGTTGCCAAGGTCAGGGGCGCCACACTTTGCTCATCTGTACTATAAGGCAAGGAGTTGGGGGAGCGAATCCAAGTGACTCGGTTCTTTGCGAAGAGCTGCTCCACGTAAGCGCCAGTGGCCTTCAGATTTCGTTGGCATGTGCTGTCTGTGGTCGCAAAGCGTGGCCCCGCCCCGCCTGTGCAGAAGGATCCGGAACAGGCTTGGCTGCCTCTGGCAGATTCAGTACCGGCGGCGGCGCTGGTGGCGGCGCTGGGGGCGGCGCCGGCGGCAGTGCTGGCGGTGGTGCTGGCGGTGGCAGCCCAGCTTGGGCGAGAGCCTTTCGGCTTGCAAGAAAGGAGAAGGTTGTGTTGGTTTTCTTTGTGTCGCGAGCTCGTCGCTGAGTAGCTGCACCTTTATCTTATAGCGTCTCGCTGGAGGCTGCAAGCTGACTGCCTGTGAGATCTCCCGAGGGCCTTGATTGGCTGTGCCACGCTGAGCTCGCTTGGCATGTCGACCGAAGGGATTTGAACCAAGGGCTCCGTCCTGCAACTTAAACGGGCTATGTTTCAAGCCCTTGCTATGTCGCTCGACCAGCACGCATGTGGAAAATGTGTCATATCCAATCCCTGTAGAAACTAAACGCTCCACCGAAACCCTAAAACCCCAAACGCCTAAATGCAGTCTCTTCATCTCCAGGAGAGCTTTCGAACCGCTCGACCCACTTCGTCCTTTGCACTGCGCTCCAGGCCTGCGAGGTCGCTAGGTCCACCTGATCTTCTCGTTTCTGGTTGCTACCAGCATTCTTGCTAATTAATTGCTACAATAATTTTGTTGCTCGTATTATTACTAACTACAACTGATCCAGCGCTATGTGCGTTCCTTAGTGGCTTAATGTCCTTAATTGAATATTTATGTGTATATCTTGATTGCTATTGTTGTCGTCTGTCACGCTATCTGCACGAAGACCTTTCGAAAGACTGGAACCATCTTTTGTTAAGCACACCGACAGCACAGCTCCTGACATGTTTCTGTAACTCAAATTCTGTGGTGGAGCGGTGTGCTCTTGTTCCTCATTTGTCCAATCCCTTTGGAATGGTCTGCTCCACTTTACAATTCTCCTCTTTGTCGACTTATCTCCAATTAAATATCCATTCTACACGAGTAGGACGGGTGCTGCTTGCTGTGCATCTCCCTCACTTATCCATTCTCTTTCGAGCCGTTTGCTCCTCTGTCTCCACATCTTTTACCTCTCAAACCCCTTAATCTTTTTCTAGGTGTTTTGTTCCCATTCCTCAAAATGACTAGTCCCGTTCGACTGGGCTGCTCCTCTTTTCTTGAATACAATCCATGACCCAGTGCGACTTCGGAAGAGAGCATCCATGCCCTAACCGTCATAATGTTCAGTGGTTCGGTACGACTTTGGAAGAGAGCATTCAGGCTGGTCTGTGCAGGTTGTCCCTGCGGCGCGAAATCCCAAGTATACAAGGATGAAGTCTCGCCCTGCTTGCAATATTTTGCCCACCAGCATTACGAACAACACAAGGGTTGCGGCAAAACAAGCTCTGACATGTCGTCGTAGTAAGTTATTACTGTTGTGTTCTCGATACATTGGCCCAGTGGCCAAAGAAATGCTGTTGCATGTTGCACAGACGCTTGGCGGCAAACTAGAATCTACAAGGACTCGCTGGAACAAAAAAGCAAAAGCGTGGAAAAGTCCAGCGCAGGCCACAACCACAAAAAGGCGCCAAAACAAAACATTCCGACGGGCTTTCGCACCATAGAAAGCAGTTTACAACAGTGTGCAGCGGCAAACCGGCACTAATGAGACTCATAATACTTAATGTTTTAGAATTTTAAAACAATACTTGCAGAAAGTATGGGGGCGGGGCCTGCTTCACGGCCGCCTGGATGACCTCGCGGCCCAGTGGTCCAGTGCCGGGGCTCTCTTTGTAGCCGCCGGTGAGGTAAAACTCAAAATACCTCCAGCAATGCTCACATCAGTCGCTCGTCTGCATGTCAATCCTACTCGTCCTTAACCTCCCTAAAAGGGCCCGAAAGCTCTGACAGGCCACAGGCCGGGTACGGCCACGAAGGCAACGCCCAGCGTCACCGCGACGACGCTTTGGCAGCCCGAGGACGCCGCTCGTCGAATCGGCATCGTGGGGGCAAAGTTTTTTTGCCGTGAAGCGAAGCTGCTCGTGGCTTTCTCAACTTGGCTGTTGTTAGGGGAATTATGTTTTTAAGCTACCGTAAGACAGGGATCATGTAAGGGTTCTAGAAGGGTTTTCGACGCTCACACTCGCTAAATAAGGGTTTAGGGTTGCGGGATTTGCTGTGCTCTGTGCTCTCACTTCTGATTATGTAATAGGGCCATAAAGCCTAAGGGCCTGTGCGGTGTATGGACTCTGCTCTTGCAGGGGAATTTCCGAAGGCCATGACCGCACGTCATACTCACACGACACCTTCTTATGATCTCGAGCACAGTCTGGCTCTTCCAATTTCGGGTAATTAACAACATTAAAACCCTTACCACACTTTGCAACGGCTTCGAACCGTCACACCCATGGCTGGAAAGATCCTCATGTCCTCATAAGTTTCATTTTCTGTCACGCTCGCTGTGACAGCTGAGCCAGCGAGACTGAGCCCGAGAGGATTTGGAGAAACATCGGTTCTTTGGAAGCCAATGTGTCTTCCAGGGTCACGAGTGAGAGCTTCTCAAAGTATCCGGACTGCAACACTGATGCGGCGACCGCACCACCGAGGCGATGGCGCCAAACCCAAACTCCGGAATGTGCGGGTGGAAGCCTCGCCGACATCAGAGGTGCGCAGACTTGACTAGACTCTCTGAACAAGGAAGGCATCTCATCGCGCAGACGCAGTCTCTCCGTGTGTGTGCGAAACGGAACGGCTTGGTGATGCTCGGAGAACCCCTCGAGGCCGAGCAGAAGTCTCTGACCAAACCACTTCGAGAAGCCCAGATGTGTCTGTCACAAGCCGGGGCGCCTTTCTCGTGTGCTTCTTTCAAGACTTCCAACCATCGCCTCGGAGGAAGGAGACACGAAGCTAGGCGCGGCGGTAAGTGCGTGCACACCTTCAACAAGTCTGAACAGCTGCTGCTTGTACAGGGCAGCTAGGTCTAGGTGGAGCCCTCGGCTTGTGTGGTAGTAAATGGCATTGAACAACTCAAACCTAAACTTAGGAGCTTTAGTTGCTTCAACCACTGGAGTAGGATTTCGGGATACAGCAAATCTGCATAACGGCTCTAAGGGATACTTCTTTCTGAATGATTTTTTCCAAATCTCCTCTCGCTAGAAGTTCTCATGGATGCCGAAGGCTCAGGGGCCCACGATGTCCAGGAGGAGGTGGAGGGTGACCGCAGAATCTTCTCAGTGTGATCCAAAGCCTCATGGACTCACGGGCCCGGGGCCCGGGGTTTTGAGGCCGGTATCCCTGTGGGAGGCCTTGTGCTCTGTACTGGGTATGTGTGGGTCTGCAGGCATCTGCACCACTGCACCCACTTGCAAAATGACAACGAAAAACGCATGGTAACTTTTATCAATACATGGGCCGAACCGCCCTATCTCGTCAGCATGATCGTTCTACCATCAAAATGCGAGCATGTATGATGCACTGATCTCTCTGTCTGACTAGCTGCATCTGTCTCTGCCTCTGCCTCTGTCTCTGTCTGTCTGCGTTATGCACGTATGCAATGAATGCAATCAAGAATAGCGAATGAACGAATGAACGAATGAAGGAGCGAGTGAATGAATGAATCAATGAATGAATGCATGCATGATTCTTGCATCTACCTTCCTATGCATCTTCGACTATCTGTTAGAGTGATTCTTGGGACTCCCATAGGTCTACCATCTTCCTCTCTGCACCTGAGGACCCAGGCCCAGAGGCAAAGCTCGGCTTGCTCCGGCGGCAGGTGCTCGTAGTCCATGCCACGGCTTCCGACCTCAACAGGTGGGATTTCGACTCACACACTCGCACAAGGCTGGCATGGCTTCAGGCGGGATTTATGTAAGGTTTGTCCTGCAGATTCAATGCAGGTGACTACAACGACTGTAAGGGCTTTGGGTTTCAGGTTTGTGTCTTCGTTACTTTAGGCATCACAAGGATTAGAGGTTCTAGTTAGGGCCTTGGGCTGAGGGTTTATGCTGGGTTTGGGGCGCAGACTCAGAACATACAGGCACGCGGAACAGAAATACATGAACAAGTCCATGCATGCATGAAGACAGAAACATGGCCAGGAGGATCTGTTGAGAGAGCTTGAGAGAACTGTTGTGAGGATCCGCCTATGCATCTGCATTCACACGTGACTGCGGGTGCATACACAGCAAGGAGAGCGAGAGGAAGTGTGTGCGTGTGCGTGTGCGTTTCGGTGTCGGTGTCAGTGTCGGTGTGTGTGTGTGTGTACGTACGTACGTACGTTTGCACAGCGTCAAGCTGCAAAGCCCGTGTGCTTCTGAGCCAGCGTCTCTAAGGTGACAGGCTTCTACGGCACAGCCGGACAGCAACGACCAAGCAAATCCTGTCAACCTTGGAATCGCCGTGCGCCGCGCCAGGAAGGTGTCGAAGTCCGACACAACCTCATTGCAAACTTGCTGTTCAGTCTCGGTTTACCAGAATCGACTGATGAGGGCATGCTTCGTAGGGAATTCGTCGACCCCCTGAGGCATCCGCCGGCTTCACCGTGTTCTCTGCATAAGCGATGAGTAAGCCATGTGGGTTCATTGGGTTATCCTGCACGAGCCGCTGATCGCATGCCCGAGCTCTCACAGCAAGCAGCAGGGCACTGCTCAACAGGACACTGTCGACCTGTGAGAACCCGTGAACAACGACTCTACGACTCTGCGATGCCTTCATGCTTCAGCGTCGCAGACTTTCACCGAAACCCGCAACTTAGTGTAGACCCCAGTCAGTAGGTTCCTCGACATTGAGGGCCTCCAAGAAAACATGCGGGACCCCGTATATTTTTGCGAAAACACATTTCGAAACTTCTCACTATGAAACCCTCCAAGACCCGGAACCAACAGCAGCTTCAGAGCTCCCCCTAAACCCTAAACCCGTCTCCTGGTCGAACTGGTACAGGACCACCTTTGGCCGAGAGGTGCCTCGCAGAGCCTGGAGGTTCATGTCCATGAAGGCCTGAAGGTAGCTTCGTAAGTAGAATGCTTCCGCTCTTAGGGTCGAGGAGTTCAGGGCCTAAGCCAGCATGTCGCTTCCTGGTGCTCTCTGCCCCTATCCTCCTCGCAACATGTCGCTTCTTGGTGCTCTGTGCCCGTATCCTGTTTGCAACGTTTCGTTTCTCGGTGCTCTGTGTCCCTATCCTGTTCGCAGCCTGTCGCTTCTGGGTGCTCTCTGTCCCTATCCTGTTCGCAGCATTTCGCTTCCTGGTGCTATCTGCCCCTATCCTGTTCGCAGCGCGTCGCATCCTTGTGCTCTCGGCACGTATCCTGTTCAAAGCGTGTCGCTTCCTGGTGCTCTCTGCCTTATTCCTGTTCGCAGTGTGTCGCTTCCTGGTGCTCTCTGCCCGTAGTGTCGCTTCCTGGTGCTCTCTGCCCCTATCCTGTTTGCAACGTTTCGTTTCTCGGTGCCTGGTGCTCTATGCCCCTATCCTGCTCGCAGCATGTCGCTTCTTGGTGCTATCTGCCCCGATCCTGTTCGCAGCGTTTCGTTTCTTGGTCTCTGTCCTCATCCTGTTCGCATCGAGTTGCTTCCTGGTACTCTCTGCCCCTATCCTGTTCGCAGCATGTCGCTTCTTGGTGCTCTCTGCCCCTATCCTGTTCGCAGCGTGTCGCTTCTGGGTGCCCCTATCTTGTGTGCATTCTTGTGCGCAGCGCCTTGCTTCCTGGTGCTCTCTGCTCCTATGTTGTTTGCAGCGTTTCGTTTCTGGTGCTTTTTGCTCCTATCCTGTTCGTGGCGTGTCCCTTCCTAGTGGGTGCTGTTTGCCCCTATCCTGTTCGGAACGTGTCGTTTCTTGGTGCTCTTTGCCCCTATCCTGTTCGCAGCGTGTCGCTTCTGGTGCCCCATCTTGTTCGCTGCGCGTTGCTTCCTGGTGCTCTCTGCTCCATTTCTGGTGCTTTTTGCCCCTATCCTGTTCGTGGCGTGTCCCTTCCTAGTCCTCTCTGCTCCTATCCTGTTCGCAGCGTGTCGCTTCGTGTCGCTTCGGGGTGCTGTTTGCCCCTGTCCTGTTCGGAACATTCGGAACGTGTCGTTTCTTGGTGCTCTTTGCCCCTATCCTGTTCGCAGCGTGTCGCTTCTGGGTGCCCCTATCTTGTTCGCAGCGCGCTGCTTCCCGGTGCTCTCTACTCTCCTGTTTGCAGCGTTTCGTTTCTGGTGCTTTTTGCCCCTATCCTGTTCGTGGTGCCCTTCCTAGTCCTCTCTGCTCCTATCCTGCTCGCAGCGTGTCGCTTCGTGTCGCTTCTAGGTGCTGTTTGCCCCTGTTCGGAACGTGTCGTTTCTTGGTGCTCTTTGCCCCTATCCTGTTCGCAGCGTGTCGCTTCTGGGTGCCCCTATCTTGTGCATTCTTGTGCGCAGCGCCTTGCTTCCTGGTGCTCTCTGCTCCTATGTTGTTTGCAGCGTTTCGTTTCTGGTGCTTTTTGCTCCTATCCTGTTCGTGGCGTGTCCCTTCCTAGTGGGTGCTGTTTGCCCCTATCCTGTTCGGAACGTGTCGTTTCTTGGTGCTCTTTGCCCCTATCCTGTTCGCAGCGTGTCGCTTCTGGGCGCCCCTATCTTGTTCGCAGTGCGTTGCTTCCTGGTGCTCTCTTCTCCTATCCTGTTTGCAGTGTTTAGGGTTCCTATAATTAGGGGCTTTATGGGCTCAGGGCTTGGGGTTTAAGCCCGATTCCAGGGTTTAGGGTTTCCCTTTCAAGTCATCCTAAGACGAAGCAATCACTGTTTCGAGCGTTCTTCCCATTTCAGAGGGGCATGGACCCCCTGGTTTCTGCAGAAGTTCGCGTAGCTTCATATTATCCATACTAGCTGAGTAATCCCTATACAAACACATCATTTCAAAGACGCTGCTTATTGAGTCCCCTTCTGTTCCCTGGGTCGTTTTTTAGAGACCGCCAAGACATACGCAAAAAAGATAGAGGCACAGAGCACCAAGAAACGACGTGCTGCAAACCTGACAGGGGCAGAGAGCCCCAAGAAACGACACGCTGCAAACAGGATAGGGGCAAAGAGCACCAAGAAACGACACGTGCCGAACAGGATAGGGGCAAACAGCACCCAGAAGCGACACGAAGCGACACGCTGCGAACAGGATAGGAGCAGAGAGGACTAGGAAGGGACACGCCGCGAACAGGATAGGGGCAAAAAGCACCAGAAACGCATAAGGAACCCTCAACTAAACCCCCTAAAGCCCTAAACCCCAAAACTAAGCCCTATATGCCCTACCTAAGCCCTAAACCCTATAGAACCCATGCAGCCCTTAATGCCGTTGTTAAAAAAAGAAAAAAAGATCCCTTGCGAGCCGAATCCGAGGTCAGAGCGGGCTCGGAAACGCGACCTGCCCGGGGCTGCATTCATGCGGGGTCTCATGATATGTTATAAGGTTAGTATAGGGGTTATCGTTCTCAAAGCTTTTGTAGGGTAAGTCGTTTTCTCATAAGATGTTTGCAGGGTGAGTATCTCGCAAGGTTGTACAGAGTTAGACGAGGGTTCGTGGCTATGTTGCAACACAGCGGAATAAGGACCTTATGGGGGGAGGGGGCGCGTGCTTCAAAGGCATGAAATATGCAACAACTTGCACTTCTTTGAGGGCTTCTTCCGCAAGGACGAACCGACATTGCAGGGTGGTCATCAAGGAAACAGGATTTAGACCCCTGAACATCGCGGTGCAAGTCATGAACATCCCTGCTACAAGTCAAGCGGTCGCAATCCTTCAAGGCCCGGAACCCTCAGATTCCAGAGCCCCTTTCGCATTTCATTTCCCAAGCTCGCATCACTTCGTCAGCCTGTCTCCCATCCAACAGCCGGCTGGATGTCAGGCCTCGTTTGCTCGCGAGAAGGGAAGCTTCAGCAATCTTCATGACAGGTGTACATCGGCACCCCTAAACTCCAAACAAAGCATGAGACTGCAGAGTCTGAGGCCCGAGCTTCAGGATGAAAGCCTGCTGCACTACGGCTTCAGGCCTGGGCATGTCCGTTTCGGCATGGGCTGTTGACAGGGTTTCGGCCCGGCATTAGGCTTTCAGACTTCCGGCACTCTAGGAGAGACAGGTGCATCGGCCTCATCCTCAGGGAGAAATGTGAGGTGGCTCAGGAGCTGTAACCCCACACCCAGCAAATAGATCTGAGCAAGACTCGCGCGGGAACTCCCAGAAGCATGTCCGAACAGCGAAACAATCAGCCTGGAAGCATCAGAGCCCAAACAGTAAGTTGAGGTGGGACTTCAGGTCTCACTTGTCCACTACATGTCTTTTCCGTCCGCCGGTTGTCCTGCATCTCATGAGAGAGCAAAGGATCAGGCGCCCTCCACCTCGCTTGTGACATTCAGCTCCTTCTTAAGATCGACATCGACTTTCACGGATAGAACATCGCCGGTTGCATTCATCTTGAGACAGACGGTCGCAAATTGCTGAGAATCCTGCCCACAGAACTCCCGGGCAGAAGTATTCACCAGAGCCAGCGTCCCCCTCGCCGGAGGTACGTAGGTGCTGGGGTCCTGAAAGACGACAATCGCATGACCATCTTCTCGTATTTCGTTGTGAAACCAATCCCGCACATTAGGGAACTCCTTCCCGTGGTTGAAGACGTGCACAGATTTTGCGACCTCGAGCGGCCTATCACCACCGTAGCGAAACCATTCTGTGGGGGCCATTATCGGCGGATTGGACGCGGACACAAACCGGTGGCGCACAGCGCCATCAAAGGCCTTTCCCAAGGCACCTTCGGCAGCTCTTTTGAGTGTGCCTGCACTTTTATAGGCTTGAGCATGTTGTGCAGCAGGCCCGCCATGTACGGCTGCTACTCCCACTGCCATCCCAACTACTTTCAGTATCAAAGCATCACGGATGTCGCTTGTGAGGTGGTTAATAACCTGGTTATAGGCGAAGGTCTTGTCGATGGGATCCACATCTCCCCGGGGATCTGTAGCCGGGCAAAGCCCTTCGCGGTCTTTATCCTCGATCCGTCTTCCGCCATCGTTGTTTATCATGAGAAACCCGATAGTAGGTGTGCAGAAGTATGGGCTCGTCCAGCAGCATCGCGGCTCAGATTCCTTGGATCCCCAGTACCACCAGAACGACCGATCCGGTCTCATCTGCTTCAACATCTGGCAATCCGACTGCTTCATGTTGACGGTTCTTCCAGCCTTCCGGAGCGTCTTATGGATCTTCTTTTGGCGCTTGCAGCAACAGACATCATTGTATTCAAGGGTCCCTGCTGCAGACATCTGCTGCTGAGGAGCCAGTCGAGCACTTTCCACAGATACTGCCCACATCAAGGCGAGGAAGAAACCAAAGCGCATCGCTGAAACTCGAACATGTAACGGCCTGTGTGCTGGGGCACTGACCGCACAACCTGATCTGAGCTCTGAGCAGCTTGGCAGACTTGAGCCACAGAGAATACGATGTCGGAGCTCACGAACATGGAGTCACCCCAACAATGACAGTCACGTAGAAGGACATCCTCATGTCTCGTGATAGGCTTCTCTTGCTTGCAACTAGACCTCGCAGATGTCTGCAAGGTTTTCGAGGGTTCGTCCATGCCCATAGTTTCACCCGCTTCACATTCGACTCGTCATCTTGGAAACTTGAAGTGGGGAGTTTCAGAAAGACAGGGACGTCAATAGAGATATAGACCTTCAACGACAGGATCCTTTTTACGAGGACACGAACTAGAAAGCACTGTTCATATCATGCATTTTGCGCTAAGGCCAAATTGTGGAGTGCACTCAATACTCCGCAAGCAGAGGTTGGGGAAATATTGTGTCCATCGTCACATGACTGACTCACACTGAAATCCAGGTCCAATCTTGGATCCCCCTCCCAAGCAAACATCGCTCTTTCAAACTTTCAGTAGCGGCCCCAAAGGGGCCGCTAACTTGGAGAACTATCCACATGCTGCGGCGGCCTCAGTCTACAAGCCCGACATGATTCCTGTTCGGATCACCCGGCAACAGGTACTGGGCTGCCGGACACATCCAGGCCCGGCACCGATTCGTAGTGGTCCAAGAGCCGAATCTCCGGCTCCTGGAAGCTCAAAGCTCCGCGGCTTGGCTGGGCGTCGACGAGACTTTCCCCGAAACCCGTTTAGGGCTTTTCCCCCTCCTACTCCTACCTACCGTTTAGGGGTTAGGGGTTTCGACTCGCACACTCGCACAATGCAGGCAAGGACCCCAGCAAAACCGTCGAAGGACGTGAGATTCGGCACTCACACTCGGACAAGCCAGAGGTTAAGGGTTTAGGGCTCAGGGTATCGATGGGTATAGGTTTCGGCCCTCACTCTCGTGCCAGGCGAGGCAACCCATGTCTGGGGGTCGACGCAAGCTCAAGTACGGCTTAATGCAGGTCTGCAACAACGGTCAGAGTGTGGTTGACGGTACTCCAGTTGTCATAACAAGCCAACCATCCTCAAACGCTCAAGCTACGCGGCGGGATGCCTAGGTGGGACTGGGCTCCTCAAGTGAGACATACTATGTGTGATAAGCCGACTCAGGATGTCAACCTGAGATGAGCGTATAGGTTTAGGATATGATATATATGGGGTTACGGGTTTGGGTTTGGGGGAGGGTCTCCCTTGAAGGACAGGACACTCATGGCAGAGTTGATAAACACCCGAGGAGACTCACTTCTCTCTCCTCCTGAGAGAGGTTTGGGCTACGGCCAAACTGGTTTAGGATTAGGATGGATTCGACTCTCACAGCTTCTGGTTTGGGGCTTGGGGCTGAGGTTCACTGTCCTCAATGGGCGAGCTTGTCTCCAGGAGTGCTTGCAGCTGAACCATGGCCTGTCAAAGTGATCACTTCAGGATCGAAAGGTTGGGTGTTTGGGTTTTTCCCACCCGCCCAGCTGACAAAGTCGCACCGCTCGGAACTCGTCCGAACTTATCGCAAGAACTGAAGTGTCTGCAAGTCCAGGGTCTCCGAAGGTCGCCCCTCAATCACAGTCCAGCAACAAGTAAGCACCCATACATCCGAAGCGACCTCCCGAAAGCCAGACTCCAAATGCAAAACGGCCCCCGCTAGCCAAAAGAGTAAATACCCGGTCAGGAGCTGACTCTGGCAATCAGGTTGGGGGGTTTAAGGCGTAGGGTAGAGACGAGCAGAGTCACAAAATCCATTGCATACGGATTTGTGGGAAAAATATGTTTATTAACTCATGATTTTCAGAAATAATAGGGAAAGCAAAAATCCTATGTTGCTCCCGGTTTATTCCTGTTACCCTAAAGTTAAAGGAAAAATGGTAGAACATATGATTAACAGAGGGTAACCCTAGGCCTCAGTGCCAAAAATCCAAAAGTACCGCAAATGATTCATGTTCGGCACAATCCTATTTTTGTTCCATTACTCTCTTTGTTCCGCAGGCTTTTCCTTTACAAGAAGGAGAATAGGATGAACATTGGATTTCGGTGCGAAACCTTAACGTGAAAAAAGTACCGAAAATGATTCGTGTTCGAAACAATACCATTTTTTCTTTTTCACCTCCTGATTCCCTACCTTATTCCAAATTGGAACTCCAAAAAAGAGTCCAACCACCCCTTCTCAGGTCTCTCGACAAGTCTTAAGCTTAGGGTTTCAAGCTCCTGTGCAACACAGCAATTCACCATAGCTGGACTAATCCTGTCTTGCAGCTGCTTGTTTCCGATGACTATGACCGCATGTGTCTTTTGTGCTTGTCGATGCCTGTGTCTTTGTGATTAGGTGTGCTGGTCGTGCAAGGTGCTGCAGTTTGAAGCTACAGGGTCGACTGTCGAAGAGCCTGTAGCTGGAGAAGTCGGATATGAGTTAATTTTATTGCAGAAAGAAACACAATTGACATGAAATGCCGACGCTACCCCATCCCAACCAGCAGCGCAATGGACATACACTGGTCCCAAGTCCCGGACACTTTGCCGCAGCATTTCCGAGGCAAAGTAGATGCAAACGCGGGCGTCTGCTGGGGACCTCATGCAGAACTCATGCCTGCTGCTGAATCATAACTACTCCCACTTCTACAAGCTATCTCGAAGATGAGAGGAAGTCCAGGTCCCTGTCTCCTGGAACAGGGCTTCTTTGGACAAGGTCCCGGCGTTTCGATCTCGGACTTGTGGCTCTCCTGCCACTTGCGTTTGCGTGCAAAGCTCAGTAAGGAAAGGTGTCTCTTTGATCCGGGGTCGCCTGGCTGATCTGCAGGAAGGGCACGAATCCCGAGAGTCGATTCCTGAGCCAAGGTACCAAGCGACGAAGAAAGACGTGGCCACGTTGCCAGAAGCTCGGGCTGGAACGGCATCTTGGCTGACTTGCCTTTCACGTTCAGCCCCTTGCCAACCTGTGCTCGGAAGCTCAACGAAGGCGAGCAGTTAATTACCGTCTAGCCGCTTAAACCGTCTTCTGCGTTGCAGCGCCTTCCATTTCCCAAACCACTGAACCCACTTCTGCCCTTTGTTCAGCGCTCCGGGCTCCCGCACAGCCGCGCCGCTCAGCATCTTGGCAATCGCATCACGGGAGGTGGGACGGTACACGGCGAACCTCGGCTCAGAAACTGAAGCAGCCGTTGAATCTCGACAGGCAGCTTGCCGGAACCAGTGAAGCCTTTCCTCGCATTAAAGCATGCTGGCCAAGGTGAAGCTAGATGCTGCCAAACTGGCACTAGCCGCTAGCCAAATCAAGTGCTCCGGAAGTGGAATTCTTTGAGCAGTTCCTTACCCCTTCTTCCATCAAGTATTCAAGCTTCCCGTCTCTGCTCGAGAATTACCCTTCCTGCGCAGGGGGACTGCGGCCGCTTGTCCATACCCAAGCAACCATACGGGTACTTCCCAGAATAGCACTTCCTATAATCAGCCTCAACAAGACGATCGGACTCTTCCATCTCAGGTACAGGCCAGGTGGTCGCGTCCGGCTCCTCGCCTCTCACTCTCACACCGCGCTACAAGTATCTCTATGGACGACGTCGCAGAGAGTCACGTTACCAACACGCAGCCAAACGTCCGCTGCTGAGCCCGGAGCCTGTGCGCCTCTCTTTGCAGACACCTCGTGATGCAAAGATCTACGAAAAGAGCAAACACTTCCATTGTGGGCCTGCAGGGCCACTCTGGTCACCAGGCAGGTAGAAGTCGGCGATGCTGCGCCTGTTTGCCCCAGTGCGCCATGCGTGGTGCATCGTGGGTCATCTTGGTTTAATCTGGGAAAGTTTCATCGGAACCACAGACGTCCTGCTAGCATCGTTCTGGCACCAGGTGGCTTGACAATATTCTGGAAGCGTTCAACTCGCTAGATTCAAAGCATGCTGTCATCCGAAAGGCTCGCCAAGCTTGGGCTGGGGATTTTCCGCCAGGAGTGGTGCACACTTGGGCCACAGAGAGCAGACGTTGTATGCGTTCCCAGATTCTCGCAAGTGAGTGGGTGAGTGAGTGCGTGCGTGTGGCGCGGGGGTAGCAACGGGTAGTAAGTGAAAGTTGGATTATAAGCCCGTTATAGCCCAAAAGACTGCAATCTCATGATCAAGCCCATGAAAACAACGGTTGTAATATGCTATAATACAAAATCACTATGACCTCCTTACAACAACCACTGAGTCAACCACCACAAAAAAACCCTCCCTGTAAACCCCTGATGAACACCTACGAGCCCCAGTTCCAGGATTCCACCTTGGATCACACAGGTAGTGGATCTTCTGCAGCTGGCTAAGGGGCCCGAGCCTCAGGAAATCGAGAGCTTTGCATCAGGGCTTGATGACGGGTTTCGTAAAGGCAGAAAGGTTCACTCAGGTTTTCATGAGAGCATGGCATTTAATCAGAGTTTATCACGGCTTCATCGAAGGGTTTCATGGGGTCTTTCACAGGGTGCGATGGTTTCAGCAAGGATATTGGGGCTTTGCACGTTTGCATAATCTTCCATAGGGATTCCATACGGGCTTCAGGAGAGTTTCTGATAGTTCTAGCAAGGGTTCTAGAAGGCCACTGCTTTACGGGTTTCACGGAATTCTGTACTGATGCCCTCACAAAACTTTCAGCAAGGGCTCTTCCTCTATGCAAGGCATTCTTGACAATCTGATAAGGTTTTTGAAAGGCTTCAGCAGGATAGACAGGGGTTTTGTCAAAGGTTGGCCTACGTAGGGTTCTCTGAGGATTCCTAGGGAAAAATTCTTAAAACGTCGTTTAGAAGAGCTCTGTGGGGGTTGGCATGATACCAATCTCATGAAGGCCACCAATCAACAGGGAGTCTAAAAGAGATGGCTCAGGGTCCTTGAAAGGCTTCACCGGGACCATTACTAAAGGGCCCATGAAGGGTTCATAAAGGAATGGAGCTGTAAAGGTTTCAGCTAAGGTTTGCTGGGCTTGATGAAGGTTCGAAGCTTGCGACTACAAAAACCCACCCGGAGACTCCGAAACATCTTCAGCCGGTGAGCGACACGCTGGAGTCTCTTAGCAAACCAATTCATGAAAGTACACTACTTGCATTAGAGGGATTGCGCGGGGTTTCTTGGTCATCCTTCAACTTCACGGGCAGCCGAGTGTGTGGCCTTTTTAAGCGGCGTCGCTAGTTGCTGCAGCCTTCCATGCCACGTACTCGGCTCCCCTGCGCCGACGGGCCCATTGTCGCGAGGCAAAGTGCCGCGCGTAGGCGTCGCGGAGTGCAGTCCGATGGCTTTCTTCATTCCCGTTGCCTTCGAAGCAGCTCTCCGGGCATCGGAACAGTTCCAAGGACCACTGAGCGTAGGACGAAGTGTTTCCGAAAAGCTGCTGGCAGGCACGGCAATGACGCTCAGAGGCGCATTCACGGAGCTTCTCCGTTGGGGCAAAGATGGATTCCAAAAGCAGCAGGGCCAATTCGGCTGGGGAGGGGCAAAATCTCCCGTGAAGCTCTCTGACCTTCTCTTGTAATGCCTGCAGCTTCTCGCAGTAGTCCCGTCGAGCGGAGTCGCAGTCGGCCGAGTCGGCCGGCTGGGGCGGAGAACTGCAGCTTTGCAGCAACGCCTCGAGATCACTTGGGCTTTCGCTTGGGCTTGCTTCTGCCACTCTCCCCGTCTCCTCTGTGCATCTGTCGCATGCGCAGTCGAAGCCCCAGCCCTCCCGGAGCTCTTCCTGGCGCTGCGGTTGCGGTCTCAGCAAGGCTCCGGTGCTCAAGTAGGACGTGGTGATGGGACTTCCCGCAGAGATCGGCCGCAGGGCTGTGAACCACAAGCTTTCCCCGTCGTGGATCAAGGCACAGTTCGGATCGCAGGAGTGTTCGCAAAGGGCCATGTGGAGCCAAAGTCCACACACGACGTCGTGAGACAGTGAAGCTTCTGCACCTGCTGTAGTTTCTATCCACCTCCAGCATGGGCGGGACACGGTAAGTTGACGCCAGTTCGGGACGACGTGGGCCCATGCCTGCTCAAGAAAAGGAACAGCCACAGCTGCAGCTACATCCGGCCGCCACTTCTTGTGCCATCGTCGGATCATCGGCACCCGCGGAGGCGCTTCCGGGAATTGGTACAAGGACATCAGCAGCTCCTTCTCGAAGCCTCCCGACTCCGCAAGCTCCGCAAGCTCCGCAAGCGCGAGAGCGAGAGATGAGAGGAAGTCCAGAGCAGCCAACATCTCAACCGACTTGACCTCCTCGGCCTGGGACCCGGAGCCCCCCGCTGCTTCGGCGAGGTGTCGTCCCAGACTCGAACCATGTGGTAAGACGGGAAGATCTTGAATCCTTTGCCCAGCAATAAGGTCCACGGCTGCTTCTAGGCATCGTCCACGCTCCGCCGTGTCAATCAATCTGAACTGCCCCTTCGAAGTTTCAGTGACCCTCTCTGCAAGCTTCGCATTACTGCACATTCCAAATTCCGTTGTACCATGGACCCCCCCCCCCAGGCGCAGTTTACGAAAGCCTTGAACCGACCACTCCCCCAACTTGGGACCCTTTCCCTTAGGGCTCTTGCCTCAAATCTTCGCTTCGGGTTTTGTCATCAGACAAGTTTAGAAGGGGGTGTCGTCCGTCTGAGAGTTGAGACCACACCGGAGAGGGTTTTTCGGGGCGTGTCTCGAAGTGCTCACCGGGAACTGTCAGGGTCTGTATCGGTGTACGGGTCACGAGGGCTCGGTCGCTGAGCTTTGTACATTCGCTCGAAGGAATCCCGCCGAAGGGCCAGCACCTGCAAGATTGTTCAGGGTGTCAGTTGGCACTCAGCTTGAGACCCTGTACTGAAGGAATATCTAGTTAATCTAGTTCCTTGAATCATAAGTATACAAATACATACCTACATACATACATACATACATGCATACATACATACATATTTTGTCACTCGCACTCGACGAATCAGGCGAGGTCCGAAGTGCATGTAGACATATGTACAGACAGATAGACAGACGGACAGACAGACATGTATACACGAACACACACACACACACCCACATGCACACACCATGACATTGCATGTTCTAGCACTGGCGCTGAAGCAGCTACACTCTCTCTCATTACACTAATACATTACACACGCATACTGGCATACTTGTTCTATTCATTTTATTCGCTTTTGATTGTTGTTTGTTTGCTTCATGTGCGTATGTGTGTGACGTGTATGCATGTCTGTAAGGCTGGCTGAAGTGAAAAACTCGGTGGCATTCGAAAGATAAGCTTGCTAAAGCCTTCCTATGCGAGCAGAGACAACCAGAAGTTGAATCTAAAAAGCCTAGGCAGTTCCAGCGCAGGAGAAAGCTGGATCATGGATGCTGCGCGCGCCATTCTAACAACGACACTGTTAGCACTATTACAATCAACAGCAATATACTCATAATGATCCGACTCTCCATGATGATGACCAGAATTCCGGTCGCTTTGTATACAAGTTTCAAGAACAAGGAAAGCAACCTAGCAGCCACTAGCAACGCAAGTAGTATGCCCAGGAGGATACCTCGCCTCCACCTTCGTGGCCGCGGACACCGTGGCGCAACGTTTCGTCTTCTCCAGCAAAGCCTGCTTCGGGCTTCGGGGCTGTCTGGGGTTTTAGAAATAAGGGCTTTAACGCTCTCACAACTCGGGCAATAAGGGCTTTAGGATCCTGTCGCGGAAATACAAAAACTACCAACGCATGCGTACAGTAAGACATTGCATTCGCGCCTTTCAACCTGGCCGGAAACCTGTCTGCGGGTCTCGTTGATTCGCTTCCTACGTGGCCCTTTTTCACGAAAAGGTCACGCAACCGACCTCTGGTGTGTTTCTGGCTTTGGATGTTTTCGCCGAGTGGCGCAACTTCGACTAAACCCTCTCCTAGCTCCCTTTGAGGCCGACCCTCGGAGAAGCACCTTCTCTCCGAACATGTCTCCCGCATAGCATCGCTTGCATTCCTGCGCAGATATCACGTTGTAAAGGAACAGGAATGCTAGAAAGCCAACACTGTGAGTCGAGCGAAGTTGTCAGGACATGCGAAACCAGTCGGAAGCATAAGAACTATGTTGATCTCATATTGGTGGCGAGTGAGTCTATGACCTCATTTTCTTCATGTTTCAATCACAAGTTTCAAAAGTTACTTCACTGGCAGCTACTTAATATTCAGCCTAATTTGTTTGAATACTCGTCTGACTGGTATTCACGCGGTTATAGAACTTCTACATAGGACATAGGATTTAGCGCATAGTTCAGTATTGTAGACGGTTATGTAACACGTTCCTGCTTACATATTCGCCTGATACCTCACCGATGTTCAGTCTTGAGTTATGCAAGTGTTACGATATCTTCAAGTAACAAAACGGGCGAAGACTCAAAGTGCTGGGCAATATTGTTTTAACATTGGGTGGTCACACGAAACAACTAAAGTGCGACAGCATGCTGAAACCCAGACAAGACAAGTAAGTGAGGCCACGCGACAACCAAACGATCCATCTCCGACAAGACGGCCGAAGACAGTGCCTGACAGCCAACAAGAAAGACCCGACAACGAAGCCAACCGCAATGCCCGACAGCAAACCATTTGGGGGGGGATATGGAGCTGAGGCAGAGTCTCATTGCTGTTCCGGCTTGTCGCCGGACGTCTGGAACTCGGGATTTACAAAACAGCACAGTGCCGCACCAGCCTCATGTTCAAGCGCACAAAAAGTGAGTAGTAGGGATAGCATATCTGTGTTGTCCGCGTGCATGAAAATGAGATACTAGCACATGATCCCCATGCTATTGAAATTGTTGGTCCAACAAGGACAGAAACCAGACACCTTCTCACAGGAGATTTGCGTCCAACATAATACGAACCGCGATATTTTCTGGCAACAGACCTGCCCCAACAAGGAGAGCGACCGGACAGCTTCTCACAGCAGACCTGAAGGAATCCCTACAGTCTCTGGCAGCAGACCTACTTCCAACAAGGGATGAATCCGGACAGCTTCTCACAGAAGGTTTGCTTCCAACATAAAAAGACAACCGACATTTTCTGGCAACAGACCTGCTTCCCGCATGGAAAGAAGACCGGACAGCTTCTCACAGCAGATATGCTTCCAACAAGGAAAGAAACCGGACAGCTTCTCACAGCAGATTTGCTTCCAATAGAGAAAGACACCGCACATATTCTGTCAGCAGACCTGCTTTCAACAAGGAAAGAAACCAGACACCTTCTCACAGCAGATTGGCTTCCAACATCCAAAGTTTCGGCGTTCACACTCGGTGCAAATTTTCAATATACCCCAGATTTTCTGGCAGCACGCCTGCTTCCAACAAGGAAAGAAACCGGACAGCTTCTCACAGCAGGTTTGCTTCCAACGTAGAAACCCGACATATTCTGGCAGCAGACATGCTTCCAACAAGGGATGAAACCGAACAGGTTTTCACAGCAGATTTGCTCCCAGCATGGAAAATCCCGACATTTTCTGGCAGCAGAGCTGCTTCCAACAAGGACAGAAACCGGACAGCGTGTCACAGGTTTGCTTGCAACACAGAAACAAACCCAACATTGCCTGGCGGCAGACCTGCTTCCAAGGAAAGAAACCGGGCAGCTTGTCCCAGCAGATTGCTTCCACTTCAAAAGGATAACTGACATTTTCTGGCAGCAGCCCAGCTTCCAAGAAGAAAAAACCGGACAGCTGCTCACAGCAGAGTTGCTTCCAATACAAAAAGAAACCCGACATTCTCTGGCAGCAGACCTGCTTCCAACAGGAGGATGAAACCGACAGCTTCTCACAGCAGATTTGCTTCCAACAGAGAAAGAACCCCACATTTTCTGGCAACAGAGCTGCTCCGACAAGGAAAGAGACCGGACAGCTTCTCACAGCAGATTTGCTTCCAACGTTATTGGAAACAAACCGGACATATTGAGAGGAAGTGACAAATCTGTCGCCTGTCGCAAAGAACATGTCCAAGTTCATGCGCTTCAACGTAGCATAGATGACACATTTAGTTCAAACTTCTCGCTCATGTATAACTGACAGGTACAGCCGGCAGCAAGCAGTTCTGAGCAAGTAATTAACAGTTCACAACAACTCGCATGTCTTTGATACTTAACCGCGTGTGCATGCAAATGCCTAGCTCTGAGATTGTGTATCTCTCGCTCTCTCTGCCGTGCCATCATCAAGAGTCTCGCAATGCAATGGCACGAAACTGCAGGCTAGAGTATCCTGCAACATGTCACAGCTTGGTCAATGATGACAACTTTGAGCACACGTGGCGTTTATTGTTGCATCTGCCTCAATGAACTAAGCGGTAGGCAATCTCTGATGCACTCACTTACTTAACCGCTGCGTCTTGTCAACTACCTTTGGTAGTTTATGCCACAACCTAGTGCAATGTTTAGTTGCTCCACTATTTGTCGGTATTTACTCATTTTACGGGTGTTCATCAGATGTTCAATTTAGCAGGGTGTGTGAATTTCCAGTTACATGCTTCTAAATTGCGTTGAAATGCTGCATACAGTGCAGCCAACCCTTGCTTGATACACGATGGATTAGAAAAAGGTGTGCTAACCCGTTATCCAAACATGAGCTGAACATTGGGCAAAAACATTGGTTCAACATGGGTGGATCATGCTTAATAAATCTTAGTCTGCCCTTCAGTCAAACATCGACAAAAGTATGCCATTAACGGTACTGTACTGAAAAACTGTTCGTTGAAAATTGAATTATGTTGAAGAGCTTCTTTCTATCCAAAAAAGGAAGATTTGCAAATAGGCTAGTTTGTTGTTTCTGTCGGCAATTCATGAAATACTCGGCGAAAACGGAAAATTCAAACCAACAAATGAGAACACCTGTACTTTTGCCTGTCAGAAATTTAGAAAGCATTCATTAGTTGGAAGTGCAGGAGACATGGATGTTCCGCGAATGATTACAAGCAGTACCATGTGTTGTCTGCATCTCGCAGTTCTTGAAAGACTACACTGCCCGGTTCCATACAGTCTCCGTTGAATGTTGTCGAGAAGCTTTCTGCTTCAGAAACCCCTCTCTAGTTCACACTCACGAGACATCACGAGACCGCTAGCCTCAGATCCACTATGCACAAACGGCGATGCTCAGGAAACTAGCCGGGCCATGCGACATAGGCAAAAGAACAAACAAACACACACAGTAAAAAAAAACAGGAGACCTCAGAAGGTAAAACCAACAAATGCAAATAAAAAAACACACGCAACTGTTTGGCGTCGTTGGTTCATTGTCTTGCGGTGTTTTCGGGGTTTCGGCTTGTCGGGACTTACTGCCAGGTTGCAGGATGTGGACATGTGACATGAGTCAAGCAGTTGAGCAAGTCAACTTGAACCTAAAATAGCGCAAGGGTCGAGGCCTTGCCCTTATCCCGGCCTGAAAAAAGCTTTACCCAATAACGGATCTACATTATGTGACTTGAGATGCGAAGTCTCCTGGATGTCTCTGTCTCTGTCCTTGGACCCGGTCTCTACCGTCACCACCTCAGTCCATGCCCATGCTGCACAAAAGCCGACAACATGGAACATACTCACAGTGACAATACATCCTTGATCATGCTTGACAACCATTGACCAGTGGCCACGATTTTCCAAAGCGCAGCGAACCTCTGCAAGAACAAAAAACACACATTATAATATGTGTATATATATATGTGGCATATGTGTATATTATGTATACATATGTATATGTATATGTATACATACGTGTTATTTATGTATTTACGAACTTGTATATGTATATGTATATACACACACCATATATATATATATATATGTATATATAGCAATGCACAGCACTACACGATACTAAACTATAGTATAGCACTATATAGTACGTGTATAGTGTAGTGTAACAGTATAACACATATAGTATGCCATGGTGTGTTGTCTGATGCTATGTTATGCTATGTTAGAGGTTCTGTTGCATTATATATATATATATATATATATATATATATATATATTTATATGTAAACACATGTATATATATATATACATATTCAGATACACGTGAGGATCCACAGGATTCAGGAGCTGAGGTCAGACCCGAGCTCTAGACCCTAGCTGAAATCCCGAGTGCCAGCTTTCCTGTTCCACACTTTCGGGTGCCCTGCGCAGGTACCCTCCAGGACCACATAAAGCCTTAGCCGGTACGACGATGCGCGATTGAGTCTGGCCTTCTTGCGGCTGTGTTGCCATCACAGAGCAGTGGCAACTCTCTGCTCTTGCAGCTGGAAACACACGTAGGCTTTTTGAATTGTTTGTGTTGACAAGCTTTCGAGAACAGCAATCCTCGGGTCTGAGAGGATGGACCAAGAACAGCTTTTACGGCCGGAGTGGATTCGTAGCGAGCTTCGGAGGGTCTGCGTTCCTGGAGAGCGTGCGCTTGCAGCTTCATGGGCGGCCCCAGTAGGTGCGCTGCTCATTGCCGGTGTCACCTTGTCGGACAATGACCTGCAACGACATCTTGTGAAAGCTCCCTTCAGCGTCTCTGGGACGGTCAGGGTGGACGCTCTTGTAGGCCTGAGTCCATCTGTGGGGAACCCCAAAATCAACCCTCAAACGTAGGATCCGTTCTATGAGGATAGACACACAATTTCAGAACCACGACACCATTTGAAGCTCCCGTGCTGTACTGCTTTAGAGTAGAGACAGCTCGCACTGTGACCCCACACAGCTCATGCCTCGCCCTCTTCGAAGCACTTCTTCTGCAGCCTCAGGGCGAGAATGGGAGGTTTTGAGAACAAGAGGCGGGACCTGCAGTGAAGTCCACAGGCAGAACTTTACGGGTGCTCGTGCTATAAATTATCATTCGTACCTGTGGAATTTTTTGAATCGGCAGAGCCGCTGCAGCATTCCTTGACTTTGGCCTACAAATTCGGCCATGTCCGGGAAAAAGACCTAAACACTGCAGACATCCACTATCGACTATAGACTCGAAGGCCCAGCCCAGTCACTCCTCCGGCTGCTTTTGATGGTCATTTCCTTTTTGTGTGACCTGGCGACTGACACTAGGGCCCTGGCGCATCTGCCAGCTGCGCAATCTCTTCATCGTCCAGCCTTAGAGTTCCCGTGGCCAGGGGGACTCAACCTTTGCTGTCTCAAGCTGCTGTTCCACACTCGCTTTCTGCCCACTCCTATCCATTTGCCTTCAAGGGCGGGGAGCCGAACTCCTCCCATGACGGAGTTGCTTATGGCATATGGTTCTAACTTCTAACTTTGAAGGGTATGAAACTGTCGGGAAATGCCCAGGAAACAAGTCATTGTTTGCAAGGCAGAGAAGCACTGTCGGGCGAACGCCACCTGTTCGCCCACACTCTATAGCTCGCATTACCCTTTCCTGCTGCCGCCGATTTGACGCAACTTTCGGAGGCGATTTGTTGCTGGACTATGAAGCCGATCTCTATACTGGTAGCATGGGGCTGTAGGTGAGGCGCGTCTCAAGCATCGCTGAGCGACGAAGGCATGCCTGGCAAAAGGTCAGACTTTGAAAACACCAGCTGCATCAGGAGCAGCAAGTTCACGTTTTCGAGACAAAAGAGGCAAACCGTTTATGATTCAGGGCGGGTATGAGGGCCTTACTACTTTCGTGCTCGGTGCATCTTGGTCTGTCCGATGCTCCGGCCTCGCGCCGGCTGCGTTCCTTCATTTCGTTGCGCACCACCAAATTGCGAAAAACCTCCGGAGCCGTGCATGAAAGATTGTCCGGACCCTTCTAAGAACCGTACAGTATTTCTGTGTAAAAACCTGGGCCGAGCATCCCATGGACCCTGCGGCAGCGCCGGCCTCCTGCGTCAACACACCCAGAACTGCCTGCTGCTGGTCCACGTACCTGTCAGCACACAGCATCCCTGGCGAAAAGCATGCTGGTAATGGACTGGCCTACTTTTCGGAAATCCCGGCGTACACGCTGCGAGTCCGTGGTGTGCTCCAGAGCATGGAGAACTCCCCAAAGAGGCGCCCTCTGGTGAGGGGGCGCACGAAAACCTCACTTGAAGCGGGGTTTTGGCTTCGGAGTTGCGGGTCATGGTGACATCCTGCCGAATGTCCGGTCGGTATCATAGAGGTGACATCTTGTATCTCTTTTCACGTCTTCACTTGAAGGCAAATGCCATAGTAACCCGGGCAGGAACATCTCATCCCAGTATCTGTACAGTAGACATTTGCTCAATGCAAACGGCTGAGTGCCCCACCTGGGCTCCGTCCGGATCAGTCTCCGGGTCCGGCTCCTTCCAAGCTTAACCCATGCACCGGATGTGAATCTACGTGGTTTTAAAGAAAGCGATGTTGTGCGATCTGCGGTGCGTTAGTGTGAACTTTAATTGTCACAGTCCTGGAAGACGTTGACCGAGCCCTCCACAATTACGTACGCACAGTCCTTAGACAGAGCTTTCATCATGGGCCCAGCACATATCAGCACAAGCACCTCTCAGTGACACCGAATGACACCGAGTTCCTGGCATCCCGAGCACCCTGTCGGCAAACGATCGCTCCTGATGCTCGCAGAAACCCTGCAGAAGCTGGGCACGCGAGACGGTCACTTCCGGATAAGGCCCTGCCTGGATCGAAAGTTTGGACGGGCATGGCTCGGACCTCTGCGCGGGACAGAGGAGGATGCAATCATATGCAATCTTCTCTGTCGAAGGCCGATGTTACGTGCTGATTCAACATGCCCATCATCCCAACAACCGCAAAAACTTCGATGCTCTGGCAGCATGCGACTGCAACGGCTGCAAGGTGGTCACCAAAATCGTGTCGCGAGATTCGCGCGAGAGACTCGAGAGTGTCATCATCGATCTTCTTCATGAAGGGGCACTGCCTCTTTTCAGTGGCTGTCTTGAAGCAAACGGTGCACACACTTGAGGTTTACCGGTGCTTTGCATGAAACTCGGCCCCAGGTATGATTACGTCGTACATCATGTCAACATCAGCCTCGAGAGATACCCATAGCAACACGATGCTAGTTTTCAGTACAAAAACAACCTTGAAGTTGGGCTTAGTCACCAGTCGCCATTCACACTCGCACCTCTTGTTGACAGCTTGCGGAGCGGCTGAAAACCCGCACCCTGCACTCCGCAATGCCTCAATGCTGCACGGAGCGCAGCACTTTGCCTGGGTAATGCAGCAGGACATCTTCGTTCCACTTGCTCTGGCGTGGAGTCACAGCATGGAGATCACAGATCACAAAGCCAAAGAGCGGAATACCGGAAAATTGCAGACTCATGGAGAACATCGAAACAACCATCCGGCATTAAACTGCTCCGATCTTCCTGTCCCAGCAGCTCCGCGGTCTTGCTCTCTTCGGGCGCTGTCCTTGCAGCCACTTCAAGCCGCTCAATTACTAAGGGTACCGCAGCACCTTCCTAAATCTAACTGCCTGGCTTCGTCCTACGGCTCTTGCGAGGAGGGCGCTTGGAAGCGGTCGCTCAGCTCCGAGGCTCCCGACCAGGAGACGTTCCATCCGCTGGAGGACTGCCGCAGAGAGACGAGAGACGGGGCTTACGGGGCTCAGCTGTGCAGTCCATGCAGTCCCTGTCCCACCCCACTCGCTCCAGGCCTGCGCCGTGACACCAAATCGCCTCGTCATGCGACTATGCGACCACTGCAGATCAAGACAAGGAGCCGCTCCAACCGCAGCACATTGCAGCACTGCAGCACATGCAAGACAGATGCTGTTAATTCCCCACGCCTTGTATTCGCTGCTTGCGAGAGCGGAAGCTGCACATTGACATGAAATGGAATCAACACATAGGCCTCTGTGTCGCACGCGTTGCAAGCCCGGACGGCGGGCGCAACGCGGACGCCTCGGACGCTTTCGTGGAGTAGTGCGAAGGGGAGTTTGTTGAAGACAGTTCGACATCCTACCTCACGGAATCAGGTACACCACGGTACACGGTATGGCAGCTCACTTCGGACGGTGCCTTTGGTGATTGCACGTCCGCCTGCCATGTCAGGTTCCGACACAAAACCTTCCTAACTTCTGCAACCCCCCGAAGTGTCAGCGGGTTGAAGAAAGCAGCGAGTCGTGCATTCCATGCTGGTTTCCAGAGACTGGCAAGAAACGGAGCAGAGAGGGAGGAAGGAGAGGGTATAGATTTGTATCTCGCCGAATCTCGTCTGCAACTACTTGCGAAGCGTCCTCCTCGCTGCTGTTGAGACTGGCAACCTCGTCTGCATCCTGGCTCTGGCGACATGTCGGGCTGAGACAAGCCAAGGAAGAAATGCGCGTATGCTTTAGCGACACCGGCTGCCGTGCTAGCAAAAACTGACACTTCTTGTTTCTCCCGCCAACCAACATCGAGGCAGGTCTGAACTGGCACGGTCTTTCGACGGCAGTTGATGAAAATGGTAGATTGGTAAACTGCATACGCTTCCTCCGAAAAACTCTGAGCTCTCGGTGCCCGACACCGGATGCCAGCAAATTCACCGAAGAATTCTCAAGATCGATCATTGACCTTTCGTTGTTATCTCTTGCTAAAGCTAATCTTCCCTGTGTACAGAACAAGGAGAGAAGGAGCTCAATTTTCAATTCGTGCAAGCTGGATGCGAGCCGAAATTTGAAAGAAAGGCGCGGCGTCGTCTCGAGCCATACTGAAGTAGTTACAAAACCCTGTGCGGCCTGTGCCGCTCTCCCCAAATCGCATCATGACTCCAGAGGCCGCGGGTACAACTTTGTAGTACACTGTGGAGTTGAAATCTGACGACGCGGTTGAGGGTCGCCAAGACTAAGCTCCTTTTAAATGAACCTGCGGCCCATACCACATCAGCACAATCGCAACGGGTTAATCTACCAACCCTACATGTAGAGTGTTTGTGGATAAACGAGTTCCATGCCCATCCATGGCAAACCGCGCTTGTTCACTGACGCATTCCTGAGCCATTTCAGGACAAACCAACATCCAAAATGCTCCACAAGCACCACGAACCAGAGTTTGCATGTTGCAGCAAAAGCGCTCGACCAGTAGAGGAAGCCTCTTTTCATCACGACACTTGTGACTTCCCGGAAGCTGACTCCAGTCAGGGCCAGCAGAGCTGCTTGAAGGCCCCATACACCACCAACTCAATCAAGAGAGCATACACGAGGCCGACGGCACCCTGAGCTCCTGCATGCTCCTCATCACAAAAGATCAAGAAGTATTGCCTGGTCGCCCCAAAAGCTGTCAGAAGCGTAGACATTATCAGGTAAATCACAGGCACAGCCGTCTCGAAGAGTTCCACAGTGACCAGGAGGAACAAACTCCGAGCGAAATGTCCATACTGTTGGGCGTCTGAACTGCTGACGTGCATCTCTCTAAGCAGCTGCGATGTCAGCTCCTCAGCAGCAGAAGCGACCACACGGATTTTGTGAAGGACAGCTCGGCTGCTCTCAAGTTTCTTGCGAACGAAAGCCTTGCGATTGATCCAGCAGTTGCTTTGTCCGGTTCCGCATGACATGTATTGGCCGTCGGGTGGGTGCTTCATCCGAACTCTCCGCAGCTTCATAGAGATCCACAAGCTCCGCAAACGA
Organism: Symbiodinium sp. clade A Y106; assembly: GCA_003297005.1. NCBI lineage: Eukaryota > Dinophyceae > Suessiales > Symbiodiniaceae > Symbiodinium > Symbiodinium sp. clade A. The sequence goes on along the minus strand of BGNK01000320.1, from coordinate 184,653 downwards.
GACGAATGCCATTCCCAATGCCTTTCCCGCGTCCAGCAGGGCAAGCAACAAGAGCACAGCGATACTCTTGGATTGAGCGATCAGAGAAGTGGATAACAAGAACGAAAAAAAGGTGTGAATACCTGCACCTCGGTAGTAAGATCTTTCGGCAGGTCAAAGCAGCGGGCGCCAACACGCTTCAAGCCGCTGTTGACGGCGGAAATTAAATCGGTCGCGCTAAGGCCTTGAGCCATGACAGATAGGTAAGGAAACGACACCCACCAAGCGAGCAGGAAAACCTCCAAGGATCCCCAGAGAAAAGTGCACATGACCAGGAATCGTGGATAATGCCTGCTGGTTGCGGCATAAGGCAAGATGCCACAAAGAAAGTTGCCAGCAATCCTGGGACCCGGGTGACGCGAAATTCCAGCGGTATCGGAGCTGCCCCAGCACCGTTCAACATCAACTCCAGGACTACGGTGACTGCACAGCCAGTGACAGAGGCGCCTCGCACTTTCCTTTGGAATGCCACGAGTGCACATCTGCATGCCGGAGAAGCCAACTGCATAACTCACGAACACGACATAAAAAGCAGATGGCTCCAGCTGTCCAACAACATAGTACCTGGAGCTGCCATTGGAACCAGAAACGGGCACACCGACACGACAGCAATCATAGGAATAAGCAGCACCACGAAAAGGCTCTCAACCAGCCGCCGGCTTCGGGACTTCCCTCCTCGACACCGGCCCAGCAGGTAAGTTGACATATGATGGCCTACTGCCTCCAGAAGATTCGACTCATCTTCACGAACAGCTGGTGGGACAATGCTATCGAAATTGTTCTTTCCTGTCATCCCTGCGGTCGACTTTGTCTGCCTGTTCTGGTGCTCGCTGGCCAAGCTCCCGTGTGCTCATCAAGGGCGCAGGCTCACCATCATTTGGAGGTAATCCCGTGGTGTCCGGAGGACAGTTAGCAGGGGGTGGGATTCGCACCGGGGGAGCACTTGCCATGGCTTCGCTTTAGGCATGTGCAAAGGACGTCTGAGCGCAGGAGCAGCTCCAACTTTGAAGATGTTTACGTGCAGCTTCAGCCGGTCAATTTGTTAAAAGAGAAACTAACATCCTAACCTGGCAATGAGCGCACACACACACTCTCTCTTTCTGCCAAGCTAGACAAGAAGGTGCCTCAGCCATAAAGGTGCCATAAGAATCTGTGAGTAACAGATCCCCAAGGGGTGTTCACAGCTTCGAAGATGTGTAGCCTTAGTGATTCCTCGGAAGTCTTCAGGGAGCGCTATGCCGAGCCCCTCCCGCCCCTCTGAGCTGGTGCCTCTGTTTGGGTCGGTGGCTCGCTGACCTAAGGGGGCTGTGGCGGCTGCGGCCAGACTCAAGACTGGGCAGGCAGTGCTTGCATCACGCCTTCCACGGGTCTGGCAGAGCGAAATCTGTCGGCCTCCTATCAAAGTATGCGGGAAGGTAGACGGCATTACCCAGTTACAGCGGTGGCATCTTCACAAGTCGTACCGAGCTTGTGAAAGCCAGCGCTCATCTGTGCAAATACGACATCGCACAGATGACGCCGATGGCTTCGGCTCCGGACCGCACTGCCTCGAGGCTTTCTTGAAGCCTCGAAGACTCGGCTTTCAGAAGCTGTCGTCGCGTCGTGGCCACGGCATTGGTGCCGTGTCACGGTGTCACTTGTGCCAGAGGCAGGCCCTCCATTCTTGCATGTTCAATACCTGCTTCCAGAAATCAGCGTGTTGATTGCAAACAAATCCTTTCCGCTTGTGATCTTCCATAACGTAGACGTTGCCGGATTGCACACGCCAATTTCCAGCCATGAGTGTGCTGACAAGATTGAACCAAACAGGCTTCTTGGCAACTACTGTGCTTCTTTTTCATCACTCCACGTCTCCCGTCGTCTAGTGAGTCTAGTGCTGATGTGGTCAGCAGGCCCAACATGCTGAAGGTGAACCAGCCAGAGAATGCTGAGGTGCGGACTGGCTCCAAATCCACCTCGGCGCTGCAATCACTATAAGTAGACAGCGAAAACTACAAGCGAAGCATATTCGGTAACTACATGAAGAGTGGCATCAAGGGCAACGCTCTGACTCAAGTACGATGGCGAAAGACTCCTGGTACTGCGACCGATACTTCCAGTAGCTACACCTAAGTTTCAGCAGCTAATAACACACAAAGACACACACGCACAACGACGAGCGCTGCAACATTGCCTGCGAGCCCAACGTACGCGGCAATGTGTACTGGTTGTCTCAAAGTACCCCAATCAGCACCATTTTCAGATTTGTTACAGAGGGCGCTGTTCCCAGAAGACGGTTGGCCTGAGCCTATGATCTGTTCCCCGCTCCAGGTTGAACTCCAGGTGCGACATGTGGCTGCCCCACTTTATAGAGGCCCTCGCCAATGAGACTAAGGTTTTGTGTGTACTATACTTTATTGTCCTATACTGCACTAGGGACTAGATGGTGATATTGCTACCTAACAAAGGTACTGTTGCAAAACCCGGAGTAGCACAAGGCCCGTGCTGCATCCACCTCTCCATCCACGTCGTAGCTTTGACTTTCTGCTCGCCCTCGCAACCTTGGGAGACAGGAGCTTTGGGGTGAAAACAGAAAGGCACACGGCCCCCGGCAAAGATCCACGGTCCTCCAAACAGTCGGGTCCTGAAGCTCCATGTAAAGGTCCCCCAACAAGAGCTAAACTACCTACGATCTCTTTGTAGGATCCTTCCTGCTGACGAAATCCAGTGATGCTAGCAGACTGCCCATGAAGCCCTTACCCTTACGAAATCCTGCTTACCCGTATAAAACCCGGACCCGATACAACCTCTTAAAAGAATCGGCTAAAGCTCTCGAAAACCCAAACCCAAAGCCTCAATCTCCTAAAGTCCTGCAGCTTCAGCTCATGTCAGTGGGCTTCGACCTCTTGGGATCCGGCAACGTCGTGTCCAGGAGATCCACAGGAGCCTCTGCGGCTCAGGGCTCTGCTCAGGCCTTCCCTTTCTTGCCTCCTTCTGCGTTTAGGCTCTCACAACTCCGTCCAGCCAGCTGAGATCTCTGATGTTTTGGCTTGAGAGTTTCAGGCTTGCTTTAAGTGAAGGGCCGCCCCTTTCTGCGCGTCAAGCGTCCCGTGGCGACAATGGCTCAGTGGTTCACACTCTCAGAATTCCCATCATCATACATTCGCATCGCTATTGGGTGCAAACGTCAACCTCGGCGTGACCTGAAACGACCTCTTAGTTCTTGTGTCAAGACTTATCGTCGAGCCGCTGAGTCATCTAGCTTCCAGGCAGTTCCTGCAGTTGTACTTGGCATATGGCCTCATTCCTGCCCTCAGCGAAACTTTTTCCACAGCTGCAGGTCGCACAGCAAGTCCAGGAGGAGCAAGAACTAATAGTCAGACTCCTGCAGTCCTCGTATTGTAGGTTCTGAAGCTGCGAGGGCATCGGGATTGAGATCGGGGTTGTGGGATTCACGCGTCGATCTGCGGGAACGTTGTCATCGAACAGCCAATCGCTGAAGTGGCTTTGATGATGGCACTGTGAAGAGGACATTTAGTACCCTGACAGGGCCAAAGGCTCAGTTTGCCTACGTTTACTTGGCTCCTAAGATGCTGTGAACGGATGGATGCGAAGGGCAAACAAGCTCGGGGCTGAAGTGGGCCTTCGGCGCATGGAGTCGCGGCAAACAAGCTCTGAAGACGCAAGGCCTCCAAAACTTTCCGTGTGAGCTCTTTTCTATTGGGTTTCTGCATGACACCTGACATACACTTAGAAGGTTCGCCGAACGCTCGCTGCAATGGTGTGCGATGCGACTTCCTAGAGGCCCCTTCGCTGGGCTGTACACAGAGATCATGGATGCCTTGCTCACTCACTTCGTGTGCGAAAGGATTGCACCTTCGACCAGTCTGAGGGAAATAGACAGCTTTCACTGGACAGCATCTGAGAAGCTTGCACAGGCTGCCTAGCTGACTGGACTACTGGAAGTACCCTGAATCAAACAGCAACAGCTTCTGCATCACTTTTTGAGCCGAGGCCGAGGTGCTCATTTCACTCGGCGTCGGCTTGTCCGAGGTCATCCTCGGCTGTTGCGGACACGGGGGCCGCAGCCAAGGTCCCATGCTCGCCAGATCACTGTCCGCCGATCCTCTCTGGCTCACATGACATGCCTCTGGCAGGCCCTCCATCATGGGCTGAAGGCAGCATAGTGTCGCGCGGATGTTCAGCGCGGCGGCAATCACCAGTACCATTGCAGCCACGACCTCGAGATGCTGTGTTCTATGCCCACCTGTTGCGGTACTGGGCCCAGTGGCAGGAATCTAGAGAGTCCAGCCCCTCTTCGACTGCAAGGCTACCAGTTGCTATGGGGCCTTCTTGCGACCCAGAACTGCCTCTATCTCAGGAAGTTTCTGGAATATGTTTATGACCACAGAACCTGCTTACACAGCCTAGTTAAAAAACACCTCAAGAGACACACTTGCTTGTGAGGGTATGCTTCCACAAGACTCTGTGCAAATAGATGCAAATTGAGAGACGCCGCCGGCAGGGACGGCAATGTGCAGGGGGACACAATCTCTATCAGCCAAGATCTCTGTTGGCACCGGCGGCGGTCTACCATCTATAGTGGGGCATGACTTCCCTGAATGGCTTCGTCGTCCATCATCGCTGCATGACGGCTCCTTCCCGCTACCTCTCGCCCGCTCTACACGAAATTCGGAACAGGCAGCTCGAAGGCCAGGGTGGGTGTCCGAAAGCCTCGATGCGTAGCAGACAGACGGACCAGTGTCTCCAAGCAGAGCCATGCCCACAATTAGCACTCCCACCGAAAGGTCAACATACTTCCAAAGACCAGAAGCAGGAGCTCGGAGATCAGCCACACAGTGTTGGCGATCCTAAGGAGCATGACAGCTTTGAACCTAAACGGTGCCGAAATGTTGCTTCACAAGTTCTGCATCCCTCAAATGATGTCGGCCCAATCAGCGCTGGTGTCTTCAAACAGTGCTGCCAAGCATCTTGTCCATTCATTGCTCTTCTGTATCACCCTGCGCTCTCATGACTCGTTGCAGCCCAGGAACAGCCATGTAGCCTCCGCCAGGAACAGGCTGCCTGTGATGTTCGCTGTGCTTTCGACTGGACCATCTTTGCTCCGCAAGTCCCTGAGCCTCTGCTGTCCTCTTTCAGGGAGACAGCGCGAAGGAGCAAGGCCAGCCTCACGCAGGGACACCCGGGCCCCAAGCGAGGCTCCACAGTTTGCTGCTCAGGGACACCATGGCAGAGCAGAAGAGCGCCTGAGGTGGGATCAAGGGATCAAGGAAAATCGCTTCGAAGCTGAAGCCAAAGAGCTGAGTTTTGCTGGTCCTACAACGATGTGCAGAGCCATCATCAAATCATCTCAAGCTATCTCCAAAACCATCTCGAAAAGCTTCGCGCCAATGCCCTGACTACGAGATTAGACGGGGCCCTTCTGTGGAACTATGTTTCATCTCGAAGTCGCTGGCCACACGCTTGCCGGCCACACGTAGGCCAGGAGCCAAAAGAAGTCCTCCCGAAGCTGTCCGGTGGCTTGGCCCGAAATTGGGGGAGCGGCATGAGGTGTCACGATGCATAGGTTAAGGGCTAAGGGTTGACACTTACTTGAACGGTAGGACTTATGGGGTTTAGGGCTTGGGGCCCCTGTCACCAACTGGCAGATAGTAGGACACGGCCGACAGTATGGTATGGAGCGCTGGTCGTGCTCATGTAGCAAAAGACTGCTATGGACCTTACAAACTTAAGCAAATAAGCTCCTGTTAGTCCCTCAACGTGAAAAACAACATACTCAGATCACCAATCTTGATCCCCTAAACCCTGCACTACTGCAGTGTAGATCAAACCCGGAACTGTCCTTCAAGGCCCAGAAGCCGATCCAGCCATCTTGGTCCAGCCTGGGTCGCATAAAGCTCTCATGTAGAGCCCTCGATAACAACGTCCTGCTATAAGAACCACGGAGCATGATCACCCAAACTCAACTTACAACCAAGTAAGCGAGACACGAGAGTCAAATGGGATCAGGGACACAGCCAGTCCAACTTGAGCAAGAAACCTTAAACACTTGCCCCTCTTCTTTCTACGATCGATCTATCTACCTATCTGACACCTCCCAACAACGACTTTACCCCAATCCTGGCTGACAGGTTTGGTTGCTTCACATTTGGCGCCAGCACCTCCCAACAACGACTTTACCCCAAGCCTGGCTGACAGGTTTGGTTGCTTCAAACTTGGCGCCAACACCTCCCAACAACGACTTCACCCCAATCCTGGCTGACAGGTTTGGTTGCTTCAAACTTGGCGCCAGCACCTCCCAACAACGACTTTACCCCAATCCTGGCTGACAGGCTTGGTTGCTTCAAACTTGGCGCCAGCACCTCCCAACAACGACTTTACCCCAATCCTAGCTGACAGGCTTGGTTGCTTCGAACTTGGCGCCAACACCTCCCAACAACGACTTTATCCCAATCCTGCCTGACAGGTTTGGTTGCTTCAAACTTGGCGCCAGCACCTCCCAACAACTACTTTACCCCAATCCTGGCTGACAGGTTTGGTTGCTTCAAACTTGGCGCCAACACCTCCCAACAACGACTTTACCCCAATCCTGGCTGACGGGTTTGGTTGCTTCAGACTTGGCGCCAGCACCTCCCAACAACGACTTTACCCCAATCCTGGCTGACAGGTTTGGTTGCTTCCATCTTGGCGCCAACACCTCCCAAACAACGACTTTACCCCAATCCTGGCTACAGGTTTGGTTGATTCAAACTTGGCGCCAGCACCTCCCAACAACGACTTTACCCCAATCCTGGCTGGCAGGTTTGGTTGCTTCAAACTTGGCGCCAGCACCTCCCAACAACGACTTTACCCCAATCCTGGCTGACAGGTTTGGTTGCTTCAAACTTGGCGCCAGCACCTCCCAACAACGACTTTACCNCAATCCTGGCTGACAGGTTTGGTTGCTTCAAACTTGGCGCCAGCACCTCCCAACAACGACTTTACCCCAATCCTAGCTGACAGGTTTGGTTGCTTCAAGCTTGGCGCCAGCACCACGACTTTACCCCAATCTTGGCCGACAGGTTTGGTTGCTTGCAAGTTACAGCCAGCACCTCCCAACTACGACTTCACCCCAATCCTGGCTGACAGGTTTGGTTGCTTCAAACTTGGCGCCAACACCTCCCAACAACGACTTTACCCCAATCCCGGCTGACAGGTTTGGTTGCTTCAAACTTGGTGCCAGCACCTCCCAACAACGACTTTACCCCAATCCTGGCTGACAGGTTTGGTTGCTTCAAACTTGGCGCCAGCACCTCCCAACAACGACTTTACCCCAATCCTAGCTGACAGGTTTGGTTGCTTCAAGCTTGGCGCCAGCACCACGACNGGTTGCTTCAAACTTGGCGCCAGCACCTCCCAACAACGACTTTACCCCAATCCTGGCTGACAGGTGTGGCTGCTTCAAACTTGGCTTTACCCCAATCCTGGCTGACAGGTTTGGTTGCTTCTCAAACTTGGCGCCAGCACCTCCCAACAACGACTTTACCACAATCCTGGCTGACAGGTGCGGTTGCTTCAAACTTGGCGCCAGCACCTCCCAACAACGACTTTACCCCAATCCTGGCTGACAGGTGTGGCTGCTTCAAACTTGGCTTTACCCCAATCCTGGCTGACAGGTTTGGTTGCTNTTGGCGCCAGCACCTCCCAACAACGACTTTACCCCAATCCTGGCTGACAGGTTTGGTTGCTTCAAACTTGGCGCCAGCACCTCCCAACAACGACTTTACCCCAATCCTGGCTGACAGGTTTGGTTGCTTCAAACTTGGCGCCAGTACCTCCCAACAACGACTGTACCCCAATCCTGGCTGACAGATTTGGTTGCTTCAAACTTGGCGCCAACACCTCCCAACAACGACTTTACCCCAATCCTGGCTGACAGTTTTGGTTGCTTCAAACTTGGCGCCAACACCTCCCAACAGCGACTTTACCCCAATCCTGGCTGACAGGTTTGGTTGCTTCCAACTTGGTGCCAGCACCTCCCAACAACGACTTCACCCCAATCCTGGCTGATAGGTTTGGTTGCTTCAAACTTGGCGCCAACACCTCCCAACAACGACTTTAGCCCAGTGCTGGCTGACAGGTTCGGTTGCTTCAAGCTTGGCGCCAACACCTCCCAACAACGACTTTACCCGGCTGACAGGTTTGGTTGCTTCAAACTTGGTGCCAGCACCTCCCAACAACGACTTTACCCCAATCCTGGCTGACAGGTTTGGTTGCTTCATAATTGGCGCCAACATCTCCCAACAACGACTTTTCCCCAATCCTGGCTGACANACCTCCCAACAACGACTTTACCCCAATCCTGGCTGACAGGTTTGGTTGCTTCATAATTGGCGCCAACATCTCCCAACAACGACTTTTCCCCAATCCTGGCTGACAGGTTTGGTTGCTTCCAACTTGGTGCCAGCACCTCCCAACAACGACTTCACCCCAATCCTGGCTGATAGGTTTGGTTGCTTCAAACTTGGCGCCAACTCCTCCCAACAACGACTTTAGCCCAGTGCTGGCTGACAGGTTCGGTTGCTTCAAGCTTGGCGCCAACACCTCCCAACAACGACTTTACCCGGCTGACAGGTTTGGTTGCTTCCAACTTGGTGCCAGCACCTCCCAACAACGACTTTACCCCAATCCTGGCTGACAGGTTTGGTTGCTTCATAATTGGCGCCAACATCTCCCAACAACGACTTTTCCCCAATCCTGGCTGACANACCTCCCAACAACGACTTTACCCCAATCCTGGCTGACAGGTTTGGTTGCTTCATAATTGGCGCCAACATCTCCCAACAACGACTTTTCCCCAATCCTGGCTGACAGGTTTGGTTGCTTCAAACTTGGCGCGAGCACCTCCCAACAACGACTTTACCCCAATCCTGCATGACAGGTTTGGTTGATTCACAAGCTTGGCGCCAGCACCTCCCAACAACGACTTTACCCCAATCCTGGCTGACAGGTTTGGTAGCTTCAAACTTGGCGCCAACACCTCCCAACAACGACTTTACCCCAATCCTGGCTGACTGGTTTGGTTGCTTCGAACTTGGTGCCAACACCTCCCAACAACGACTTTACCCCAATCCTGCCGGACAGGTTTGGTTGCTTCCATCTTACACCTCCCAACAACGACTTTACCCCAATCCTGGCTGACAGGCTTGGTTGCTTCAAACTCGGCCCCAACACCTCTTGCTTGAAACTCGGCGCCAGCACCTCCCAACAACGACTTTACCCCAATTCTGGCTGACAGGTTTGCTTGCTTCAAACTTGGCGCCAACACCTCCCAACAACGACTTTACCCCAATCCTGGCTGACAGGTTTGGTTGCTTCAAAAATGGCGCCAACACCTCCCAACAACGACTGTACCCAAATCCTGCCTGACAGGCTTGGTTGCTTCAAACTTGGCGCCAACACCTCCCAGCAATCCTGGCTGACAGGTTTGGCTGCTTCAATCTTGGCGCCAACACCTCCCAACAACGACTTTACCCCAATCCTGGCTGACAGGTTTGGTTGCTTCAAACCACCTCCCAACAACGACTTTACCCCAATCCTGGCTGACAGGTTTGGTTGCTTCAAACTTGGCGCCAGCACCTCCCAACAACGACTTTACCCCAATCCTGGCTGACAGGCTTGGTTGCTTCAAACTTGGCGCCAACATCTCCCAACAACGACTTTACCCCAATCCTGGCTGACAGGTTTGGCTGCTTCAAACTTGGCGCCAGCACCTCCCAACAACGACTTTACCCCAATCCTGGCTGACAGGTTTGCTTGCTTCAAACTTGGCGCCAACACCTCCCAACAACGACTTTACCCCAATCCTGGCTGCCAGGTTTGGTTGCTTCAAACTTGGCGCCAACACCTCCCAACAACGACTTTACCCCAATCCTGGCTGACAGGTTTGATTGCTTCAAACTTGGCGCCAGCACCTCCCAACAACGACTTTACCCCAATCCTGCCTGACAGATTTGGTTGATTCACAAGCACCTCCCAACAACGACTTTACCCCAATCCTGGCTGACGGGTTTGGTTGCTTCAAACTTGGCGCCAACACCTCCCAACAACGACTGTGCCCCAATCCTTGCTGACAGGCTTAGTTGCTGCAAACTTGGCGCCAACACCTCCCAACAACGACTTTACCCCAATCCTGGCTGACAGGTTTGGTTGCTTCAAACTTGGCGCCAACATCTCCCAACAACGACGTTACCCCAATCCTGGCTGACAAGTTTGGTTGCTTCAAACTTGGCGCCAACACCTCCCAACAACGACTTTACCCCAATCCTGGCTGACAGGTTTGGTTGCTTCAAAATTGGCGCCAACACCTCCCAACAACGACTTCACCCCAATCCTGGCTGACAGGTTTGGTTGCTTGACCTCCCAACCACGACTTTACCCCAGTTGTGGCTGACAGGTTTTCTTGCTTCAAACTTGGCGCCAACACCTCCCAACAACGACTATGCCCCAATCCTGCCTGACAGGTTTGGTTGATTCACAAACTTGGCGCCAGCACCTCCCAACAACGACTTTACCCCAATCCTGGCTGACAGGTTCGGTTGCTTCAAACTTGGTGCCAGCACCTCGCAACAACGACTTTACCCCAATCCTGGCTGACAGGTTTGCTTGCTTCAAACTTGGCGCCAGCACCTCCCAACAACGACTTTACCCCAATCCTGGCTGACAGGTTCGGTTGCTTCAAACTTGGCGCCAACACCTCCCAACAACGACTTTACCCTAATCGTGGCTGACAGGTTTGGTTGCTTCAAACTTGGCGCCAACACCTCCCAACAACGACTTTACCCCAATCCTGGCTGACAGGTTTGGTTGCTTCAAACTTGGCGCCAGCACCTCCCAACAACGACTTTACCCCAATCCTGGCTGAAAGGTTTGGTAGCTTCAATCTTGGTGCCAACACCTCCCAACAACGACGTTACCCCAATCCTGGCTGACAGGTTTGGTTGCTTCAAACTTGACGCCAACGCCTCCCAACAACGACTGTACCCCAATCCTGCCCGACAGGTTTGGCTGCTTCAAACTTGGCGCCAACACCTCCCAACAACGACTTCGCCCCAAGCCTAGCTGACAGGTTTGGTTGCTTCAAAATGGCGCCAGCACCTCCCAACAACGACTTTACCCCAATCCTGGCTGACAGGTTTGCTTGCTTCAAACTTGGCGACAACACCTCCCAACAACGACTTTACCCCAATCCTGGCTGACAGGTTTGGTTACCTCAACATGGCGCCAGTACTTCCCAACAACGACTTTACCCCAATCCTGCCTGACAGGTTTGGTTGATTCAAACTTGGCGCCAGCACCTCCCAACAACGACTTTACCCCAATCCTGGCTGACAGTCTTGGTTACTTCAAAGTGGCGCCAGTACCTCCCAACAACGACGTTACCCCAATCCTGGCTGACAGGTTTGGTTACTTCAAACTTGGCGCCAACACCTCCCAACTGCGCCTTTATACCCCAATCCTGGCTGACAAGTTTGGTTGCTTCAACCTGGCGCCAGCACCTCCAAGCACTGACTTTACACTACACCAATCCTGGCTGACAGGTTTGGTTGCTTCAAAATGGCACCAGTACCTCCCGACAACCACTTTGCCCCAATCCTGGCTGACAGGTTTGGTTGCTTCAACTCAACATGGCGCCAGCACTTCCCAGCAACGACGTTGCCCCAATCCTGGCTGACAGGTTTGGTTGCTTCAACCTTGCGCAAGCACGTCCGAGCACTGACTCTACACTAATCCCGGCTGACAGGTTGCTTGCTTGCTTCAGAACGGTGCCACTAGCTCCCAACAACCACGTTACCCCAATTCCTGGCTGACAGGTTTGGTTGCTTCAAAACGGCGCCAGCATGCGTCTATCTATCTATCTGTCTATCTATTCTCATATCTACTTATCTATCAAGCTAGCTAGCTAGCTATCCATCTCTCCGTCTCGCCATCTCTCCATCCGTCATCTCTCCATCTATCCGTCTATCCATCTATTCATCTATCTGTCTATCTAGCTAGCAGCTCGCTATCTATCGAGCTATCTGCCTATCGAATGTACCTATCTGCCTGCCTACCTACCCATCTATGCACAGACAGACAGCCAGCCAGGCTGGCTCGCAAGGAGGGACGCAGGCAGACAGACAGGCATAGAGATAAATATAGTTAGCTGGTCTTCGGCATATTCCCTGAGTCACGTGATGGAATGTGATGTGGGCTCTCGAGGGGGGCCCAACCGAGCTTAGTCTACGAAGACAAAACTAAAACGCAAGACTCCTGGGGCGACGGCTCATCCAACGTGCGTGTCGACGTGGATTTCGTGCCTTCGTCTTCGTCGCAGCTACTTGGGATACTCATAAACACAGGATCCAAGTAAAGGCCGTTGACCCTTACATTACATCTTGGAACCGCCAATTTTGGGAGACCCGGATGTTGTCAACATCCTGGAAGTCCTAGCACTGCAGCTGCCTGCTCACGGCAAGTATTCAAGGACGACGGCGGCCTCTGGGGGCCTCGAAGTTGGGCTTCGGTATGCCGGTAAACACCTGAAAAATCATCCTGAAGGGAACCGACACGATTTGAAACGACCTCCCTTGCATTCTCCACTCGGCCGAGGCGCGTCCGAGCGCTTGTGCGATGCAGCAGCAAAGGAAAGCCGCTGCGAAGAGCAGGCCGGCTGTAACCTCTAAAAAGGGTCGGGTTTTGGAATACTTCTGAATAACGGCTGCTGCCAGTGGGAGGTTGCCCAGTTCTGAGAGTTATCGCAAAATGCAGGTTGCACATTGGTTGCCGGAGTCTCACTGGCTCTGCAAGCACTGGTGAAGCTCCTTGCTCACTTGCAGCGGGAGGCTCTCATTGCATCGTCTGGCCCCTCCATTGTGCCCAGCCTCAGATTGACAGCGCGTCCCGAGGGCTCTGAAGGCTCGTTGCTCGTGCAGACAAAGGTGTGCAGCTTCGACATCTGGGCACCCGGTGCATGTCAGGAAACATAAGAGCTGTAACGGTTGCTCACATCGAGGTTCGGACATAAGGCATGGCGATTCAGCGCGCTAGCATCTGACCAACGACATTCCGCCGTTTGAGAAGCGCGCAAAAAGTTTCTGCTGCCCAGTCAAAGGCCCTGCTCCACTTCTCTCCCAAGTCCGATAGAACTACACACTCCAGTTCCCACACTCCGTCGAAAGCCCAGGTGCACTGGTTCTTGGAACCATTGAAACTGGATATTCGGGCTTGGCTTCTCATACCTGGGTGGCTGGGGCTTTCTTTTTTCATGGGGTAACCAGAAACCCTTGAAACACACGCGCACACACACACACATGTGCCACGACCTGGCCAGTCAGGGAGCCGAAACACTCACTACTCAGGCTCAAGTCGCAGGAGTTCGGCCGTCATCCACATTCCGTTTCCGCTGATCCACATCAAAGGCCTGAGCGGCCACCGTGTGGGAAGCCAATGGCGGCTTTCAGTACCTTCCTGGATGATACGTTGCTCACAGCTGCATGGAGTGCTGCGAACCAAGTGGCACCAGGCGGTGTAGCCGTTGGAAGACGTCGGCGTCCTGCTCACACAGACAGACGCGCACGCATACGTGCGTGTGTGTATATATATATATATATATATATGTATGTATGTATGTATGTATGTATGTATGTATGCTTATTTGTTTGTTTCTGTACTTATCTACGTGTTTACATGTTTATCTATTTCTGTGAATGTTTATCTATCTTTCTTCGTGTATTGGGTGATGTTTTGTATTTATGCATTCGTACATGTATATTGTGTATATGTATGCATGTGTATGTATATGTGTATGTGTATGCAGAGGTATGGATAGGTGTTGGTGTAGGTGTGTATGCATATATATATATATATATACATAGATATGTACGAATAGGCATGGGTACAGCTGCGTGCATGTGCATCTGCATGTATGGGTGTCCGTGTTTGTTGTAAGTTGTAATCGTCTCGACTCGTATTTTCATTTCTCAGTGCCACTACGCTCCTCTGAAGTGGCGGCTTTCTTTCCTTCCTTCTCGCAAGGTCTTCTGGCTCCCGTAGTTCCTCGGAAGCGTTTTTGGAAGCCGAGGGCCGTCCCGGTCCTGGAAGGAGCTCACCAGGTAGCAGGTCTCGAAGCACAAAGCTCCGGCCAGGGCCAACCAGGCGGTATATGGAAAGAGTAAGACCTGGCTTCGCAGGGCTAGGTTGCTAGGGGTACAGAAGCTTCTGGGGGTTAGGGCTTGTGGGTTTTAGGGGTTTCGGGCGTTCGGTAACCACACAAGTTCCTGAGAAAGGGCCGGCGCTCTTTCTCCGGAGCCTGGCAGGTGACTTCAACCTGTGGCCCTCGGGAAGCTTCTGCAAAGGGTCAAAAGCCGACCGCCAATTTGGAAAGCTCCACAGACCGGGATCCTGATTTCCACAAATGCTGCGGCAGCGGCCCAACTTGCATCTTTCAGGATCCAGCACCTCGCTTTCAGGGTGTCTGCCCACACAGACATGCAGCAGCTACTGCAGCCCTGGCACAGCAACGCATAGTTTTCCTGGGTGAACTCGTATGGCAGTAAGCGCGTGTCAACGAACTCTGCAGGACCGAGCTGCTATATACTGTCTCGTAGCATGTTCTGTGTGAGGCTCACAGTACACGTCAGTTTCCGTTCATTCTACAGATTGTCGTTAGCGTTGCACATGCTGCCCAGCGACAAGCCGCGCAACCATCCTCAGCCCAATTCAAGAACCCCTAGGCCCTAGACGACACTTGAAAGCCATCAGCACTCCCTTTGCCTCCCTATCTCGGTTCTGTCTCTCTGCGGGCACGTGGATGCGTGCATCGGAACACTGCAGATTCTCACCAGATCATTGCCACGTTAACCAAGACCGAGGCACACTGCATTTGCCGTAGGACGCAAAGGAATGAAAAAACTCGACGAAATCTATGGACTTCCCCTTCTACTCCCTTTCGGCTACCTTTTGGCCCACGGTGGAGAGCGCCGGGCCGGAGCCACTGCTGCGGACGAAGGAGGTTTGAGGTTTGAGGGAAAATCACTCAAAGCAATCACGACCGCTGAGATCCTCAGGCCACCCAAGAGACCCAAGCCCCAGGAAGCCTCGAGTTCTCCATCAACCGTTCGGTGCTTACAGTCCGGGGAGCCCAGGTGGACAGGAATGCGTGTACCTATGTCCCCCCGGTATCGATTTAAGACATGTGGCGATATGGATGAAAGATGGCGTTTGACAGTAGCTACAGTATGGCCAAAGGACCACTCTGAGGTAGGTTCTGCCCGCCCCCGGCCACTGCACCTTTGAAAAACGGGCGGTATCAGAAAAAGAGGGACCAAGTATACACATCAAATAACAAGACCCCTACAGTTCATCATAATGAAGACGCTAAAACTAAGAATCATGAAAGGCCCTTATTCTTATTGTAGGATCCCTAATATATGGGTAAGGACCCCACAGACAAGGGATCCCTAACTGCAAAACACCCAATATAAACCTTGGTTAGAACCGTAAAGCCCTTGCAAAACCCTGTGCTGCCCCAGCAGATGCCAGACCGCAACATCCCTCTTGACCTTCTTACATTAAGGACCTCCAAAAAGAGCAATGATAAGGAAGTCAGGTAGTAATCAGAAATTTCCTTGTAATCACTATGCAATTCTGCTACACTTGAAACCGTCCCGTGGACCAGGGCCCCAGGCGACGCTCCGTCTTTGTGACCCGCGACGGTCAACTGCGTGGTGGGTGCTTTCTTATCTTTCTTCTTGCGCCAATAGTTCGATTTTTCTATACAGCTTCGAACCGGGCGGACAAATGCAAAGTGGGTATGCCCGATAGCCGTTGACAGTACACCCAAGTTCGACTACGATGACTCTGCCACAGAAATAGAGCGCCGGTATGGTGTAGCGGTGGAGCATGCGCTTAGCATGCAAGGGCCCTGGGCTCGAACCAGGATCCGGGTGGTCGGGTGGCTGACATGGGCACCAGCTGAACAACAACACTACTGCCACAGAAATAGAAACCACTGAGAAGCCGTCGTATCCTCAAAAAAACTCTGCCTCAAGACTAAGAAAACCTGCCGAGTTGCATTCTCCCTTGATGCCCATGATGCTTGCACGGGAGGAGTGCCTGTCACGGCACGCGGGAAAATGCTCTGGGACGCCGAGAATGCTTGGCAGAGGGTCTACGAGTCTACGGAGTCTGGAGTCTGGTGCCAAGTTCCGCGAGTTCGACCGAAGCCGAAGGGCCGGAAGGGCCGGAAGGGCCGGAATGCACAAGCAACGCGCCTGGCTTTGGGCGCTGTCGCCTGGAGCTGGACACACGGATCAGGGACAGGCTGAAGGGCTGTGGACAGAGCTTTACGGAGACGTTGCGCAGGTGACTCACTCACGGCTCGCTGAATGCTGCAGTGCTGAGTTCCCCGACAGAAGTGGAGGCAGAAGCCAAGCTGCTTCTTCGTCTTGCGGCCATGTCCTTGCGGCACACACACACACATACAAACTCGGTACCTACATGCAGCCGTCGGGTGCACCGTCCCAAGCCCTAAACCCTGAGCTCGTGCAAAGGCTTCCGTCTTGTGCACAAGACCTTCCACATGAGCTGAGCGGGAGCCTCCCACTCGTCGCCGTCTTCCGGCGTTGCTTGTGGCTTCCAGGAGGCCTGTCCCACTGTGTCTGCCCGTGTGTGTCTCTGCAGAGGCCAGTTCTGGCCTTTTGGGGAAGTGCTTCGCCGCAAGTGGGTCTTTCTTGGGCTTTGTTGGGCAGGGACGTGTTTCCACATTGCTTTAAGCAAGAGCTGCGTCTAGGCATGCCACCATACGCCAACTCGGCTCCTATACTGACCTAGTGCACCCGCGCCCTGACTCTTAGCCTCCTGTCTTACTGCCCGAGGTCTTGCCAACACTATCTTGCGCAACACCAACCCGGCCTCGCTGAAGTCCGAAGAAGCCGTCTGCTTTCGAAGAGTCTGGCAAGCAGCTGTAGTCTTCTCGTGAAATCTTCGCTCGGAACTTCGAAAATTCAATTCACCCGTGCCCTGCTTGGCTTTGGAGGCAACAGAACTGCCGGGCGGACTTCTGCATCAGCGCTTGGCAAGCCTGAGCGGGCGTTGAACGAAACCTATCCAGCATTTCGCAGTCAGGTGTGTGCCGTGGTTCGGTGATGACTCAGGTCCGTCATTTGCAGGACACAAAGTTCAAGAAGAGTGCCTAGGCTTTAAATAAACCCCATGCACCGCGTGATCGAATCTCCCTCTGGGCCTTTTGGCAGCAGTCTGGCAGCCCGTATCATGCTCGTCTTATGGACTCAAAACCACTGCATGTTCAGATACCGATTGGCAGAACCCGTCTAATGGTGGTGTGCTGTAGAGTGTGGTGCTAGATAGCTATGACGAGGCGTCGTCGTCGACGTTGTCGTGAAACTCGCGGCGGCGGCGGTGGTGGTGGTGGTGTGGCTGTTGCCATTGCTGTTGCTGCTGCTGGATATCTGTGGTAGTGGCAGAAGTCCGTCTAGTCGCTACTCTTCCTGGTGGTACTGGTGTGGTCGCCGGTCGTTGCGATCGTTGTCGCAGATTTTGCTACTGATGCTGTTGCTGTTTCTGCGTCGCCGCCGCTGCTGCTGCTGTTACTGCTGCTGCTGCTGTTTTGTCGCGGGTGTTGCTTGTCGTCTTGGTGGCACCCCAGATGCAGAAAGTTTTATAGACAACGTAAACGAAGTAGAATTGTAATGAGCCAGTAGGTCAGTAAGTCTAAGTTATACAACACATGCCGTGAGATTGGCATGTCTTTGCTTCCAGGTTAACCAAGCCATGGTTCTATGGGGATGCAGTAGTCTCCACTTCAGGCAGCGGGTTGAAGGCATGGTTTAGCGATCTAGCGTTTAGCGGAAAGATCATCACTGTTCGCCCTTGATGACTTCGTGTTTTTCAACGAACGTTCACAGCACATCCAGTCTGAAGCCCCTCTTCACCTGGTGTGGCTCACGGCTTGGCGACCATCCCCAACGAGGCGATGCCCAGTAGAATGGGGTCGTCTCACAGATGCCCTCAAGAATCAAGAAGAAGAGTTCTCTCGCTACTCCTGGATGCCGTTGACTTCTTCCTCCTCCTCCCCATCCTCCATTTCTTCCTCCTCCGAATCCGTTTGGTCGTCATTCTCGCCCGGATCCTCGTCGTCATCAACGTCCTCACCAAAGAAGCTTCCATCATCCTCATTGTCCCAGTCATCAACAGCGTCCATGCACCAGGGGACGAGCTTCTGCAATTCGGAGATGATCTCAGGACCCTCGGAGGTCGCGAAGCATGTCGGGAAGTTAAAGGTAATCTTAAAGGAGATGAGCTTTGAGTCACTCGTGGAGAAGAGCATCTGGAAGTAGCCCGAGAACTGCGAGGAGCCGACCTGGCCGTTGACATATTTAGCACAGAAAGGGCAGCCCTCCGCCTCCTTAAGGATCTGCTCCTGTCCCGTTTCCTCCTTGGGAATCGAGCAGTATACGGTGCCACACCTTGCACCTGGAGCTTTAGCTTCTCGCATCGAGGAGCTCTTTCCGAAGGAGCTGGAGAGAAGCCGCAGGCCTTTGACTTCCAAAGGACTCAGGGCGGTGGCCGATGGCGGAAGGAGCCTGGAGCCATCAAGCGCCAGAAGCTCGCCTTCTTGGGCAAGGCAAACACAGCTTTGCTTCCTGGTGTCGGCAGAGAATCCCAGCAGGTCGCAGGTGGCCAACTGATAATCACCACAGTGCTGGATGCTGAGCGTGCGGGGTTTCGTTTTCCATGCCAGCGGAACTTCACGAAGAATCTGCCGTGCCACTTGCTGGAAAGTAGGCGCATGTTTGTTCAGGACTTGGCTCACACCCCCTTGCAGAAAATGATCTTCATCCTCGCCCATCTCACTTGCGATCTCAACTCCTGATATGAGAGCAGGCCAGGCATTGCTTCTGAAGATGGAGTGGCCGGCCGCAGATATGGGATCTTCCCACATCATTCCAGCCACTACGGTGGAACAAACACATTCCTGGATAGAAGGAAGCTTTACTTTAGAGCCGTCGGGCAGGCCCAAGGCACGATAGCAGAGAGTTTGCAGATCTGCAAAGGGATTCAAGGCCTCGCGCCACATGCGACACACTGACGAACAGGACGTTATGTCCTGCCACAAACTGGTAGCACATGTGAGCCCTACGCCCTGGCTTCCCTGGCTTCCCGAAGCTTTTCCACTCTGAAGCAAGTTCTACCAGAACCTGCGTCCTACCACAACAACCCGTGACCCTCGACCCTAAACCGCCAAACCCTCTCCTGAAAGAGCTTGAAGGCCGACAGTAGAGCCTGAACTGGGCTCTGACCCCAAACGCTGTCAGAGCCCATCCCATGACCCATACCACCGCGCCAATCTGCAGAGGAATAATTGCACAAGACCTGGGCCATTTCGTAAGGTCCCAAGCTCTGGGGCTCAGGGTGTTCTTTGCTTCCGGAACTAAGAACGAGCCCAGACACATCCAAAACCGTGGAGCTGACGCCTGGCATCAACAAAAGGGACCTGAGCTAACGGAGTTTAGGTCCAAGTTTAGGTGGCTTCATGCAAGGACCTGGTTCGCAAGGGTTTGGAAGTTTACAGGATTTAGAAAAAAAGTTTACAGGATTTGTAAAATGGAATCTTCAAGCACGACGGCTTGGAGGGTCGCACAACATGGTAAAGAAAACCGCTTCGTTTCGGAGCACATGACACTGCAGATGTTCCTGCCATCGCTATGCATACCTCTACCGGTCAAAGAAGAGCACCACGATACGACGCCAGGGCACTGCAGCGGAGAGGCATGCAGATTTACTCTTGTATAGTGACTTTGCATTTCTTTCCTTGCAGGCAAAGAAGTCCCATGCAAGCATTAACAGGAGACATGGATCTATGCTAGGGACGTTAAACATAACATAGGCTCTGGACTCAGCCTCTCCAACTGCACACCTCTGGCCATTGTAAAGCTCTGCGCAGATCCACCCACAATCACGGCATGCTCTTCGCCCCCAAAACGGCGTCAAGCTGCAAACTACATCCCGAACCTTACGGTAAGACCTCGATTAGGGTTCCGTATTTCGGGCTTAAGGCACAACGGCCCCCTAACTCCAACCCTAAAGCTGAGCGCGACGCCCCCACACCTCTTCTTACAAGATTGATATGATGTCTCTGAAGCCCCTGCAAAACCTGCATAAAAACCCGCCAAAAAAGCTCAAAACCCTTCAACCCTACAGGCCCTATATACTCAGGAGGCGGCGGCTGGCTTCCGGTCTGAGCTCCGGGAGATCGGACGGAGATCTCCCGGTGCACCGCGACGAAGGGGCCCGGAGCCGGTCCAATCACCGGCTCCCACTGCCCACAAACATCAGGATCCTTTTTGGCCGTCCAGGGCAATCAACTTAAAAAGATTGTAGGGCTTGGGACAGTAGGGAATAAAAAGATCATAGGCTTTTGGGGCGTAGGGTTCTTGCTGGAGGTTTAGGGCTTAGAGTCTCAGAGGCGCAACGAATCGTCGAAGGACGCACGCGAACAGAACAAGGGCACGGCATGTCCCAAGGGCTCCGGAGGGCCGAGCGACGTTCAAAGGCATCCCCAAGCGTGGGCTGTGGGCTTGCTGGGGGGCTGAGGGCCCCGGGCCTCTTGCCACCCTTTTCCCTTGACTTGGGCGGAAAGCGCAAGGGCCTAGGGCTTAGGGTACTGTGAAACACAAATCAGGATCCGGTGGGGTCGAGCCTACTTGGGGCTACATCGACCCTCCATCCTAAACCCTCATCCCCACCCAGAGACATCCAAATTCATGAAACACAGACTCTGGAGGGTTTGGGTTTACAGTTGATGGGCTAAGGATCTGAGTTCAGGCTTTTCGGGATGCTGGATCTTGCAAAAACACTGTGTCCTGCCGGATGTAGAGGAGCTGAGGGGCCTGCCCTGCAGCTAAGTTCAGATAGTGCCGCTCCTCCCACAGAGGATCCAGCGGCTGCACATCTGCAAACAAACACCTGGACTCAGGAGAAGCACTAAAACAACTAGCCCTGCCTTTGCCAGCTTGAACTCTTACAAGCAAGGTGTTCCCAATATGAGATATTCAGACGCCGCCAAGGCACCAACCAAGATGCTCGATGTAGCGGATGAACACGAGCCCGGGATTTTTCTGGAAGTCGAGATGGGCCGTTCTCTCGAAAAGGCCCGAGCAGTCATCCCAGCCGCAGCTCCCAACCCGAAGCAGGGAAACGTCGGGGCTTTTTGGTAGACCCAGTTCCGGGACAGCTTCAGTCAGCTTGCTGGCACTCCGAGCCGCGCGCACAGCTTGTTGCCACTCACGCATGCAAGATTTTGGCGAGGGAGGCGGCTTCAGCACAAGAGGTGCAATAGCACCAGGACCAATCTCGCTGCTGCATGCCGGCGGCAGGACCACTTCGCAAGCATCTTTCTGCAGTCTTGTCTGCTCCCAGTCTGCTCCAAGCTCAGCCGGAAGGAATATCTTCTTGGCATCACAGTACTCCTGCAAGCGAAGGGATTTCTCGTCGATGACCTCTCGGATGCTATAGCTGCGCATGATCTGCTCCTTGGCCACCGGGTCAAAGGCGAAGAGCTGAAGCGAGGAGTGCTTCTCGCCGAGTTGATGCGGTACCTTCGTGCGAACTACAGAGTTGGCCGAGTCAATCTCCGCAACATCTACAGACACATTCCGGCAAAGGTTGAAGCAGCTCCTTCCCATCCTGACGGAGTGTTCCACGAAGAAGCTTCCCCCGTCCAACATGGGAATCCCGTCAACTCTGATTTCTGCTCCACGAGGGAAGCTGTGCCCCGGAACCGTAAGTTTGGTCTCATACTTATCGCACTCGATCTTGGCGACACGCCTGGTCCACGGCATGGCAAACTAAGCCCTGGCGCTCACCTACCGAGATGCCCGAGTCTACACTTGTTGGGATATTTAAAGGCTGCGGGGTTGTAGGTTGTTTGGATCCCATGATCATGAGACAAGCACGCATGTGTGTGTCACGTGGTGCAAATCGGGAAGCACGAGCTAGCTAAAGCAGTTGATACACATGACCGCAGGAGCCTTGAAAAGACTGGGCCAAAAGCAAGTAGCAGTGCTGTGAACTTGACGAATATGACTCTTTCTCAGCCCCTCTCTCTCTCTCTCTCTTTCCGTCACAGGCACTCGAAGCGTCAGGCGTTCAGCCCCTAAACCCTAAATCCTAACCCTTCTAACCGTGGCTTCTAAGGCTTTTGGCCAAAGACCGTTTGGGTTCCTCTTTCTTTGATCCCAGTGCAGCACATGATCGGCCATTGGTTCTCGTGGTTGACATTCCGGCTACTGCAACAATACTCTATTCATGCATTGGTGTGCACGGTTCCCAGGTGGCCGACTGACATAGCTGACGGCCTTGGCGTCTTCAGCAGCGAGCTTTACTTCTCGTTGCAGAGGAGAAAAAGCAACACAGCCGGCTCCGAGGAGAAAAAGAACAGCGCAGTTCATTCAGAACTTCTTCAAATATCAGCATGTGACGCAACCTTGCCGCTGAAAACCATGCGACTAGCTTGCAACCTAACCTAAGATTGAAGTGAAATGGTAAAGCCCAGAGGCCATGTATGTGTGATTGTGGCAAGGGTCCGATGCATTGACAACAGCAAATGTGACGACAAAATTCCAGGATCTGTGCGCTGAGCCTGTCGCCTGACGGAATGACACAGACCCATGGGCTCTTCTCGGCTCCTGTTTGCTTCGAACCGGTGCTCTGCAACGAAGGTTCAGGACTTTGTCACGCCAAGGCAGCTCTTGAGAAGCACAACTATGTCGACTGCCGGGTCTGTCCGTTGCATCTCTTCTTCTGCAAAATTCAAAACGCAAGTTTCTCATGTTTAAAGCTCCTCTGGCACTCTCTGCATCCTTCATGCAACACCAACAGGGGAACATGTGTTGGAGTTTCACTCTGCGCGGGAATTGCTGCATGCCCTAATCCTTAGACTCCCTGTCCTGCACCTCCAGCCGCGGTGGCGTTATTTCGACCTGCGGCGTGTTTAGGGGTTTGAAGGCTTTGGATTAAGCTTGAGGGTTGTTGTTGGCTTAGGGCTTCGTGCTTTTCGGCTCAGCCTTTCGAGGGTTGGTTGTTGCCTGGAAGCCGGACCTCTCCCGAACGGGTGCGTTGCGTGGTTGAGCACTCGAAAGAGATGTTATCTCCCCGAACTTCCCCTGGAATCAAGCTGAATTCATTTCGTCACCCAAACCCTATAGCCCTGTAGAACTCTTTTAAACTCCCTGTAAGAACCCTTATAAAAACAGTAAGAAACCTTCAGCCGCCTTCGGCGGCTTCTCGGGGCTGGGACCCGCAGCCGTCGATGCTCCGGACAGGCCGGTGGCATTGGAGGCCTCCAGGGCTTCGCGCTTCTTCTGATTCTGGCTGTATATGTTGGCGATTAGTACCGTTATAGAATTTTACCTATCTGATTCGCAGTTGTCTACTACCCTCGCTAGCCTTCGCACTCTCAGCATTGGCACTGCGCCGCTCGTTGTTCTACTGATTGGAACATTCCCCGTACTATAAGGCCAGCGGTCCAAAGGTACCTTGCAGGGAACCTCGATTTCAAAACAATTGAAATCCCAGCTGTCGCATATTATAGTATGTTCCAGTATAATCGCGTACATGATAATATGCTGTGGTGCAGTACAAAAATATTACCCCTAACTCGCCAAGTGGCGGAGGAGGGCGAGCCAGGCCACCCATGACCTGTCGGAGCGATGGGTGGCCGAGTATCTAGGACCTATTGCTTTGCCTATCTCTTGACTCTCCCAGTTGTGGCATCCCCCCGTTCAACCAAACGAATGCGAAACCGGGGCCCAGGGAACTTTACGTAAAATGTAGCAACCACAAGCGATGGTGACTCCCCCTTGTGTGCACTTGCGTGTTCAATTCCGAGAATGGAAAGCCGACGGTCTAAGGTTCAGGTCTTGGGGTTCACTGCATCATACCCCGGTGCCATTGCTGCTCCGCATGTAAGCAAAGCACCAGGAGCAAATAAAGTGAAAGACAGGACCACGCCAAGCCTGCGTCTGAGCTGTTCGGCAGCTGCCAAACGGCCTCATGTCCGGTAAAAGAATCTCTTTATGATCTCTTGGCTTACGAATCCGTCAAAAATGTGAGAGGGGGCTTTTGAAGGGCCGTTTTCTCACAGTACAGCTGCACGAGCTGCACGGGTCGGAAGGTCCAAAGCAAGAACCCTGCCTCCTCGGACCAGTTTGCCGGAGACCTCAGCGGCGCTGGTACGAGTACTGCCCGGGAATCTGAGAATACTTCATACGCTTTCTAGCATCTTTTAACAAGGCGTATGATTACTTGTCAATGCTGATTCATATGAAAAACTTAGTTATACGTTTGCGCCTAGTTGGACTTCGTCAACGATACATCCTCAGCGTTTTCTATTGGTACCAGGAGCTCTGTGCATGTAGAAGCTTCCTATGCTTTTGCGCAGAGCTCCGCTCACTGCACATGTCGATTTCGCATAGAGGGCATTCAGCCATATGTGGCAAGCCGAACATCCAGGCTGCTGCTCGCAGTTTCGAGGTATGCAACTCCAACCGACAACCCTCAAACTCAGAGCGTCCAACTCGGAACATCCATGCCCAGTGAACACCATGCCCGGCCTCTGCCACGACAGTCGAAACTGTTGACGAACAAGCTTTGAGCGAGCACTGAGCCAAAAGCACAATGAGTTGCCCTTGCACTCCCTTCCTAGCCATGAAGCCTCTTAACGGTTTCCACGTTGGCACTCGAACAAGAATGCCAGAAGTGCATGGCTAGCATGCACGCGAGCCTGCAAAAAACCCTGGCTTCCCTCATGTGTGCTGAACGTGCGCATATGCCAGTTAATTGAGTCCCATCTTGAAGCGTGTTCAAGAGAATGTGCATTTCACGCTACAGGATGTTTCTGATCAAATTCTGAGCTCCGCGGGAGTTTTATTGCTCGAGTCTCTGAAGGGAAATCCCTTGTGCCCTAATCCTCTTCCGTGATACTCGTAGCAGTGTGATGGGCGAAACGAGTCTTTGACCTTCGTGACGGACTGCTCCCCTGTCGTAGCTCGACTTTTTGTGAGACGGCGATCTTCACACGAGTCACATGTTCATCTTGCCTGATTGGTTGTCCGTGTAGGTTGTAATCGAAACATTCTGTTTTCTTGGGGTCGTAGGGGTGTGCTGTGATATCCATATATTTCGTTTCCAACAATCTGGTTGTTGAGACTGCGCTTTGGGGCTTTTCAAGCTTCAGAGTTCTACTTCATTGCGTGGTGCTCACGAGCCGCGGCTTAGCGTAGTGAGCTTTGTCAATACTTTCCTTCCAGCCTTTCTCTTTGTGCCACCTTTTGGCACGTGTATTTCTGTCCATATGAGCAGTGTCCGTAAACGTATTGCCATTCTCAAACGTGCTCTTTTCTTTCCGGGCACGGTGGACTCATTGCACTGGCCTGAGGTATCTGCGTTGACGCCTCAAGCGTTCATGATGATGCTTAGCTTCGTTGTCACAGGTGTTGTGCCCAGTCCGAACGACACCATTAAGCACCTGACTCGCAGTGTGCTGTTAAAGATCCCAGCTTTGTTGCAGGAATGTGATGTCACAAGTTTTGATTTCCTCATGTTCTTCTGCCTGTGCTGGTTGTTCCCGCAACACATGTCGTGGGGCAGGACACATGTTCAGATAGTCCAGGTTGTTAGTCTGCTTGATGCTGCGGCTGCGTGCGCAAGCCTTGTGCACAGACTGTCGTTATCAAGCAAGGCCAAGAGTTCACATCGACACGTCGACATTTTGTGCCGCTTCTTCCCTTTGGATTTGCATCAACAGCTGGTCTCCGGTAGGGAGTCTGCTTGCCAATCCCTTGCAAATTGGCTTGAACTTGTGATTGCTCTCATGCATGATGGTCGTGTTAAGATGCAGGAAACTGGCATAACATATGTCGCAGGTGTTTCGTGTTGCCATCGCAATGTTTACGTCGGCTTTTGTTCAGGCGTTCGTAATACACACGGTCCTTGTTTCGGCTTTTCGCAGAGATGGTATGATCACAAGGTGCGTGAGGTTCGAGCACATGTTGGCTTTGAGCGGCGGTATAAAGCATGGCGCACTTGCGCTTTGCCAAGCAAAAATCATGCCATGCCAGTTTGGTTAGGACAGAAGCAGCCTACATGCGTGAACAGTTTATCCTGCGTTCCTATACCTTGCCTCTACAAGGGGGACGGAAAAAAGCAAAACCAATCCAGAACCCATTGGGTGGACCATCCGAAATGCAGAGATCTCGAGTCCATGCTCGCCCTTTGCAAATACACAAATGGCACAGATCTTTACCTACATCCCCTTTGCACGTTAACGTCGACATTTTGATGGCCAAGACATGTATACCCAGACTTGTGTCCGCAGGCGATGCACAACGTGAGGACACAGGCATGTGGAAGAGACTTGCTTGGGCTGAGATGTGCAAGTTGGGTGTCCCAGATACCCCTCCTTGCGAGTTGTTGTGTGCACATCTTTGGACTTGTAAAGTTGCGACCCGCGGGACTAAAGTTTGTTGGAGTTGCTTTTGGCCTGCGCTTCTGGTGAGAATGAGGCGTCTTGCTGAGTTGCTTACATCGCCGGCACGCCGTGCCAAGGCGGTCGAAAGAATCAATGCAGCGTTACGCCGAAAACATTTGCACCCTCTTTCCACTTTCTCCTTGGTGTTGCCTGATGCGAGCCATAGTGAAGCTGTACGCGTGCGGCGAATAGTGCATGAAATGCTCGACAGCGTTGGTTCAGCGTCGCCCCTTCACAAAGAGCTTGCTCTTTGGTGGAAGTTGCTTGTGTTGCGTGGCAAACCCATCACGCTGCTTGACAAAGTTGTCAATCACAGAGCTTGTGCAAGAGCGTTTGAAAGTGTGAAGCATGTTGGAAAAGCGTTGGAAAGTTCGCTTGTCTTCCTTGATGAAAACCTGAACATACCTCAACCCCCGCATTCTCGAGCACTTGTTGCCAAGTGGGTCCAACCTCTTGAACAATGGGCGCAGCGCTCAAACTTCGCTGGTGAAGTTGTTGCTGATGCACTCAAGTTGCCAATGAAATCTTCCAAGCGTGTTAACCAGCATGGCCCAGGTTCTCGTTGGTGGCATGTGTTTGCTCGGTTGTGTTGCAAGCGCCGAACACGCAAAGCCGTTGTAGAACACCTGCCGTGGCGGGAGTGGCTCTTGCAGAGGGCCAGACCGCGCCGCAGAAGTCTGACGTGGCGAGTGCGTGAGTTGAGGCGAAGGCTCCTTGAGGTCGAGATTGTCGCGCAACAGGATAAATGTCCTGCCGCCGTTGTTGGTATGAAGCGTGTTGCCTATGAACGCTTGCTCCATGAAACCTTTCTGCAAGATCCTGTGCATTATGAGGTGTTGCATGCGACGCCTGAGCATGTCGCTTTTGAGCAGTACCAAAAGCATGTTGATGTGTGTCCTGCTTGGGCTAGGAGGCGTTACAGTGCTTGGACGGCTGAGAGCCTCCCCAATGCTTACATCAACATCAAGCGGAAATGTTTTGACACCAGCGGGTGTGTTTGCAGCAAGGCTCATGCCCACGTGCGCGAGATCATCGCCAACACATCCTTCCCACTCAAGACTTTTTTCCAAGAGTTAAGTCGAGCTATACAGTGCATGATCAAGCATTGCGGGTTACACACTTGGGAAGTCTGGTCCCTCAAAGATGCTCCGACGGAGTTAAAGAAAAGGTTTGACGATATACATCCGCGCATTTGCAGTTGTGTTCGGTGTGGTGCCAGCAAGCCACCTGTTGCCACATTTCAGGCCGACGTAAACCAGCTGTTTAAGGACGTTGAGCCTCTCCAGGTTTTGGCCCATCTTCAAGACTTCGTTCAGGCTTGCGAGCGTTCAAGCCATGTGGCCGGAGTCACTGTCCTCAAATCCAAACGTCATCAAGCTTTCCTGGGTGGTACCCCCCTAGGTCCGTTAGAGGTTGGTATTTCCCTTTCTCTAGGATTTGCCCCCTTATGGAGTACTACTTAAGTTGCAACATCTTCCGGTTGGGTGCATTCCTAATCCGCCAAGTCCGCGGAGTCCCTATGGGCGGGTCTGCTTCGAAGATTGCTGCGTCGGTGATGCTCGGTGGTTGCGAGTCTGATTGGATTCAGGCTGAGCCGCGCCGGGTAGCAGCTGGTTTCAGAGGTAGCCCACAGGAATTTGCTAGGTCCACCAAGGGTTGTAGATATGTTGATGATGTTTTGGTTGCTATAGTGGGGTCTTCTGTCAGAATTGCCTCGGTGAAATGTGCAACACGTTGTACAAGCCTCCTCTCACGGTGGGTGCAGAACCTCCGATCGAGCAAATCGTAGCACAAGGAGTGCACGTCGCTTCCATCCACCATTGGTTGGACCTCGAAGTGACCGTTGGCAGTGACATTCAAGTCACGTGTAAATCCAAGAACCATGCAGCTCTTCGGGGGTGCTCAGGTGTGGTTCATCATAGTGTGCCTGAATTTGTGCAATGGGATACATATACGGTCCAGCGTGTTCGTTGGTGGTTGTCTTCTAGGGTTCACAGGGTTAGACAGACTGATCAAAGCCACGACTTCATCCTGCAATCTTTGAAGGAGTTGCAATTGTTCGGCTACCCTGTCAAGAAGCTCTTCCGGTTGTTAAGCGGTTTCCGACAGTTTCCTTTTGTACGCCAAGCTTTGAGACAGTGTTAAGCCCTCGTTGTCTGTCTCATTGTGTCTTTCTTATACTCTCCCTCGTTGCGTAGCCTTCCGCGTGTCACAAGCTGAGGCGTAGCCTCTTGGTGCCCGTAGTGCGTAGGATCTGCCCATTGCTTCTTGCAATGTTTGGTTGGTTATGGCCCCGCCCGAGAGGCCCCTCCAACAACGCAAGGCCTCCACTCTGGATGCGAACAGAAAAGCTTGAGGAGCAGATTGCGAAACTTACGCAGGAGCGCGAGGCACTCTCTGCTGAGCGAGCCGAGGCCAAGAAGCTTGAAGCAATGAAAGTAGCAGCTCGCACAGCTGCTCAGGAAGAGTTTGAGAAGCAGCGTGATTCTCTGTCCTTGCCGTTCCAGATGCCGAGCAAGAAGGGTAACAAACGCCCATCAGAGGAGGAACTTCCAGACTGGAATGTTGTAGACATGCCCCCAGTGAAGCGTCGACCTGTTATCAACGCGTCGTCCATGGAAGACGCTTTCAAGGAAGTCGCTTTGAAGGCTCCGTATCCGAAGGGTTTGTACAGTGCCCCAAATCTGACCCGGCAGGTGTTGGAGAGATCGGATTTCAAGCTTGCAAAATGGAAGGCCTTAGCCGGTAAGCTTTTGGACGATGTCCCACAAGAGAAAGAAGATCTGGTATTGGCAGTTGTCAGTGCGTTTGCTCTGTGAAAGCGATCGCCTTGCGAGCAGCATTTGGTGCAAGCCTTCGATGCTGCATGCGAGCAAGGGTCATACGGCTTGATGCTGATCTGCAGCGCTGCGGTGTCATTTCTCAGACTGCTTAAACACATGATGGCTTGGGCATCTGTGTTTGGAATGGGTGCGACACTAGGTATCCTCTTAGCCGGATGTTTGGCGATGCAATCAGACCTGCCTTGTTCAGAGCAAACAGATCTCGGATCTGTGTGGGAAAGACTTGGGCAGCGATTTACCAAAGCTTGGCTGACAGGAGAGCGGACCATGGCACATGTTACCAAGATTGCAGATTTGGCAGCTTTCCTGATGGGTGAAGGTGCGTATCTGGTCACTGCACCCATGCTGTTCAGCCAGCTGTTTCGCTGGTCCAGTTTCGCGCGATTCTTCTGGAGACCTGGAAGAAGATCAGGAAGAGCTTACTAGGCGAGTTAATTCACTCCACATGAGTGCTTTGTTAGTGTCGCGGCATTCTTGGTACTGCCACCATCCGTCGGCAAATGAAGCGTAGCTTACACATGATGTGTGAGGCTGAAAGCCGGAAGATTGTGAAGCGGGCACTTCGACATATGCCAGTTAATTGAGTCCCATCTTGAAGCGTGTTCAAGAGAATGTGCATTTCACGCTACAGGATGTTTCTGATCAAATTCTGAGCTCCGCGGGAGTTTTATTGCTCGAGTCTCCCAAGGGAAATCCCTTGTGCCCTAATCCTCTTCCGTGATACTCGTAGCAGTGTGATGGGCGAAACGAGTCTTTGACCTTCGTGACGGACTGCTCCCCTGTCGTAGCTCGACTTTTTGTGAGACGGCGATCTTCACACGAGTCACATGTTCATCTTGCCTGATTGGTTGTCCGTGTAGGTTGTAATCGAAACATTATTCTGTTTTCTTGGGGTCGTAGGGGTGTGCTGTGATATCCATATATTTCGTTTCCAACAATCTGGTTGTTGAGACTGCGCTTTGGGGCTTTTCAAGCTTCAGAGTTCTACTTCATTGAACGTGCGCGCGCATGACCCCGCATCACTTCGCACACTGACGAGACCAGAACCCCAAACTTAAACCTAAAGCCTTCTAATCCTTATGCAACTATGCCGCGGTAGACGAGCAGCTGGGTGCCTGGCCCCCGGCGAAAGCGAGACCTGTGCATCGCGAAAGATCCAGTCGTTTTGCATCATGGCTATATCAGCAGGGCACACTTAAGCAATACATCATGCATAGCTCAACAGTCGAAGAGTCTATCACTGTATCACGAAAAGTCCTCGTAGCAAGACTAGGAGTAAGCAATAACCATACACGAACTGCAATGACTACACTAAAGACGCATGAGTGACCAGTAGGTGAAGTCTTCAATGCGCTTTTCCTGCGACACTTTTGACCGTCCTCGACAATGGATTTTGTTGGCCCGGCAGATTTGTTTGGCTCGCTTTTTTTCTTTCTGCGAATGGTCACTGGTGGAAGTAGGTAAGAAAAATCCTCAAAATGAAGACGACCACGGTACTACCATTGTACTTCCAATGTACTACGACTGTACTGCGTTACCAGGCCTCAGGCTTCCGATTGCGGTGGGGGAGTGTAGGATGAAGGGAAACGCCTTCAAAATGAAGGGTTGATGTTAGTCTTGGTATGATCGGGGTTTGGTTTCGAGGTTTTGGTAGCCCTTTTTTGCAGCTGGGCTCTTAGTGTCAGCCAGCGAGTCCGCCCACGCCCTGACTCAACTAAACCCTTCAAACAGCTCTGGGTACTCTTAAACATCTTCCTGCTATACTATGCTCCTGTACTGCTACTATACTACTGTACTGCTGATATACTACTGCTTATCTCCTACTCTACTACTAGTGTGCTACTATTGTACTGGTACTGCATTGGTGTTTACCCTTTAGCCCACACCCTCTTAAAGACCTTATCTCCCTCTCACCCAACCCCCGCACCTCTACAGTGCTTGTCTCCCTACAGTCCCCAACCCGCCCCTGGAAATCCGTGGGAGCGCAATATTCAGGACGGAGTTTGTTTAGGGGGGCACCCACTTTAAACCGAGTGCAAAATTGACAACAATTTAGGACCTTGGATGCTGTTCGCCCAAAACGCCACATATCATCCAAGCTACATCGCATTAAGGACGAATGGATCTCAAGATCTGACAATGCAGTGGCCTACGCGGCTGCTGTGGAGGAGTGGATGGACGCAGGCCCCCCGCCTTTGTCGTGAAGGGTTGGTGCAAGCCCACTCTGGTCTTCGTGGAACTGCATCACATAGCGAGCGAGACTTTCCAGATCACTACGATGCAACCCAGCCACGGCGCTGAGTTCCGAGGCCCAACCCTAAACCCTTCCAAAGCCCCGAACCCCAAAACTTCCCAAAGCCCCTGCGATTTTCTGACAAGTCTGCGGCCAACTTTGCTGAAGCCGTCAAAGGAATTCCTCGGCCAGTGGCCGCTGCGAGAAAGGATCAGAAGAGTCGACGCTTAGGGTCGTACGGGCACCGTAGGATTTAGCGAAGTTTGCGCGGAGCTTGACCGTTTGGGGCACTGTAGTTTTTAGGATTCAAACGAATTTAGGGTTTTAGGGTGTTAGGGCGTGTTGCTTGTCTCGTTTTGCTGGCTCCTTTCCTCCTCACCCGAGTGGCAAAGTTCTAGAACATCACGCTGGTTGCTGAGGCGAATACGGGCAAATCCAGTCCAAGTCCCCGGCCCGAGGACTTGGACTCTCCAAGACGAGCGGTTCAGCGCAGTGGGACTTATAGCTTACGAGTAATGTATAGGGAATCCTAGCACTAATTGTCCTTTATCCGGTTTCCAACTTTTGTGGGCTCTACTATTCGGGTTTAGGGCATTTTTCGATACTGTAGGATCTGGGCTGATCTAGTTCTCACACTCGGAGGCGAGGAGTTATTTCACAGCACAGGGTTTAGAGTCAGACTGCAGGCTTCAGACATGGTATGGTCACAAAGTCTCCCACCTGTTTTGACGCCGTCTTCCACATGAGCCTGTCCTGGACAGGTCACAACAGTCTCGGTCTCCATTGCAGCTCCCTGGTTTGGATAAAGGATCCTAAAAAATAAAGCTGGTGGCGCGACACAGGGACAGCAGTACTGTCTGCAGGCAAGAACCGCAAGATCTCACTTTACCATTGTATACGAGAGAATCTATCCAATACATCATAGTTATCTTTAACAATACTCTTTTCTCTGCATTCCATACACTTGACTCTATACTAGTCACCGAATACTGTAAACTGTACACCCGATATCTACACGACATAGTCTATGTACCGGTTGCTAAATAGTGTATATACTATGCACTAATGTACGACATACGATATAATATGTACGGTCTACGATAATATACTATATACAGCACAAAACATACTATGCACTCTACACTATACACTAAGCGCGAAATTACTATAGAGGACAGGCCATATACTTTATACTATACACTTTATACTCTGCGCTGGATACCCTATAAATATATATATATATATATATATACGGTATACTGTAGAAAACTATATCCTGCATACTATATGCTGTATACTATGTACTGTATGCTGTATACGTACAATATATACTTGTGCTACATACTATACGCTATGTACAATAAACTGTCATTGTACTCTACACTGTCCGATCTACTATATGTTTTTGAATGCTGCATGCTAAGGGCTACATGTCGTACACGATGCGCTATACACCATAATGCATGTTCACTGCACACTAATCACTATTTGTATACTGTGCGAGACAAATTAGACTAGACCAGACCAAACAAGACTAGACTCGACTGGACTGCACTACAAAAGAAATTAGGCTAGACTTGACTGGACTCGACCCCGCAAGACAAGGCTAGAGACCCTAAAGCGCAGCATGCGATATTCCATGTCCATTACTACTACTAATAATCATAATAATACTACTGCTACTACTACTACTACTCCTACTACTACTATTACTACTACTACTACTACCACCACTACTACCACTACTACAACTATGCCGCGAGATACGGCCACTGACGCATTTTCGTAGAAGTGAAGCCCACATCTTCTCGCCTCGATGAGACGAGTATGGCCGATGTTGATGCGCCTTTTGATGGAGGGCTTCGGCGCTCACACTCGGACAATCCAGGCGAGGCATGTGTTTCGAGGTCTGTTGAGTGAGACATTCTTAAAATAAAGGATGAGAAGGTGTTGCTTAGACGTCGGCATTCCCTCCCGAAATCCAATATGTCGTAAACATAGCTGGCATACGCCTACAGGAGAAACTGGATTCCGAGGACTACAATCGGCAGATCACAGTCATTGGGGTATAGGGTGAAGGATAAGGAGCTATAAAATTCATGTCCACCGGGAAAGGTGGAGGTACCTACTGTGATCTGTGCGCAGAAAAGAGGGAGGGTTTAGGGCTTTAGGGTTTTCAGCACTCACACTCGGACATGCAGGGCTTTAGGGTTTTAGGGTTCAGTGTTTTAGGGTTTTAGGGTTTTAGGGTTTTAGGGTTTCGGCGCTCACACTCGGACAGTCCAGGCGAGGCATGTTTTAGGGTTTAGGGTTTAGGTTTTAGGGTTTAGGGTTTTAGGGTTTTAAGGCTTTTTTCCCTCCTTTAGGGTTTAGGGTTTAGCTCGGGAGGGGGATCCAGTAATTCTGAGGGCTGGGGTTCGTTGGAAGTGGCTGGCCGGCCTTGTTCGCACGCAGTGGCGATAAGCTACCTGAGGTCACACAGCAGTGGGCAGGCAGCGGTGCACTTGAAGATTTGCGAGCTCAACATTGTGCGCGGAGTGCCCTGCCTGGCGGGCTGGAAGGCAGCGGTCTTCGCGCCTGCAGGTATTGAGCAGCTGTGTCGAATGCCTAATTAGTTGCGCGATCACGGCTCGCACGACCCAAGCGAAAAAACCTGAAACCAGAGTGGAATTGGCGAAGTCTTTCTTGCCACTCCTAAATACGACGGCGTATGGAAATTAGGCCATACCCTTAATCGGGGAAACGCAGGATGTTGAGCATCGGCCATTCTACCAGCCCTGTAACCTAGCAGCATCCTAGGCTTGTCTGAAACCCACGTGTGCATGTAGGAAGTGTAAGCAATGGACCAGCAGGATTATGCTCCTTGCTGGTGCTTTAAAGGAAATTATTAATTAATAGATCATTAGGATGATACTACTTTGAGGGAGTCTATATCAATATCATACAAGGACTACTCAATTAAGGGACTCTCTAAGGTAGGAACCTGATTAAGAAACCCTGGGCCTATAACCCACAAAATAGTAGGACTCATATAAGGAACCCCAATAAAGGCCCAAGGTTCCTACATCAAACCCACCAAACCCCTATAGTACCCTTTATAGTACCCTTTATAGTACCCGTTAAAGGAACCCTTATAGAACCCTACTACATTGCCAAAGGTTTCTTAATCAGGTTCCGACAATAGGGATTATCGAAGGGGATCCACTTTTTTCCCAGAGGATCGCCTTTTGGCTCGCCGTGCTTCGCCCATCGCATAGCTTGGACCTCCCGGCTGAGGCTTTTGAATTGAATCTGAGCGAAGCTGTCCTGTACTATAGACTATATACTATATACTATATACTACTCTATACTACTCGCTCCTATACCAAACTGTATGTTTAACAAACAATACTAGCTGAAATGGCGCTGCGGCGCTTGGCGGTAAAAGCATCTTCGGGCGTAGACTGCAGCCATAATCCGGGCGACTCTCCTACAGTGTAGTAAGGGTACAGTGCTGTACTGCATTGTTTTGTATCGTATGGTATCGTACGGTCTCGGGCCCTTGTTTGGGGGCGTCTTGCAGGCTCAGCTCTGAGAAAGGGACATGCAGGTACGCATCACTGCAAGCACAAGTCAGGCGATATCATCTTGAGGCCAACACGTTCCCACACAAACAGTCTTCGGGACGCAGATCAGCCCGCATCCGACCTTGCAGATCTGGGCGGTGGAGTGGAGACTCGAGGAGCACCTGGGCTGGCAATGTTCAAAGTGAAGAATCTTCTGGTCTCTTGCAGGAGATGAGGGTGATTCCGGGGGGTTCCAGGCTTCACAGGGTTAGTCCTTGCGTGCTCTCTTCTTTGGCATGTGGCTCCTTCCGAATCTCTCTAGGCACAGCAAAGAGAAGCTCACCCCAATCATCCTAGCTAGTGCGGTGATTTCCAAGCCAAGCACGAGCGAGTGCATCCAGGCCATCATAAGAGTACCTGCAACAAGAAAAGAGCACCAACAGGGATGAGCTTGTAAAAGGTTCAACCAAGACTAAACTTCAGCGTCAGCCATAACAACACGGCCTTAGGTTCCTAGACCGCCAAGCTAAACCGCAAACCCCATCCCTGGCGATGTAGTTCGCAACCGATGGGTTTCT
This sequence comes from Symbiodinium sp. clade A Y106, assembly GCA_003297005.1. Classification (NCBI taxonomy): domain Eukaryota; class Dinophyceae; order Suessiales; family Symbiodiniaceae; genus Symbiodinium; species Symbiodinium sp. clade A. Next base: position 148,846 of record BGNK01000320.1, on the reverse strand, counting down.
GGCCCAGCGCACTGCGGGGGACACCACATCAGCGGCCGCAACCTGAGAGGCCCTAGCACTGCAAAGGTCACCGAAACCCCACACCAAGGTCTGGTCCTCGAGCTGGTCTTCATGACAAACGCCTATGAGAGCCGTGCCAGCCGACCAGCCAAGCAGAAGCTCAGAAGCACTATTGAGGCGAGCGTCGGCGGAAAGCATGCTTGATGTGCCCGAAGCTCTGAATGCTAGGACCTTCTTCCCCTGAGCCGAACCCAAGGCATTGCACATCATGGGGGTGGGAGCTCTGTGTGGAGTGCCGGCTAGGGATTTCAGAAAACAAGGACTTCCGTTTAGGGATCCTTCTAATCATGGCCTTATTGCTTTGAGGTCTGTCTTAGGGTCTCGTTATGCTGAAACTGTATGCCGTGCATCCATGAGGCTACAGTCACTCACGGAGCGTTCGACGAACAAACAGGATGGAGGAGGTGAGCAGCTTTGACCGACAGAGACAAGCACGGGTGACAAAGGGCTTGGGCACTTGTCTTGGACAAAATAGGGTCGCGCATCGCGGCTCACACCTCTCATCCGTAAACACTCGTTTTTGTCCTTTTCTCAGGCAAGCCGTTTAGCAACACTGTCAGATTTGGAAGTACCAGATCACTGCACCGGGGCCTTGCACAAATCGGAAATACTACAGCTTCTCGTAGTGGGACGCAATGCACATTGTCAGCACTGCACTATTGTACACAACTCGCGACCAGCTCAGGGCCTTAAGCCCCTTGGACGGTTTCTCATTCCTCTGGTATATGGTAGTATATTTCAATCTATTCTTTCAGTGCGTCGTATATTATAGTATGTTTTAGTGTGTTGTCGTAGAATAGAATATGAATATATATGAATAAAAAGTACTTGCTTGAAGGAGTCTCTCTCCGGCGCGAAGAGTCACGACACCACATTGCTTTCGATGGCCAGCGGCCAGCTCGCCCTGGAAACCAAGAGCCTGCAGGCCCAAGCGCCGTCAAGTAACGTTGGACTATCCGGACGCCACCAGAACTGCCCGAAGGTAGGCGAGCAAGTCCTGGATGTCATAGACTAACCCTCACGAACCCTTCAATTTCATCATCCGTCCGATGCAAGCCCTCGCCGCTTACCTCATGCACGTCGGGAAGCGGGCGGACTGAACTCGCCATGCTTCCCTTCGGAACTTCAAGGCTTGCGGGTGTCATGCACAGCAGCATCAGCTGCAGACTGCCAGCACCTGTCTGGACTAGCCGCTGACGTAATCCCTGGCGGACATGCTCAGTTGTAGATACAAAGCTTTGATTCTGAAGGCCATGCTCAATGTCGGACTTTCGCTCACTTCCGCCCAAACACTTTGCAAAAGCTCCGCACCGCGAGCTGAGAAAAGGTCGACAAGAGTCCGCCCCACACCGATTGGACGAGATGATGTGCTAACGACACGCCGGTCCATGTCCATCTGCATGAACAAAAGCTTGTTTGGGACACGGTGGACGCTGGCATCGCGCTGTGGGCTTGGCAGAGCCTGCGGCCCAGCAGCGGAGAAGGACGTTGCAGCAGCTGACACAGACTGCGAAGTCATGGGCGTCAAAGTATCCACGGGCATCATAGGGTACGACAGCTGAAGATCAGAGCTGTCGGCAGATTTACCCCGCGCTAGACATCCTTGATCTGTAACGTCACGAAGGCCGATCAAATGACGAGCTTCACCACGGGTTGTGCGGTAAGCAACTTGGAACACTTCGGTTGGGATCTTGTTACAGTCACTGTCCTGGAGTCGCGTGTGGAAAGCTTGAGTGTTGACGTCAGGTTGAGAGCCGTCGAAGCGCTTCAGAAGCTCCACGGCTTCGTCTGCATCAGATTTCTGCACGAAGTCCCTGAAATCTCTACCGGCAAGTGTGGAGCCTGCACACTGCAGAGTCTTGAACCACCCGGAGATCCCCATCCAACTCAACCACGGCATCACAGGTCAAGCCCAGCAAAGAAGATGCAGCCTTGAAGTTTGTGGCCATCTTGCCACTTGCTGTAGAGCAGGTCATGCTCTGTGCGATGCTTGAGGCCTGCTTGCAAGAACAGGGATGCCAAGGAAGTGACGAGAAATCCACTGATTTCAGCATTCACAAATGAAGGAGGCACTTCCTCCCAAATGCTTCGAAAGGAGACCAGAATCAATGGAGCAGCATTGAGTGCAACTACCAGGATCGGCCGACTGGCAATGGCAATTGCAGGAAGTCGGGCAAAGCCAAGAACACAGATGGACGTGAGCGTGGCATCCACCGGCTCTACGACTCTACGTGCCATGGCGACAACTGCACCGTGCAGCACAGAGAAATCACAACATACACGACATCAAGGTTAGTCACGGTAAGCAGCGCTGGGAACAGGTTGACGAATCCACTGGCGCCGAACGAGGCAACCACAAACCACATTGCATTGTTGGAAATCCATCGGTCTGCATCCTGAAGCACTCGTAGCTGCTGGAAGAACAGAAAGAATCCAAGTAGCACGCACGTGTACCGCATGTAAAGCCGTGCCATCTGCAGGCGTAATTCGCAAATCTGCTGGTTCACAAGCTGCTCGTCTTCCGTGGCGCTCACGTCTGCAGGCTTTCTTCCACAGCCTGAACGCAAACGTCTTCAGCATGCTTCGGGCCACATCCAGCAAGTAGTCCCGGCGGGAGACGGAAAGATAGATGGCCCTGCACAGGAACAGAGCCTGGAATGCGGCAGGTACCTGGAACCCAGTTTCGTGTCCAGCTGGCGAGGCACAGCATCCATCAGATCAGCTTGTGAGTGAACGCCTAGCAAGAGACAGATTCTTAGCCTCATGCAAAAACCGTATGCGCTGTCTAGCCCTGTCCCGATACTTCGATTGCCGTGTTCATCTCTGTGCATCCCTACCTCAAACCCGAAACAAGAGGCTTCGTCAGCGGCATGCCTGGCCCGAACCAAGGTAAGTGTGAATGAAGGCTTTCTGCTGGGTAGCAATGGCAACCCCTGACTTCTGCCAGGCCAAGCGCTCCTTTTGCGGCTGCCAGTTGGAAGCTCAGAAAAGGCACCCGTCCCAACATGTCAGTACACAGTTCGGCCGCCGCTGGCATCGAAGCCTTCGCACAGAAACCCACAAGACCAAGCAAAACTGCATCGAATCAAGAAGCAAGGTATGCCAGACCGCAGTTTTCGCTTCGAACAGATCTGCCTGCATCAAGTGGTTCGTTGAAAGCAGTTTGGCAATGACTGAACCTCTCAGCCCGCCTGCGTTATTTAGCTTTCAGAATGCGTCATCCGTCTCACAGCTGCAAGACTGGATTCCAGGGCGCAGACAGAACCCGGTGGTAAAGGAGCATTCTTGTGATGCTGCAAAGAGAATCGTCGCAGCCACCTGATCCGAGCTCGGATGGAAAGCTTGGGCTCACTGAGAGGGTCTTAGGGTTTCGGATTGGCAACTCTGTTGCTGCTTGCCCGGCAGAACGTCACGCCCTGCTGGCCTCATCAAGCTTGCCTGTTCGGCCCATCGGGATCTTGTCAGTCATGTACCTGAATGTTGGACTATCCACCACTTCCGCGGTATTGGTGGGTGTTCCTTTCACTGCGAAGAAGTGTCGGGAATTCTGTGCCAGCAAATGCAAACGAGAGAGGCACCCAGCGCACATATGTGTGAAGACCCACATGTCTGGACCTATGCTCTTGCATGTGCTCTCGGTTTGGCAATCCGAGTGACGTATGTCAGAGCACCAGCACAGTATCCCAACAATCCGATCACTCTGGAGGAGCACTTCACTTGCTCCGGGGGCATTGCATCTACCATCCTGAGCTCAGACTTGGGGTTGGCTAAGCTGGAGAGCGACTACAGCAACTTCGCTCCACAAACCCGCATTCGGGGTGAAGGGTCTTGCTGAGGCCGACACGCTGTTTGCACAACAGCTGGCGCAATGCAGTTGATCGTGATGTCCTTCGTGCATGAAAACAGGAATAAGAGCTCCAAGAACCCTAAGCCGTCCTTCGTAAGACCATCTTGCAGTCCGTACTTATATGCAGTAGAACATACTATA